>JAJEJO010002618.1:169886-251786 GCA_020662805.1 Glaucomys volans
AATTATTTAAATATCGATTACTATTAATTGGGTACAGACATCCTTTATGTCATTCCGCTTGATTCCTACTACACCATCTGAATGCAAGGCCACTCACTTTTAACTTCACAGAGAATTTCTCTCTCACAGAAACGACTGACTTTTAGGCCATCTGGATATCATCAGAAATGAAGATCAGAAAGAATAATTTACTAACTGAACAGACATTGAAACAGCTAGTGTGGTGGATGACAAGAAGCCCATGTTTTTGTTTTTTAAAAAAACATTTTTGTCATTTGGCTCATATGTGTTTCACATTTCGAAATATTTTGGGACAAGCATTTAAACTGTGAGGTTGGATTTCATCATTATGGAGAAAGCAGCAGTCCTAATGGAAGCCATCACCTCATCCCCCAGACGACTGACCCCTCTTCCAATCTTGCTGTCTGTCTCAGAAGAGAAGTGGGGTGAGAAGACACCAGAGGAGTGATAGGACCCTCGCTGCAAACTGGGAGGTCATTTTGCCAAAAAGACTGGAAATGCTGAATTGCGTTGTCTGGCTCTGCTGTCCTCCCATGCTGCTTTGGGCAGAATCTTTCACCTCCCAAATCTTTCTCAATCTTTTTTGCCACCAAATGTAAAGAGAAACTGCTTTAGCTCCCTGATTATGTACCAGGCAGGGCTGGTGAGAAGTAGGAGGATATAATTAATGAACATTTGTAAATGACACATATAACCTGGGGCAGAAATAAATTTCCACCCAGTCTGGTGATGCTGGTGGAGGAGGGAGCAGCAGTAAGAGCCAGAGCTGCCAGGATGCAAGGTGCTGTGCCATGAGACAGCACAAGCACTGCTCCCTGTCATAGCAGATAGCAATGTAGATGCTACCATTCCAGGCCTAGGCTGTAAGAAAGGAAAGGCTGCTTCAGCAGGGTCACATTACAAAACACACATCCTGTGAAGGAAACCACTTCTTTTGGAGCAAGGTCAAAAGCAGATTAGGGCATGTCTGGGAAATATCAGACCTTTGAGTTTTCTAAGATTTTCCCTCCCTTTCCCAGGATTTATCTTGCAGTCTGTGGCTGCCTCAGAAGCTCAACTTCCTTGAAGGGGGGTAAGAAGAAAATCTATACCCAATCATTAGTGTATAAAAAAAAATTCAAGTGCATCTGTCCCTAATTAGCTGTTTTCACCAAGATCTTTCAAAGGGGGACCCCACTCTTTGAGGCAATTCAAAGATGTGTATGAAGAGATCAATGAGTGAAAATGGGGCAACAATATTGATGAAAGTCATCACATACATAGCACTATATTTCCTTTTTAATAAGCAGACCACATACAAAAGGTATAAGGAGATATAAAACTGTAAAGGCTTTGACAGTTGTTCTCACCCTGTCTTTCACCTTTGGAGCCCAGAGAGTCTGGGATGGGGCCTAGCATTAATGTGTTTTGGTTTGGGGGTTGCTGATGTTGTTTTAATATTCACTGACTTGAGTTACAGATGTGAGTGCTTGGCAGCAGATTTAAACCATCTTCTGTTCAAATTCTGATTTAGTCACTAACCCTGTGACAATCTCCGCCTCTCCACTGCTCCCCTCAAGATACATAGGTTACTTAATCAAAAATATGAATAGCATTGTGTCTGCATCAGTAAGTTATCACAGCCAGGCATGGTGGCACACACCCATCATGCAAGCTCCCCCAGGAGACTGAGGCACTAGGATCACAAGTTCAAGGCTAGTCTGGGCAACGTAGCAAGACCTTGCTTCAAAATAAAAAAAAAAAAAAAAAATTTTTTTTTAAAGGCGGGGATGTAACTCAGTGATAGAATGCTCCTGGGTTTTATTCCAGTATCACAAGGGGGAAAAAAAAGTTATCACAAAGATTAAGTGAACAGCTTAGGGTTGGCACATCACATACATTAAATAAACTATTATTTTCTCTTATTACCTATCTTTTCTATTTTCCTTCTTATGACTAAAATAACTATAGTTAACTTCTTCCAGAAGGTTGCCTATCATATTGACTTCTATCCAGTATTTTGGTTGTTTTATTCTGAGTTCCTATTTGAGGAAATAAGCTCTGGCCAACATGTAGCTAACTGTGAGTGATTTTACAGGTCCCTAGAGTTTGGGTATGGGGCCTGGTTTCCCCACAGTGAGTAGAACTGCCAAGTTATGGGGGCATACATATCTTATGTTTTGATACATGTTGTAAAACTATTTTCTACAAATTGTACTAACAATAAAAACATGAATTTTTTAACTGAGTACCTATCTAATCCTCAAAATAATTTTACCAAAGAGATTTTTTCATCTACACTGTGATGAAAATATGTGTCAATTATTGTGAAATCACACAGAGAGAAGGTGATAAGCCAGAACTGAGTTAAGATGGATCAGATGCTTTTCAATTGCAATGTAGAAACATATTACCAAGGATAAAAATTAATTTGGGGTGTTGAAAAATGCCCATCAATCTGTCAGATTTATAGCTGAATAGAACACAATCCCTGCATTTTATTTTTTTTTGTCTATAAAATGAGGAGGTCCAACTTAGGTAGCATCTAAGGTTTCTTCCAACTCAAGAAAGTGTCAGTTTGAGTGTCAGTTTGAAGTCTGGTGTCAGTCCTAAGGAATGATGGGATATATACATACAAGTACATAAAGAAGGTGACCTTGCTAGTTGTTCATTATGCTTACAAAGTAACCAACAAAAAATGGACCCCAGGTAAGGCCAAAAGCTTTCAATAGAATTGAAAGAATATCATTTAAGATTATCTGGTTCAGTGATAAAACTCAGATATAAACATCTCCAAGGGAGGAAATAGGCCATTTGCAGTTATCTGTGGTTCGAATGTGTCTGAAATGCAAAGTTTAACTAAATGGTCTTTTAAGGTCCTTATGGTATTGTGGCTCTAGGATTCCTACCATGCTAGAGATACAGGTTTATTTCAAGGTTATAGCTGACAGAGAGACCCCACTGATGAAGATGTGTATAAAATGTAATTTTGTATTCCCCAAAGTTGACATCACATCTGTCTTGTCAGCTCCTGAACCCAGAGTGACAAGGCACTAGACTGAGAGATTCCAAACATTTGTTTCGGTTAAGAACATGGTTCCCTAGTCTTCATCTGTCAAAGATTTTAATTCACCGAGTTTCTGATGGGAGCAAGAATCTGCACTCATCCTAAAAACCCCAGTTGGTTCTAAATGAAGTGGTTCCGGTGCTCTGCTCTAGGAAGACTGAACTCAACTGATGTAGCAGAAGTGAGAAAGAGGTGTCAACTCTCCGCTTGCAGATGGTCTTGCTGCAGATGTTCAATTATGGAGCAGAAGAAAAACAGTTAATTGGTTAGAATAGGTTGTCTGGGAGAGGTGTTCCTTTGGGGCATATTTTTCTGCAGTATGTTATAACTGAGTTATCAAAGACCATATACTTTATATTTTGTTCCTTTGATTAAATTGAATTGTACATTTAAACCCTATTTATTGATGACAAAATAAACCAAGAAAAACTGATAAGAATAAGTCAGACCATAAAACCTTTATAACCTCTTTTGAAGGGTTTCTTATCCTTAGTTCCACAACACTGACCATTTCCTTTACTGAATTCACTGTTTTAAAGTATCATTTCAACATTTGTTTTTTTGGCGCTGGGGACTGAACCCAGAGGACCTCTGACACTGAGATACATCCCCAACCCCTTTGTATTTTTTTATTTTGAGACAGATTATCACCAAGTTGCTAAGTCTGGTCTTGGACTTGGCATTCTCTTGCCTCAGCCTCCCCAGCGGTGGGATTACAGGTGTGCGCCACCATGCCTGGCTCACTTCAACATTTCTAAAGAGATAAAATTTGTCTGCTATTTCCTTCGGAGATATAAACAACCTAATCATATCCTAAGAAATACATGACTCAGTTAATAATGTTTATTGTGCACTTAGCAATAGAAATACATAGGGAAACAAAGTAGACAGCATCCCTACTCCCATAAGTGTATAGACCAGTAGAGAAAGTCAGCAAGACATGCCATATTCCAAGTATGAACAATATCATGATGTGTGGAGGGTGCTGTGAGATAGAGTGGAGGACCGGCCTACTTAATGCATGGAATCATGGGATCGTGTTTTCCTGGGGGAGGGGGAGGAACAATGTTAAATTTAAGCCCTGAATAATTACAAAGAGTTTGCCAGGGAAAGAGAGGGTACAAAGAAAAGGACTACTGTATTCAAGGACCAGAAAGGAGGCCTGTGTGACTGAAGCAAGAAAGAAGCAAAGAAGTAAGGGCTATTTTGTTTTAGGCTAAATTAAGGATTATGGACTTTACCTAAATTTAATGTGAAAGCATTAAAGTGTTTGAAGTAGAACCAGGACTGGTCTGACTTCTTGTAGATCATTTTTAGCTGTGACACAGTGATAGAACTCTAAAAGGGCAAAACTGGATGCAGGGGGATCAGGTTGAGGCTCCTGAAGCACTCCAGGTGGATGATTTTGAGGGACTATACTGAGATAGTGGCATTGGGATGGAGAAAAGTGGGGGGACTGGCATGATATGTAGGAAGGAGAAGAGGTGAGGATGGTTGGTTGAATGTGGAGAGACTGTGTCCAGAACACTCAGGTTCTTATCTATTATTCCTGTGATGGGAAAAGGCAGAACAGAACAAGCTGGTGAGGAGAGAATTGCAGATTCATACAATCGACCCTCTAATGGCAATTCAAGAATATGAGAATTGAATTAATTGGTAAGTAGCCAAATGAGAATCAATCAAGAACATCCACTCAGCTCACCCCATGTGTTACCATCTCCAAGATATCATTTAACATATTTAACATGAGACTTCTTGATTTAGGATCCAACAAGTGTATATATGTATGTGTGTATATATGGTAATTTTCTGTCCATTCTCCCATTTTCATAGAATTATGAGAATTATGGATTTTCCAATCCAAATCATACATGAAGTCAGGCTGTTTAAATAACATGTGTGTGGTGCTGTTCAATCTGCTTTTTATTACATCTATGATAATGTCTTTCATAAGGACCAAGATTAAGTCAATTGATCACTTGATATTCATCACTGATATAACTCAAAAAGAAATCAAGAAACCTTTTATGTTGGCTATTCTATAGTGTTGGAGGACTCTTTGAATACATATGTTTCCCTATTCAATGTACACTTGTTTATTGACTTTTTCAAATAAATATTCTTAACAATCCAAACCTATAATCTGGGTTAGTGAGCCTACCATTTAGTAGGTGTTAGAATCATACCAGCTCAGGAAATATCTAACAACATATGCTATGCACTGAGTTCCTACTTAATACTATATTTAAATTTATTTCTTTTGGTAACCCTAGAGATCTTTAGATGGTTGAGAAGGGTTAGAATTAGAATTGGGTGAGGCTGAGCTGCCCACAGTTGTAGGTGTTGGAACTGGAATTCACACCCCAAAAACTGTGTTCTTTCCACTTCTCTAAGCTACCGTCTGTGAGCTCAACCAAATCAATACAGTCAGCTGATATTTTCATGTTAAAAGAAATTAATTCCCAGTCATTCCCACCCCTGCAAATGGGAAACCAATTCTTAAGACTCTCTCTCCTGTATGTAAGGAACATGAATAACACCTAGCAACTCCTTGGTGCTCAATCATCCATTTGTCTAGATGTCCTCTTAGCAATGCTTTTGAAAAGGATAACTTTGATTTATTTCAACCTAATTGAATGAGAGCTTGTGGAGCAATGTACCATTAAGAATAACACTTAAATCACCCCAAGCTGGGAACAACCCAGTTGTTCATCAACAGTTGAATAGATAAAGAAGTTGTGGAGTATTTAGAGAATTGAATACTGTACAGCTCTGAGAATGAACTTACTATAGCTGCAGACCACGACATGGATGAACCACTCAAATATAATGCTCACTGAAAGAAGGCAGACACAAACAAGTACTGATAGTATGTATGATTCAATGTATCTAAAGCAAAAAAACAGGCAAAACTAATCTATGCTATTAGAACATAGTGACCTAGTCAGCACTCAAAGCAAAGGGGACTAGGTGCCTACAAAGTAACAGTGTTCACTTTCTGAATACTCATCAAGCATTATATTCATGATTTGTGCACTTTTCTGTATGTTTGTAGGTTTTATGTTTGGAGGTATTTATTTCATGTATTACTTTTCTCTCCATATGCATGTATTACTTTAATAAAGGTCAATAAAAAGTTTGCTGAAAGATAAAAATGACATCTTTGATATTTAGAGCACTTTGATCGATAAAAATACAAAATAAGTAAATGGAGAAATCAATGTTAGATGGATTGCAGATCTAAATATAAAATATAAGACCAAGTTTTGTGAAGCAAAAGTAAAATAAAAATGCAAAAAGAAGTCCCTTCCAATTAGGCTACAGCTTAAAATTACAATGCTGATAACAAGTTGTTGAAAATACTTTTCTTGGTACTGGGGATTGACCCCCAGGGCATCTAACCAATAAGCCACATCCCCAGTCTTTTTGAATTTTTAATTTTGAGTCAGGGTCTTGCTAAGTTACCAAGGCTAGCCTTGTACTTGTGATCCTCCTCTCAGCCTCCCAAGTCACTGGGATTGGAGATGTGAAGCACCATAACCAGCTAGAAAATACTTTTTGCAAAAGCTACTGATGCATTTAAAAGTCTCTCTAAATGAAGGATAAGACCACAAAGAAATTTGAGCCATATGGAACCTTAGATGATAAATTCCACTGTGATCATGGATAAATTACTGAATTCTTCAGTTCTGTGTCACCACATTTAAGAGCAGGATAATTCCTACTTTCTCATAGGGGTGTTGTGCTGCTTAATTAATGTTTGTAAAGCACTTTCTGTTCCCTGGGTGAAAAGTACCACCAAAGAGTAAAATATAATTATGTTTTAATTTCAGGGCTAATTTTGAAGATAAAAAGTACCTATGAATTGTGATTTAATCAGTTCACTCCATTAGAATCAAGGTCTCAACTTCTACATTATGTCTAAGACACTATATACTTAAGAAAGCACTTTCGCTTTTCTGACTCAGTTTTTCTATTTGCAAAGTGGGGTATCATGCTTTCTGTGATCTGCAAGTATTTCTTTATTCTGCAAAATCCTTCAGTGTTGAAAGATTGAAGTGATGGAAAGAAGGCACATATTGCTAAGAGAAGAAATGTAGCTTCCTGCTTTCTAGAGCCAAGGGAACTGCTTTTCTCTAGGGGAAACTAGAGTGCCAGTCATTGCGCAGAAAGACCACCAAAGAGCTGACCCTGCAGAAGGCGAGGCTGAGAGCGGGCAAGCTGTAAGAATCCAGGAAGCTACATGGAAGCTTTGGGAAAATAATTTGTTGACATTAAGGGTGGTTTTATTCCATTTTCTCAAAGGGAAAGTTGATTCTACAGTTCCTTTTATTGAAGCCATCTTTATTCCTGCTGTTAGTCCAAATGGTTTACTCTTACACAAAACCAATCGTCAGCAATCCATCGATATGTACACTCAAATCGTGGTCTTTCAATGAGATGACAACCAAAACTGAGCTGTGAATCTTGCTTTCTGAGTCCCAGTGCTGTCTTGCATCCTGAATTGAGGAGATTAAATCATTGTGTTATTATAGACTATATATTTTAAAAGAGAAAATATAAAAAGAAATAAAAAGAAATTGTAACAATATTTTCATTTCTTCTTTTTCACAGGTTAAGTAAACCATAAAGACACCCTCCATAAAGGTTTTGTATTTCCTTGATGAAAATAAAAGCTTTGAATTGTATGTTAACAATATAGAACTTTTCTTATATCTATTTCCCACAGCATGAGACACTTCAGTAATTGTGTCTTCTATTTGACTAATATACAAATATGCGTACACAAATATTCACCTCTCCTGAATAAAAGAAGACAAATGTCTGATCAGACCAAACTACCCCCAGCTGCAGATTACATTTTTAGACAATGCATTCCCAAGTCTGTATGAAAACTTTTAATAAATAACCTTATTCTTTCTACAAAGAGAAATCATATGGAGGTACTTCAAAACTAAAAAGCAGTCTAAATCTTGATGACAGTAGAGGTGACTCTTTAGTCGCTAAAATCCCCCTGAAAGATTAAAATGTCTATTTGAATACCTCTGAACACCCTTGAAAGTCTTTCAGGGAACACTAACAATGCGTTCCCTTGGGGAAATGTAAACCAGTCAAGTGCACTGAGTTAGAGACATATATGTAATATATATATGAGGATATTTATTATAAGCCATAAATGTCTATACATCCTGTTGGTTCTGCTTTTCTGGTGAACCCTAATATAGTTGTCAACATGACCTGTCATGTGACTATTTATCAGTCATTTCTTTGTAAAGTTCTATCAGGTGGCCTGATTCAACTTCCTCCCGCAGGGCCAATAAATAAAGATTATACAGGTCTACGCTGTAGTCCTTATTACTATCCACCAATGTTTCTGAATTTCTGACCACTGGACATGGTAGGAATTACTACCTTTGTAGTTGAGTATGATCGTGTGACTTGTTTCAGCCAATGAAATGTGAGCAGACATAATGTAGTTTTCCCAGAAACAATGTATTTTTCCCAAGCGGAAGTTTGCAGAGCCATTGAACGCTCTTCCATAGTTCCCTTTCCCTCTACTATAGCTATTGGCAATGTTCCAGGTGGTGCCTACTTGACTGGCTGAGGTGCTGGGTGATAGGGACATGAAGCAGAGCTCCCAGCCCATCAGACATGCTTTCAGTGTAACGAAGAACTAAAGCCACTGCCTAAGATGTGGGGCCTGTTTGCTTACGTAGCATAACCAAGTCTCTCTGACTGAATCAGTATTCCACCAGGCTAGAATTTCTAAGAGGAAGACAGAGACGAGTGGTATTTCTACAATTTCACCTCCCCTCAGTCTCACCCAGTCTGGTTCTGGACTGTGAGATCCATTTCCTCTGGGTTCTTTACCCCACCCCCTAATCTAAAAACACTTCAAATGACTACAGTCTCAGGCAGGTGACCTCACTGAATAAGCAGGCCAATGCTTTCAGAGCAAACATTTATTAACTCCACCCCTCCCTCAAGAAAACTCCCTTTTCTTAAAACAAAAGATGCTCCTGATGAGCTTTCTATTCAAAGGAGAATACAAGCATAAAAACAGATTGCAACCACAATTTTGTACCAGTATTGGGAAAACAGGGACCAATGGCAGCTACACCCCCACCTACAGCTGGAATGCACGCTGTATGTTTTCATATCTTTAGTGACCAAAAGTCTGGATTTCTATTTTAAGTCTCTCAATGTTCTTAAAGTACTACTCATGCCAGAGAAAATGCCACCTCATTTTATGCCTTTGCGGAGATAATGCTGCTATCCACTTGCAAGAAGCCTCAGGCTATTGAGCCCATCTCCAAGGCAGAAAGAGTGACACATTTGGCTGGTGAACTGTGGGAACCTGACATGGACTGGTCCACTGGCCCACACAGCCAGGAGGTAGAGGTTCAAAACGTCAGCGCACAGGTGGCCTTCCTCAGGGAGCCCTTTGCCTGTGTAAGCATATATTTTGGCTCCTCCATAAAGCAAGCCTGCTGGAGAAGGATGTTCTCCAACTCTGGGCCAAAGAATTTAATTCAGGAAGGAAATTAACAGGAAGCCTGATTGTGGCCATACATCAAGTTGCTTTCTCCAATCTAGCTTAACCGGTAATGTAGCTGACATTTCCCTGTTATTACACGTCATTGTAAACAGCTTTTTTTGATGGCTAGATAAGACTAATAAGGGGATTCATTCAATCATTTCTCTATTGTTGACATTAGATGAATAATTTAGTATTCATCCCCAAACTTCTTTGACATTTGGTGACTAGAAGAATTCTGTATTGAATCTATTGATTAGGTTGGTTTGATTTGGGGGGCAGAAGAGGGGATTGAACCCGGGCTCACTTTTGAGCTACATCCCCGGCCCTTTTTTAGTTTTTATTTTTGAGACAGGGTCTTGCTAAATTGTTGAGGCTGGCCTAAAACTTGTAATCCTCCTGCCTCAGTCTCCTGAGTAGCTGTGATTACAGATGCGTACCACTGTGCCTGGCTTTTTTTTTTTCCCAATGACAGATTTTATTTTACAAAGATGGCCACAATACTAATTTCCTGTTCACATTTCTCATTTATCTTGTGAGAGTACGACATTCCCATCAAGTGATAGAATCAACTTCCTTTCTCCTTGAATTTAAGCAGACCTATGACACTTTGACAGTATGATATGATAGATATGGTTCTGTGTGATGCAGCTTCTGCCATGTTCATTGGTGTACTCATGCCTGGATCCCTGAGCCAGCAGGCAAGAGAAGTGTGATTCCCCTGCAGCTCTGAGAACTGAACCATATAGAGAGCCCACGGTGCTCCAGCTGGCATTGCTGAGTCAGCCCTGCCCAGGTGCAAGGTGTGCCAGGGAAGAAATTCACATCATCAGGCCATTCCAAGCCTGCAAGTCTTTTCAGCCATGTTCTGGATATGTGGGGCAAATATAAGCCATTTTAGCCTGTGCCTTGTTGGAATTTCTGATGCACAGAATCCATGGATAAGAACATGGTGATTGTTTTGAGTGACTACATTTTGAAGTCACTTGTTATGCAAATTAGTAACTGGACTGGCATCTATTTTATGAATGTACTTCTTACTTTCCTTTCCATAAACATTGACTGAGTATGTTGTATTTGCCAGGCAAAGATCTAGGTTTCTAAGGTTCAGAGGTAAAGATGGCTGTCTGCAAGCCAAGGAGCTAGGTCTCAGAAGAAACTAAACCTGCCCAAACCTTGGCCTCAGACTTCCAGCCTCCAAGAATTATCAGAAAATAGATTTCTGTACAACAAGTTGGCCAGGCTGTAGTGTTTTCATAGCAACCTGAGCAAACCAATGTAGTTGGCATGGGACTCCTTTCAGTTCCACCCCTGATGACCATCACCACAAGAGCAGCAGAAGTGGTACAGATGGTGGTGGCAAGGTGGTGGGAAGGTGGCCATGTTCTTCTCTTCTGCTTCCATCTTTCCTCAGAGGAAAGTGAAGTCACGCAGTTATCAATACAGAGGCCAAATTAGATTTACTTACACAGCACAACTTGCAATATATTCACCTTCTCTCCTGTCTTACCTAATTTATGACCTTATAATATCACTTTGCATTTGATTCATTGATACATACATACATATATATATGTATACATATACTATATATATACATATATGTATGTATATATATATATAGCTTGAATGGTAGCCCTGATAGTATTAGCCAATGGTGTTAGAAAAAAGAACATTTTTCAAAACATTTGAAGAAGATAACAATCTAATAATGAAACAAATTTTTAAATTTAAATTCTCTGAATAATTTTAAAGAAAAGACCCACATGAAGACCCAACTTTAAATGAAATGGTAGGAAAAATACCAGAGCATATCCCTATTACTCAGGATGTATTGAATGTTTGTTGAAGTAATCAATAAATCAATACATGGTTGAAGGAATGAATATTTATATCAGGGATCAGCAAATATTCTCTGTGAAAGGTCAGATAGTAAACAGTTAAGGTTTTGTGGGCCATTTGGCCATGTCTCTGCCACAACCTCTTAACTCTCCTGTAGCCACAGACAATACATAAATGAACAGGTGAGGCTGTGTTCCAACAGAATTTTACAACAGTCCAGTTATGGCCCACTGGCCATAGTTTGCCAACCCCTGGTTTAAGTATTCGCTCCCTTGATCAAAATCCCTTTCTAGCACCCGCTTGCCTATACACTTCAGAAGCAGCCCCCTATTTGGAATCCAGTGGCCTCCAGAGCATGAACCCCACATGTATGTCCTCTTATTTCTTATGACTCTACTTAAATACTCTCCATTCTAATAAACTGGGCTATTATTTCTATGTTCCAAATTTTCCCATTTCTTCACTTTGCTCATACAGTTCCTCTCTACTACAATCTTGTTTATCCTCAATTCCATTCTCAAGTTCTATCCTGAATTTGTCCTAGCTAATGTATGCTTTCTTTCCTCTGAACTCTATAAGTGGCATTTTCTCACTTGTGAATTGCACTTATTAAACTTAGACTCAGAGTGTTAGAGTCATTTCAGTAATTTCTTATAATCTATAAAACCCACAAACTTCTCAAAAGCAGAGTCTATGCTATCCTGTAATACTGTGAACATACTACAGGCTCAAAAAAACCTTTCATGGTACACTGAATGATACCATTTTAATGACCCAACTGGGTAAAAGAAAGAGCACCAATAGGATTCTGTTCTCAGTGGATCCAAAGACTTCCTGTCTGGAATATTTGTATAGGCTGCTTCTCTGTAGGGTCATTTATCTGGTAGGAACTAAAATAACTTTGTTGGCTATAGAACTTTAAGAATGCATTAGGGTACTAGAAGTCTTGGAGCCAGCTGTCCTTAATTAACTTTGATCTGGGGGCAAGGAGCTAACTACCGCCTCCATTGTTGAGCTTCTAAACAGGTTAATAGTAGTTGAGACTCTAGCTGTTGTTTTCCAAGGCCTTGCTTACAGATCACTTCCTTATGACTGCAAGTAAGAAGTTTTGTTCAACTCAGACATTTCCTGCCTGAAATGCAGAAAGCACCATGAGAAATGGAAATATAAATAAGACATGAGCAGGCCTCACATCCAGGAGTTAATAGTCTAGTCAGGGAGAAACACACAAAACCAGGTCTAAAATATAAAGCAGGCTGTGGTAAGGGTTATAATAGAACATACAGGGATGATATCACTGACAAATTAATTTTGATGGAGGCAGGATAGTCTGACCAGAGGCCTCAAGGAGTAGATGGAATATGAGCAGGAATTTGGTAGAAAAACAGTGATAAAAATGTAGATACTATGATATCTTGGTGTGTTAGAGCTGCCAATGACCTTGGAAAACACTTTCATTTATCAGATGAGGAAGGCAAGATTCAGAAAGGAACTGGGGCTTGGTTAATGGTAGTGATCCACATGTTCCCCTTTATAACCAACTTCAAAATCACGTAAGAGGAAGAAGAGGGATTTTAGACTAGAATATCTTCATTCCTAGGCATTTGTGACAAATATCAGAAGCAACAATTAGCAGTCTGATCACACAACAAGCCTAAGGCCATGGCGGCCCCTGTTGGAAGCTATTGCCTTGGTAGTTATCAAGGGACCAGATTTAGCTGCTAGCAAAATCACACCTGTGTCCTGGAACTGAAGTCCACAGAACCGGGCAATGGAACAAAAGCTTGCAGTGAGTTAGGGATAGATCAGAGCGAGCTTTGAACTCTGGGAAGGGAATCTTCTGGAAGAGTCAACTTTGGTTCAGAAGAATAGATCTCAAAAGCAACCAAAGGGGTGGTGATTTGCCCTAGAATAACAGGGTACAATCTATTAAAGGTGAAGGCATGGGTTTGCCTTCGCACAGGGCCTGGGCCTCCCTGTTTGTGTCTGGGAGGGTATCTACAGGTATGTGTCCCAACCCTCTCTCCCTCCTAACCCGCACACACTCCTCGCACCTTAAATGCTGTAGCCGTCAAGGACAATGTGATCCTTCTGATTGGACTGATGCCAACCCAGAAAGTAAATTTCCCAGGTGAGGCAGAGAAGTAGCTAAGGCTCAAAAAAACATGCTGTGACAGTTTAATTTAGATTATTCTGTTCCCTTCTCTCTCACCACCTATAGGGAGTATGCAACCAAATAATTAAGCAATAATTCTTTATTTATTTTAGATTCATAGAAGCAGCTGCATCACCCCCCCCCCCCCCCCCGCCCAAAGCCCCAAGAAACATGGACTTCATTAGGAGCTGTTTGCTTCTACCTGGTTCTCTCTTCCTCTTTATTCCTTCAGCCCTGGAGCCCAGACAGCCCAAACTCCCCATTCCCACCATGGAATTATTTTGTTTCTATACTAGTCTACTGAAAAAAAGACATCATTTTCCCATAAAACCAAAAGTATTGCCTCCAGATAGCAGAAACAGAAAATGATCAGTTTAAACTCTGGGGCATTATCCCTTTTGAAAAAACTTATACTTGTTTTCCACACATGAAACTCCCCAAGTTACAAGGGGGGTGACAATCACATTACAGTCTATTCAAGTTGATTTATTTTCCAATGATGGGTAAAAAGGGTGTTTTTGAGTGGTTAACAAAGTACCGTTTATTAATATTATCAATTTAGTATAGTTTATATCATTTTACTGAAAGGTACAGGGAGTAACACGTTTTTCTAGAAAAAGTTAAATAGAATATGTAGGATAACTGAATATTAGGGCATAGATATTAGCCACCTTGAGCTCAACTATTCATTTCACAGATAGGAAAACTGAGGTATAGAGAAACCAAAAGATTTGCGCAATTAAACATCCGGGACAAAGCCTCACAGCAGTTTGGGAAAGTCCCAGTAGAAACTCTCAGCTCAAGTCTCTTTTCCCTGCATTCTGTCTCTCTGTCTTTAATAATAGCTCTGATGGGTGTGTGTGTATATATATATATATGTGTATATGTGTGGGGGGGGGTGTATACATATATATACACATACATACATACACATAATTATACAGATATATACATTATCCGTATATATGTGTAATAATTTTCAGAATAGAAAGTCCAAATACATAGCCTAGGAAAGTTAGAACACAGGCAACATTCCCAATATGCAAGAGGAGGCATATTTGGAGAAGGAGACAGAGAAAGGAAGAGCTCTCAGCTCCTATTCTGCCCCAGAGACTAGAAGGTCACTGATCACACTCCTTTTTTCATTCCAGATCAAAGAGTAGGCATCTGGAAGTCACTGATTACAGCTATTGGCTGAGCTATGGGCTTCATTTACTCAGAAAAGATTTGGAACAAAAGGACTTAAAAAGCTCTCTTAACTTTCACTTCCTTGTCTTACACATAGAGGCTCAGGCTAAATTCATTTTAAAATTCTGATTTCTGGGCTACAGATTTAGCACTGGCCCAGCATGTACAAGGCCCTGGGTTCAATCTCAAGCACCACAAAATAAGTAAATAAAATAAAATTCTGATTTCTGCTGATTGAAAACATCACACAGTCTCACAATGGAAATCTTGTAATTGAAGAACTCTAGTCTCTACCTGTACCATGTCACAGCTTGACGAAACACCACCACCAAACAAGGCAGAAAACTGGACAAAGTCTATTGGTGTTGCATTTCTGGAGCAGAGAAACACACTCACCAACACTGGAAACTCATTTTGATAGAAGTTAACTCATTGGATTTGCAGTTACCCTAGCTTTTAGTTGATAGCTCACCTTATCAACTTGGTGATGTTACACAAGCCAGAAAACTCCTACGCTGTACCTACCTTCCAGCACTGGAAATGCTTCCAGAGGATTCCTTGACTGCTTGGGGATTGCTGAGCTACCATTCTCTCGTGCCCAGACTCAACCAAAACCACCTTGGATTCTCTTCTTTACCATCAACCACACCCACTTTATTACTCAGACCTCCATGTTTTTCCTTCCATGCGTTCTTCATCTGGATCTTCCCTCTTACATCATCCTTGCATCCAACATTTAAGCCCACACATTGGTTATTACAACATTACTTAGCCGGCCTCTATAAACTTCCCCTATCCCAATCCCACCTGTATACCTATGCCAGGTATTATTTTTAATATACTCTGCTCATCACCATTTTAAAAAGGCAAATCATCTAATGTAGCTCCAAAGGTTCCACTCTACCTCGGAAATCTTTTTCACATTCTACTTTGTAGAATCTTCTGATTTGAACAGGAGTGCCTCCTTGCTGAGTCATCAACCATGATGTTCATTCTTGTTTATGACTCATAGGCCTCTGCTTGGCAAGCTCTTTATCTAACATCTCTGAGCCTCAATTTCTTTGGCTGTAAAATGGGGACTATAATATTAAGCAGGGTTTTGCTGAGGCTCAAATAAGAATAATTCTTCTGCAAGGTCTTTCTAAATTGTTAGACTCTAGAGGAGTTCAACTGTGTGTTAATCTTGACCTGAACTTACACTAGCTGCCCCCACCCCCAGTATTTACCTCTAACCATTCCCCACAGAAAGAATTCTTCTACAGATGAACAAATGTCCCTACCAAACTTGATTGTTATCTATTTGAAAACAGAACTTCATTTTGTCACTAATACCTAGGGTTTTCTTTTTGTTTTCTAAGCAGAAATGTGTGATGGGGTGAGATTCAGCCAGTCACCTTTGTCTTTTTGAAGGCCGTGTGTAAAGTAGGTAATAAATATACATTTGTCAGTTGCCGCAGCTGAGCACTGAAAACGAGTTAGGGACAGCAGCAGAGTCTCAGCCCAACTTCCTATTAAAGAATAGCAACAGCAAAAATACACAGCGATTGTGAGAAAAGTCTGTGGAGTGCTAGAAATGCTTTAGGAAGCATTTGCCACAAATAGCAACTCCCTACTCTAGGGACAATGAAATTGTGCTTTCCAAATGGTAAGCTGAAATACTAATCTTGCATTTTGCCATTTCTAAGCTCAGGAAAGGCAGAGGCTCTACAGATACAACCAAATATCATGAAAGGGAATCTCAATGAGCAGTCTTCTGATCTAAGGATCGTGGAGACTCCTAAGGCTTTTGGTATGCTTTTCCATCCCTTCCCCCATCTCCTACTAATCCCAGGGGTATGTGTGTGTGTATTTTAATTGAAAAAGAAAGCAAGCCTCAGTAACATTCTCTAACAGTCCCTTGGCTACAAAACTATTATCTGCAGTAAGCAAATCATCGTGAGCTCATTCTTCTTCCACATTACCCAATGCACAATCAGACACCTTCTCTCTTTATCTTTCTCCCTGAGGCCCCCAACTGCCATCTCTCTTACATGGCATCATCCCTCCCACACAAAGATGACACAACCCAAATTACCTACAACTGCTTACTTACGAAGAGCAACTGTGCACCTTGCAAATGGGAATAATATTTAGAACAGCCTAGAAATTAGCATTATCTGAACATTTGAAGTCATCCATAATGGACTTTGGCCCAGTAAAACCTTTCCAAACAGATGAATTGTCTCTGTTGGTCTTGATTTCCTGAAGAATGAAGACACAATCTGTAAAAATTTAGCCTATCACCCAGCAAATTAGCAGGGATTTATTCTTCAATTGTTAACATGCACATCAGAGAATGTGGCACATGCCTGTAATCCTAGCCACTCTGGAGGTTGAAGCAGGAGGATCACAAGTTTGTGGCCAGCCTCAATAAAAATGAATGAATGAATGAATGAATGAATGAGTGAAAGAAGGGAAGGAAGGAAGGAAGGAAGGGAGGAAGGAAGGAAGGAAGGGAGGGAGGGAGGGAGGGAGGGAGGGAGGGAAGACGGAGACAGACAGGCTGGGGAATTGTTACTATTCACTGTTGGAAGTGGTATGACAAAAAGGTCACTGTCAGGCATTGTGGGCAAGAGTGTAAATGTGGAAAACTCTTTTGAAAAAAGATTGGGTGAAATGTTTGAAAGGCCTCAAAAACTATTTTTATCCTTTGATTCAGCATTTCTACATCTAGAGATGTCTTATGGATATAAAAACAAAATATAGAAAAATAGTCAATGTCTCAAACATTTAAATCATAATTATCATACTTAAACACAAATGTCCAACAATATGGGACTAAGCGTAGACAGTATGATATTATACCTAACAAATGGGAGTTGCAGCTATAGCCCTCATGAAGAAAAGGAGGGATAGACAAGTAAATTACAAAACACATTTACTCTTCTGGCTGATGATCGCATACCTGAAATCCCAAACAAAACTAAACTGCTTTATTTGTTTCTGATTCAAATGCTATGAAGATTGGTGGAATGAGATTTGTCCTACCTCCCTTCTCCTTTTCAAGCTCTAGCACAAAGTAGGTAGAATCTGGTTTTTTGATTGCTTTAGTTGGTCACTGAAAATGAGTAAGGGGTGGACTCTCACTAGAGAAACTCTACTGTTAAGAAAAAGAATGATGACAGAGCATACATCAAGTAGTAGGAATTTAAGATGGGCATCCTTGGTTATTCAGTTCACTTTCACGTTCGATGCCCACAAGAATTTAATTCTTTCTTGGCCCTTGCGGCACCACACTGACTTCAGCGTGGGAAAATATTACATCTGTCAAAACACTGTGATGTATAACCTTCTGTTAACATATTTTTAAATATTTTGCTATAATAAAGAATTACCCTTCTCTTTTCCAGTATAAATTAATGTTACAGAGGCCCTCTTCTTTGACATCTACTTGAGGGTTTGAAAACTATAGGAAAGGGACTTGAAAGTGAGCAGAAGAACTCATCCCACTGCAGATTATTATACATAAATTAAACTAGACAGAAAAAAGGCAAGTTAAGATTATAAAAGGGAATATAGATGACTTTTAATTTTTGTTAATTCTATTTTTCAAATTTTCTACAAAGAGCAAATGCTGTTTTACGATTCAAAAACTTCAAATTACTTTCCCCCTAGTTCTAGGGATCAAAGTTAGGGCCTCATGCTTGCTAGGCAAATGCATGAGCATTAAGCCATACCCCTAACCCGTGGAAAATACATTTTTAATCACTATTATTAGCAATTTAATTATTTAGCAGCAAAAAACTTACACAAGTCTTTCTTTGTATCAGCAAACTGCTTAGTACTCTCTTTTTCCATACCCAAGCAGAGAAAAAAGAATGAAGAAACAGGACCAGAATCAGATAGCAGCCATGAAACTATTAGAATAATCTAGAAAAAGATGATAAAGGTGTGATCCATGGCAGAGAGGAGAGAAAGGCAGGCAGTGAGGACCCGAGTGACAGGCAGACTTGAAACCACTGTGACTGTACTGGCTGTGACTAAGTGACTGTGGGCATAAAGGATAAGAACTGAAGAGTGACTCCAGATTTTGAGGTTTTAACTTAGCATTCCTATAGTGAAGTATGTAACTAAGTCAAGTAAATAAAGGAAGGGGTAGGTTTGGGAAAGAAAGGAGGTAGAGGAAAGGAACTTATTCTGGGCATATGGAATTTGCTTCCACAACTTAATGTTGCCATAGTAGTGCCTGATATGGAGAACAAAGTATGATGCTAGAACCCAGACAGAGATCAAGGGTTAAAGGGTGACAATGGGCACAGAGGGACTGTCAAAATAAAGGATGGAGTCCAAGTGCAGTGGCACACACCTGTAATCTCAGCAATTTAGGAGGCTAAGGCAGGAGGATCACAAATTCAAAATCAGCCTCAGCAACTTAGAGAGGCCTTAAGTAACTTAATGAGACTCTGTCTCAAACTAAAATAACAATAAAAAATTTTTATAAAGGGCTTGGGATTTGACTCAGTGGTTAAGCAACCCTGGGTTCAATTCCTGATACCAAAATAATAATAATAATAATAATATTAATTTTTAAAAAATAAAGGACACAGGGCAAAGACAGCTTCCTGATCATCCTCCCTGGTTTCACATCAGCCTTTCCTACTCATTCTACTCAGTTTTTCACGTTGAAGCTGCACTGGAAATCTTATTTAATGCCCTTTCTTAGAACCCTTCAATGTACCCAGTCCCTCCAGCAGTCAGAGAAATGTCAATGAAAGGACAATGAGATTCTATTTTTTGCCTGCTAGACTGGAAAAAATTAAAGATTGATAATATCCACTGCTGGTAAGCACATGGGGAAATGAGCACTCATATATTTCTGATAGGAGTGCAAATTGCTATGGTATTTTGGGATATCTATTACCATTTTAAAACCTCATGACTTATGATCCAACAATCCTGCTAAAAGAATCTATCTTTCAGAAACAAAAGCAACAGTACTAAAGGATATAATAATAGTCTTTATTGTTACTTTACTTGTAAAAGTAAAAACTTAGAAACAACCTGATGCTTACTAAAAATGTAATATTCAAAAAACTGGCAGCTGTAAAAACTTAAAAATAATACCTATGTGTTTGGATTTGGAGCTAAAAAGAAATCTATGAAAGGTTCAGTGAAAAAAAAAGTTGCCAAATTATATATGACCTGATTTAAGAGAAAATAAAGAGTAACATCTCATAATAGCTATGTTAGCAATAACTAATATGAGTATAGTGCTTACTTTGTGACAAGTGTTGCTTTAAGTCCTACACATTTCATATAACCACCCTATAAGACATAGCAAAGATTGTCATTTCCATCTTACAGATAAGGAAATTAAGGTCAAAATAGGTTAAGTAACTTGAGCAAGGTCACACAGTTGACAAGTAGCATGCAGGATTTATACCAGGCAGCCTGGCTTACAGACTGTATGCTGTCTCTAGACTATTCTGCTATACATATTACCAGAAAGGACTGGGTTGGAGATGATGATGATGATGATTATGATGATGATGATGATGATGATGGTGATTGGTACTGGGAATTGAAGCCTGGGGTGCTTTACCACTGAGCCACATCCCCAGCCCTTTTTATATTTTATTTTGAGCCAGGGTATCACTAAGTTGTTTAGTGTCTCACTAAATTTCCAAGGCTGGCCTTAAACTTGCAATTCTCCTGCCTCGGCTTGGACTTTGGAATTATAGACAAGGATCATCCCCCCAGCAGTTTGTTTTTTATGCCACTATATTATCAGACATGTTAAAACCATGCTAATTCTAAAATTAAAAAGAACTTTGGTACAAGCATAAGGAGAAAGAGATCCCAAGGACTCCCCATTGTCCAGACAACAAAGTCCATACTTCCTCTCAGTGTCTTGGAGGACCATTTTTCTAAAATACTAGTTAACTGAAGGCTAAGATCTAGCCAGCTGGTGATTCAACTGCTCACATGACTTAGGACTTCATTTATAACAGACAATGCCAATCCCTGATCATAAAAATCCACAAAAGCTTCTGGGGATGCAGCCTTCTAGAGGGAGAACTGGCAAGAGGGGAGTGGAGCTTACCAACCACAGTTAGTGTGTTATAGCCTGATGGTGCCTCAGAGAGGAAATCCATTATTAGCCAACACAAAGGGTACTGCCTTATCAGGCCTGACAGGGAGCAGACCAAATGTAACAAAGCCCTGGTGTCTTATTTATGTGTGCTCACAGCTGCTAAGGATGGGCCTCCTGTTCCTCTGAGCCAGCAAGTCCCTAGGAAGTCATTCTCAGGCCAGCTGGGCTTTGGTCACCTGCAACCAGGGGTGCAAGCATGGCCCCAGAGTGAATACCCAGAATACACTTCCTCCAGCTCTCACAGTACCAACTCCCTCCCTGCTTTTAGTCCAAGGCTCAAGGCCCCTGGGAAAGAGCAATCTCACACTAGCTATCTCCTTTCACCTGCATCATTCTTCCTTATAGCATTTACCCTACTTGATACAGAGTTTTGGTTTGGATCGAGAGTGTCCCCAAAGTTCCATGTGCTAAACGCTTGGTTACCAGCCTGTGGCACTGTCGGGAGGTGGTGGAACGTTTAGGAGGTGGAGCCTGGTGGAAGGAAGTTAGGTCATTTGGGGGCAGGCCCTTGAAGGGGATATTGGAACCCCCGCCCTTCCCCTCACCACCCTTCTCTCTTTCTCTTTGCTTCCCAGCAGCCATGAGGTGAGCAGCTTTACTTCACCACACACTCCCCACCATGATGTTCAGCCTCACCACCATTGCACCACCATTGCACCACCAAAAGCAATGGAGCCAGCTGACCAACTGACACCTCTGAAACCCTGAGTCAAAATAAACCATTCCTCCTTTTCAGTTGTATTATCTCAGACATTTTGTCACAATGAGAGAAAGCTGACTAAGAGGTTTATTTGCCTCAACAACAACCACCTTCTCACATTTACCCTCTGTAAATGGCACCCACTTGAGTCATGTAGCTAGGTGAATGGGCTCCCACAGGAGAACAGAAGCTCATGAGAGCAGGGACTTGTCTTGCTGAGAGGCACAAAGTAGGTACTCAATGCATAATTGTTGAAGGGATGAGCACACAAACTTCTATCATTACTTCCCTGCTAGACCCCAGTGGAAGTTTCTCCAGACTTTCTCTTTCCAACCCAGGCTTTCTCAGATTGGGATGTCAAGACATATGGAGACATATTACATTACAATAATCTTTCTTTTTATTAACAACTATAATAATAACTGAAACAATACTGCTGTTCTTTCTCATGTGCATTTCAATAGGCTTAACTTGAGTGGGCAAGAGAAAGAATTGTATGATATTCATAAAAGAATAGCCAATAGCAAACATGCACACAGGCAATTTAAGAATACTTACATTTATCTTGAGTCTTTACTCAAGGTTTTAGTATGGATAGAGAAGATAATTTTTAATGTTTAAAGACGAGGAGTTTAACAAGAAAGAGTGAAGATGATGCTGACTCTTTTCAAGAAAACCTCTCTCAGAGGTGACTCATTTTTCAACTACCCTAGGTGCACAGAAAATAGAAGGAATGGTTTTTCATCAATTGCTATTGGAAAAGAAGGTTAGAGGCATGTCCTCAGGCCACTATCACCCTGCTTATTCAAAAATCTGCAGGCCCAGCTTTTCTCCAGAGTGATTTTGAACTATTTAATGCATTGGTTGCCATTTTTCTTTCTCCTTTGTAATTTTTTGTCCATTTTCTGATTAGTAAGGTCCCAGCAGGCTTCAAATTATCCTTTGGAGCAGCACTGGTCCCCACCCCCATCTCTAGAAGGGCAGAGAGAAGAGGCTTTGTGAATTTATGGGGAATGGCTTCTGCCACGGAAAGCCATCACTAAGCTGATACTGAACACTCAGGTTTTAAACCACTCAT
Organism: Glaucomys volans; assembly: GCA_020662805.1. Lineage (NCBI taxonomy): Eukaryota > Metazoa > Chordata > Mammalia > Rodentia > Sciuridae > Glaucomys > Glaucomys volans. Next base: position 192,588 of record JAJEJO010002618.1, read on the forward strand.
CACCTAAGATCTCCATGAAAGAGATTCTGTGAGGGCTTTCAGCAGAGGTCAGAAAATGGGGGGCATATTCTGAGTTAGGGTTGAAGAGGGTGCACTTGTTGCACTTGAAGGATATCTTTCATTAAAGATTGAAATGCAATTTCCTGTTGGGAACAGCTGCATGTAGGCAGCCCTCCTTTGGTGAACAGGGAACAAAGAACTACACAGGCATGAAACTAATTTATCTTCCCCATAATATTAAATGTTCCATCAGTTTTGCAAGTAGATTTATTGAATACATAAGCCCTGAAACATTCTTTTTACAGACTCATAAAAATGTCAGCAGCATCTCCCTTCTTTCTTGATGTTGCTGTCAGTCAGTTCTTTTGGTTGGTACATAATGTCAATGGGATCCAGGCCACACATCTGAAGTCCATACATGTCAATTAGGTTCAAACAGAAATTGCTCAGTGAACACAAAGAATATCAGCAATGCTAGCAATGGAGTCACAAATGCTGGGTGAAAGACTGTGGATAGATTGTACAATCCATCACTGCCACACACACACACACACACACACACACACTATATCCTAATGAGGAGGACCAGAAAAATCAACTTTTCTATGAAAGCCTCTTTTATATATATAAATGCTAGAGATTAGGATATCTGGTGATTCTGGATATAAGCTACATAAAACATGAGTTCAGATTTTCAAATATTATTAAAAATGTTTATTTCCCTGCTTTGTATAGTTTTTGTTTGTTTGCATCCCCAATTGCTTGTTTGGGTCCAGTTTAATTTCTTTTAGGCTCAGATTTCTCTCCTGGATTTCAGGAGATGGTATATGGTATAACCATATGCCAGCTACTAACTAAGCATCTCTACCTACAGGTCCTAAGATACCTTATTCACAAGTTGTCTTGAACCATATTCTTTCCTGGCTTCTCAAATCTACTTTTCCTCTTTATAGTGAGCACATTATGGGGAGTGGTTTCTAAACCAGAAACCAGTTGTCAATCTTGGATTCTGCCTCCCATGTGCTTCTCACCTCCGATCTATTAAGTATTGAGGAGCACAAAGTGGTGGTTAAGAATTCAAAACCTGCTTCTACCCCTTACTAGCTGTGTGTCCTAGCTGGTTACTAACTAGTCAGGTACACAGATAGTAAGTAACTTAATTATTTTGTGTGGTGGAAAGTATCTCCTCTGTGACTCAGTTTTTTTCATTGGAGAATAATACTAATGATAATTAATAGTAATAATAACAATAATAATAATACCACCAACCACATGATTGTTCTGAGTGCTGAGAACAGTGTCTGACAAATTGTGAGCACTGGGTGGATGCTGGCTACTATGAATTACACCTTTCGCACCCAGCCTTTCTCCTCCAACTTCACTGCCACTACTCCTCTGCCTCCACACCAGTCTTTGTAGTTGAAACTTCAATTGTACCTCCTCCTTGGCATTCTCAGATGACTGCCCTAGTGTTCTCTCTAGGCTTATCCTTAGGTAGGGTAACTGGGTGCTGTGAATCTATGCTTGGAGAATGCAGCGTGGGAGAGGAGCACAAAAGCTTCATCTTCCTCTTTTCTAAATATAATTAAAGTTCAGTTTTGACATTCTGTCTTAAACTATATCCCATGAAGCCCCAAATTTTGCCAAAGGCACAATCCTCTTTCAAATGCAAATTCCTTTGGCAGACCCTCTATTAGTGGATTTGTCCTCTTCCTACTGCCCCAATCTTTTAGGAGCTGCCATATATCAAACAATGAACTAATGAAGGTCAGAGTTTATATCCTTTATCTTTGTACCTTCTAGATAGTGCCTGGCATGTAGTAGGTTTCCGAAAGATGCATATTGGATAGCTGGTTGGAAGGGCACTCTTCTGTAGAGTCAGGTCAATATATGTTATTTGACAATAAAGCAAGGCAAGGCTGAGGGAGAAAGTAATACCAAAGGGATTCTGCTTCCTAATCCTCTATACATTGCTTATTCACACACTTCTCTGTAAAAAGAACACAGTAGTAGTCCCTACTTGTAACACAATAGGTCATACCATACAACCTGTATTAAGCATCACAGGAAGACTAGAGGAGGGTTTGCTAATGTCTATCAGGGAAGTGATCATGGAAGTGCAGGAAGCAGCAGCACATTTGTCCATCCAGAAAATAATTATTGGAAACCTGCTCTGTACCTGGCACTGCCTCCATGGGGCTCTGGACTTCTGGACTGTGCAATTCAAGGAGGTGTTGTGTTTACTCCTGTGGAAGGTAAGGGTTAAGGCCCAGTCAAGACACAAACAGCATGACATGATATTTGGAAAATCTGATTCCTTTTGGTAGAATAGTTTTCTTTGGATGGAATTTTTCATTGTTATTTCTTCTGACAGTTTGTTGATCACAATGCATCCTTCTCAGTTTACATTATTTTTCAAATTTGAATAGCCCAACTTTTCTCTTTCAGTCTCAGAAAGACACACATATCTTTTTGAGCACTACAACTAGGTAATTAAGAAAAATGGAGTGTCAGATGCCATAGAGGAAGTATCCATCTTTGAGGGGAAGCCAGTTTGCTTTTTGTCTTGGAAAATTGGGTGCTTAAGGGAATAAAGCTTCAGTTAATGTTCTAGGTCCTAAACTGTCATTGACTTATGTGACCTTTGGTGGATTGAATGTCTCCTTTGGGCCTTAGTTCCTTCTGCCTAATAGGTAATTGATACTCCCACCCCAGGGCTACTATAAACAAGAGGCCACCTGCCCCTTTAGACTGATCACCTGCATCAGGGGAAAAAATTTAAGGACTTGGTTTAGAAATGTCTAGGAGTTTGAAAGAAGACTGTTGGAGAAAGACTGTTGGAGAAAGACTGCTTTTCTTTAAAGACCTCTTCGTTTTTGGTGGGGAAGGAAGGACCCTCCCTCTTCTATTCTTGCATATGTCTTTCTTGACCTGAATTCTGAGTATTTTAAATAAAATACTGGCCCAAATCACACAATTAGTATTCATTAATTCCCTAGAGCAGTATTTCTCAGCCATTTTTTTCTATATCTCCCCTAAGATGCCTAACATTTCTCCTAACCACCACCTCCTTTGGTGAAATTTTAATACCACAGAGGCATTGCGTTTCTGTTTATCTACTGTATCTGCTTTATACATAAAAAGAGTGAGATTTTTCCTTACCCCCAAGAACAGATTTTCACCCCTTTGAAGGTGCTATGGCCCTCATTGAGAATAATGTGGTTTACAAAAGATAATTAATGCTTTTAAACTAAATCTTAAATTCTGTATATCTTAATTTAATTTTTGCTTCATTTATAATAAAGCCGTTCATTTTTGTCAGACTTACTCTTCATTGGTAGAAATACATGATTGCATCTGGAAATGCTGAGCTATTGCATTGGGGGATTGCTCTCCTAGCAATGGGGATGGGTGTTTATGTAGGTCCTCAGCTTTCAATGCTCACAGGGAATTGTTGCCTTACCCAAGGTCATGCTCTTTCCCAGGGTAGCCAGCATCCACGACTGATCTACATGGGATACAGAGGTCACTTCTGGCAAACCCAAATCAGGGCAACTCTCATGGTCTATCCCAGTTCAAAGCATACATATGATTTTCAAGGCCAACTTACCATCTCCTATCTTCTCCCTCCATCCGAAATTTTACTCTCAAAAGGGTTTCCTAATAAACTTACTGCATGCCAATCTCCATTTGAGTTTGTTTTGGGGAAAACTAAACTAAGGCATTTGCACAGCCACTTCTATTTTCCTATACTGGTCCCATCCTCTCCTGTCATTCATTCTCCAGCACTGTACCCTTTACTGTCTCTCTGGTCCTTTTCTGTTATGTCTTGACAATTCCCACTGTAATCTATACAATCTATCTATCAACCTCTCCTTATTTTAAGGACATGGTCTTTGAAGTGTTCTGCATCCTAGAAAGTTTGAAACCTATCCAACAGTATGGGAGGAAAATGTTGGAATTTCCACTTATATTTATTTTTGATCCAAATACCAAAGGAGAAATTAAGTTTGACTAATATTGCATACACAAATGGGAGTGACAGACTCAAATGCTTGGCCCTATAATCAAAGTTAAATATGAGGCATGGCAAGCAAGGTGTCCTGAGAATCATGGAAGCCCAGACAAGCAGACAGAGCATCCTGAACCACTGATGTGCTTTCAATGTCAAGCAAGTACGTATCTGATTAAGTGGATTTATGAGTTATTTTATCATAAGTAGTAGAATTGTTACAGTATTTTGCAATGGAATAGTAGTATCCATGAAATTCCTGTACTCAACAGAAGTTCATTGGTTCTCTTGTGGCAATATTGAAGAAGAGTGAAACTTACAGATGTTTTTCGTATCATTTTACCAAAATACAAGTGGTCAACTTTCTGATGCTTTATGTAATAGTGAAATTACCAACCCTGCCAATTATCTAGAAATTTTTTTTCAAAAAATAAATCCTCTCATTAAATTTCTAGAGATTTAATTTATTTCTTTTTAATCTATCTTTTCATGATAGAGGAGTGTTTTAAAAGTGAGTCAAAAAATTACTTTTAAAAAAGAGAGAACATTTTGAAAACAGATGTCTGGAAATTTCCATGATTTCATGATCATGTTGCCCCCAAACACTGTCTCACTTAAAATATTCTTATCTGCTTTCTTTAGAGACTTGCATCTATTTTTAAGTCTTCCAAATAAAGACAATCAGTGGGGTTTGAGCATGCTTGCCTTGCATGCACAAGGCCCTGGGTTCAATCCCCAGCACCACAAAAAAAAAAAAAAAAAAGAAAAAAGAAAAGAAAAAACATGAAGAATGCTACTTAGATTAATTTCTTGGGGGCTCTTGGGCTCTTGTAACAAATAAGTACAAAGGAAATGACATAAAAGAACAGAAATTTATTCTTTCACAATTCTGGAGGTCAGAAGTCCCAAAGCAGTAACCCTGTGCCCAAATCAAAGTGTTGGCAAGGACCTTCTCCCTCCAAATGTTTGAGGAAAACTCCTTTCTTGCTTCTTTCAATTGCAGGTAGCTGCTGGCATCCTTGGCTTGTGGTCATACCACTGCAGTCTTCAAGACCAGCATCTTCAAATCTCTCTCAGCTTGATCTTCACATTGCCTTCCCTCTGTGTTAAATGATTCCCTCTCTTTATAAATGATTGCATTCAGGGCCACCTAGTAATCCAGGATAATCTCTACATCTCATGAACTTTAAATATGCATTTTTTTTTCTTTTGCTACATAAGGTAACAGCAGTCAAGCTTCCAAGATTAGGGCATGGATATTTGAGGGACAGGGCATTTTCCATTCCACCATGCTGCTCTATTTCAAGGTTCCTCAACTCTGCTGGACCTGAGAATCACCTTAGCAGCTTGCTGAACATGTACACAAGATTCTGACTCAGAGATTCTGACCTGGCAAGGCTGCAACTAGAGGTGGGTCTAAGAAATTTAGTTTTTGAAACAACCCTAGCTCATTCTGATGAACAGTTTTGATTCTTGGAAAGACATTGCTTTAGAATACTGTTTCCCATCCTTATTGTCTGCTATCTGCTAATTCTACCACAGTTGCAACAATAATCTATCTGCTGTGTTTTGAATTCCTTAAAAAATGATAATTTCCTTTCACATACTTACAAAGCACTTACAACAGCACTAGTCTGAGATATTCACAAATGTTAACATTCAGCTCTTGTAATTATGCTGTGGTGTGGCCACTGTTATGGTTATTTTACATTTTTCAAATGAAACTGAAGACTAAGTGTTAAATAACTTGCCCTAGGTCACCTGCTAGTAAGGGCCAGAGTGTAGAGTTGTATAGTCTTGGTCTATTCATACTGTGTTTGAACCATTCATCTTACTAAACTTTTCTGCCTGTTTGAAAAATCTTCAAAATGAAGTTTCAGTACAGTGTGAAACTATTTTTTAAAATATAAAGCATAAATATATAAAGCATAAATACATGCATATAAAAGCATATTCCTCCAAATCTCTGTAATTATCTGGAATGTTTAAAAATGGTCCTTAAAGTTAATCTTTGATATTGACTGGGATTTTTATGGGACATTTGGTGAAAGTCAGGATAGTCCCATTATTATAAATAAATTGCAGATATATTGATTCTATAAAAAGTTCTTGATGTTTTACTTACACTTGAGTTAAAACCAAAGACAGATTAAACGTGAATGAGAACAATGAATAACCTCATGTAGAATATGTGAAAATGTTAAGAAGTATCCCCAGAGTTCTTGACTCAGTAAGTGTGTGGTAGGCCCGAGAGTACACATTTAACAAATTCTTGTGGAATATTGATGCACCAGGTCCTGAGGGCCTAATTTGAGAACTACTGCAGTGATCATCTATTGAGGCCTACTAGGTCAGAGACAGTGGTTCAGGGGTACAATATGCACAAAGAAAATACCAGCACTTGAGAAAAAAAAAGATTTGTAATACAGGTCATTTTAATATACAGTAAATGGCAGAAGATCTAGTATTCTGTAATCCAGATACTCCAACTGTTCAAGTTTAGTCAAAGGTAAAGTAATACATGGCATCCCTATGTCTTACAATCTTGATTAAACATGACAGAGGCAGATTGTTAGGATCAGTTTCCTTAACTCTACAAGTGAATCTATCATTAACTCAGAAATCTCTGAAGAAAAAAGAAATGGAAAGAAAAATCCTAAATTAACCTATCATCAACTACTGATTACATAATAAAGTTGTTCAATGTTATGAACTTGTCATTACACATACCAGTAAAAAAGCATCTACACATTAAACTGAATGGTTTCCATCGGAAACGTGATCAGGGGGGCATCACATAGTCGCCCACATCTGCCCAGGCTCCTGCACAGATCAGCAGCAGATACTCCCCAGGCGTCACTGGATGAAGTTGTTGTGGGAGATGATGCTGATCATGCGCACACAAGTGCTCAGCTCTCCACTCAGTAGTCACTCTGCGCTCTGATCTTGCAGTCAATGTTCCCAGAGCACATGCACCTGGCTAGTTTTGAGTTTACAAGATATCTAACAGTCTGAAGTCTCCTTTCTCTTCTTTTTTCAGTTTTTTGATATGGCATACATGTGTTCTCTTTTTCCCCTGGCTGTGATACCTAAACTACTTTTAGCCTCTCTCACACAGGGCATGGATAGATACCAAATTCTAGGCAATAAAATTGTGTGGATTCCTCCAGGCCTGACACATACACCCTCAGTTCTTAAAAGTCACTCCCTTTTCCATTTACCAACTGTGTGAACAAGACATCAAGGATCTGCTAAAGGTTATATCCAGAAGATGGAAGGAACCTGGGTTTCTGGCCAAATGGAACATCACATCAGTGTGTTAAACCACTGAATTGTGGGGATTGTTTCACACGGCAGTTAGCATACCTTGTTCTTACTATTCATAGAGTAAAATTTCAGAGAATGTGAGGAATAAGATTTAAGTTACATATGTGTGTGTGTATCTATCTATATATATGTATTTTAAGTTTCATATAGGTGAATATAAGAGACTTAAAGATATCAGGAGAATGGAAGAATACCATCTATTGATCTGGAAAACCTGGCATGGTCCTGAATGCACTGAAGCTTCAGCAGAGATGAACACTGACTGCTAGGGCAAGGGAGAAGGGAGAGAATTCCTAATATCAGAACTCCGGGTAATAGTAATTTAAAATTACAGTAGTTTAACTCTAATTTTTAGAAAAATCATAATATAGAAAAGCATCTTCACCTTTGACTCAGCTAGCCAATCCTGGAAGAAATCTAGCTGTTTAGACCTTGAAAATCATAATTCAGATGCCACTTGTCATTTGGTCATTCACAATAATTTCAGGAGCACCACATGCAGGAAGAAATTACACTTTTGAACTTCTAGCCCAGAAAGTCAATCCCTTAACATCAGCAAATGTCTCTTTCATTCACACTGTCCCCCCTTTGCTTGCATGACAAAACTGAGAACTCAAGAATGCCAGGTGACAGGCCACTGTGGTATGCACAGACCAAAACTGATTGCAGTGACACAGGCAGGGAGAGGGTGTGTGGCTGACGTGGGGAGTTGTCATGCCCCTGGCAGCACATGATGATTTCCTTACAGCTCCTCAGGGTATGGGAGAGGGGAGAAATCAATGGCCAGGACTCGTCTCCGAGTCACCATCCAGGATCAAGTCCTAGTCCCTTCTTCATGTAAAAGTCACTTGCTGAGGATTCATCAAGAGCCAGATGCCCAAGTCTGCATTTCTGGGAATGAAAATCAATACCTTTGTCAAGGGGCTTCTCCCTCCAGGGTTGGTGAACATGGGCATTCCCAGCTCTTCTCAGAGGTTCATTACCCCTTGCCTTCCAGATTTGCACACAACTGTCTTTCTTTGTCTCTTGTCAAATACAAAGTGAAAGAAACTACTTCTTAAATTTCAGCTTCTATTATGTGAACATCTGTGAGCAAATAAACAGTGAATGCCGTTTCCATTCCTTCCCTTGCTTGGGACCCCACATTTCATTTCCAACCCATTGAGGCCCAATGCACCTGGCAGATGAGTCAATGCTCAGTGGGGTGGCTTTAAATCTATAAATAATTCAATGACAATAAACAAAACAAGGACTCCAATCTTTTCACTGAGAGAGGAGGCTGTATTTAGGAGATTAGCACCTTAGGCCATAATTTAGGAAATTACTTTTTAGTCTCAGAAGAACTGATAATACAGAAATAAAATAAAATTTCCCAGTATATTATTAGAAAAATCCCTGTTATTTTCCATTTTGAGTTCATGTTGGTTATCCTTAATATAGTACTATAGGAACATCACCAAAGTATCACAGTGGAAATTCTAGTATGCATTGTAAATAGAAACAAATATAAAATTTAAAACGAAATTGCATCTTGGTCTACATAATACATTTCCAATGATTGAGTCAACATAATGTTTTAGAGGAGTTATTTCTCACAGTGCTCCCACAGCCGTGTTGCACAAATGGAAGGGCAACAGAGGCAGACCCACACCTGTCTGTTTGGACCTTGGTTATCTTTCCTGTAAAATGAATTTAGGAATTGTCAGGATTGAGCCAAAAAGTAAGTCACCTTAAATACTTTTAGAGTTGGTGAAGATTCACTTGCTTCCTGATGCTGGGATTAAACTTAAAAGAGAAACATAGGACTTTAGATATGAAAATGCAAATAATCTGTTTCTGAAGGTGGCCAGCTCCTGGAAGCTGTCATGATGCTGTCATGAGTAAGAGCCTTAAGAGGAGCTACATCCCAATTATCCACCCCCACTTTAAAGCTTCCTATGGGGGCAGATATGCTGTTTAAAGAGCTGTGAATGACAATCTCCCAAATTCATTTTGGTACTTGAGAGTATCAAAAGGCATCTCTGACTTGGAAAAGATCCAGGGTTCAGTGGGAGGAAGTGAGCAGACTGGGCCTGAACAGACTGGGCACATGGAGTCATGTAGGACCCTTGGACATCACCTCTACTCTCATGCACAACTCTCTGATAAATAAGACCTGCCTTATTTTTAATACCTCGTGGTGGCTGGTGTGCTCACAAGTGTGAGGGGTCACACTAGCCACCTGGGTAGACAAAAGCTATAAGCCATGGGTAGAATCTTTATATACAATTCCTATTGGATAATGACTGTAAGAGCACCCCTGTGTTGTTCATTGTTCATTCCTGTACTCATTTATCCAAACATAATACGTAGAGCACAGATCCACGCCAAATTCCACTTTTTGTGCTAAAGAACAGCTGTGAATAAACAGATGAGGACTCTATCCTCATGATGCCTAATTGAGAGCCCCCAAAAGTCAATAAAGAAAACAATTATTAGTGGTGATATGTCCTATAAGGGGATTAAATGGGTTACACAGACAGAAAGCAACAGAACAGGTTCACTTCAGCTGTTGTGTTCAGGGAAAGGTCTTTCTGACATTAAAGGTGATATTTAAACATTTAACACTTGAGGCATGACAAGGAGCTGACCATGCAATAGCCAGGGCAAGAGCATTCAAGACAGAGAGAAGAGCAAGCTCCAAGGACCTGAGGAAACAGAGTCCTGGGCACTGAGCAGAGGCTAGTGGACCTGGAGCCAGGCTGAAAGCAGGCAGAAGCCAGAACCTGCAGGAGTGGCAAACCCTGGTCAGGCATGCATAGTTGATTTTAAGCCAACGGGAAGACTTTGAATGGTCTTGAGAAAAAAATAAATTTAAAATAAAAAAATAAATGACACAATCTGATCTATGATTTCAAAAGCCCTCTTCAGGTGCTCTGTAGAAAATGGATCCAATGGGGTAAGAGTAGAAGGATGTTATACTAAAATTCAAACTTGGTTAAAACATGGTCCATGTAACAAAAAGTTCACAGTCTGGTGAGAAACAAAGGCAAGTGAATACAGGACTATAGCACAGCTTTGGTTGTGCATGCAGTGGCATACGTGCCCAAGGCACCAAGGCAGTATGAAGAAGGGGCAATATGGTCTGACTTTCTGTCTTCTATCAAACTCAGCCATGTTAAAATAAAGTCAGATGGATATAGATGACACTATTTAGTATAAGATGTTGACCTTCATGCAAAAGTGGTATCACTTGAAAACGACTGAGCATTATATCAGAAACTGAAAACTCCTATGTGGAAAAACAAAGATTTCACTAGTGAACACCAGATTATAAAGAGTCTATTTGGAATTCTTATTTTGGAATAGGGTGTCTCCCGACAAACTGCAGCATCAAGTTTTTTTTCTGGAGAGTTCTGTAGTAAACTCTCAACTGTCACCCTGTACTGGTGACAAATACTGAAGATACCCTCTCTGAATATACAGGAAGAACTGTCCCTGAGATTTATCAAGTTGTGGAGTTTAATGAAAAGTCATCTTTGGTCATAAGGATTCAACAGTGGTATAGCTGCTCTCAGATGCCAGTGAGCAGTGAAGATCTGCATGGGACGAGAAGTGAGGTAGAAGGTGAGAGAGGGGGATTGTGGCTAAACTGGGAGAAGGATCCAGAATGAGGAATTAAGAAACAAGAATGCCTACCTTCTACATCTGCTCCCCCTTCCCTCCTGTGGCAAGAAGACTGGTGCCAGGTATGACAAAATAATCTTGCAGCAAAGCAAAAGTGGGAAGAGCGCTGGGACCAAGGCAGAGGAATGAAGCTTTCCTTCTTTCTTTCACTGTCTTTAGCACCTAATGCTGAAGACATGGAGAGTAATAGGCTGCAGCGTGGAAAAGCACTACTTTAGACACCAAAGCCAACGACAGATCCAGTGTTGCCACTCATGTGGGTGAAGTGGGTAAATGTCAGGAAGATGAAATGCTGATGGGCAGTGGTTACATAGAAGGAGTAAGTAGAGTGAAGTCAGGTGCTCCCAAGTCAAAGATAGTTCATTATGCTCATAAAATACAAAGATGTGCCCCACACTCTCTAGTCAATGTTCTGACATTAGAATGTGCCATTTCAGTTTCTTTCCAAAGCAGTTTGTATGACCTACTTATCTTACCTCTGATTGGGGATAAACAGATACTCATACCTTTGCAGGTTTCTTTTCACCTTGCAATGATATGTTGCAAACTCCTCATCATCAATAGTTTTAATAATGGGCATCAATATAAATCCCATTCACTGTTTTCTAAATTCATTTGATTAACTACTAGTCTTTCATCTTTCTTATGCCAGAGCCTGCTGTAATTTATACAGAAACAGGAATGGAATCTTGTTAGCTGGAGGAAATTTCCCACCTATAGTAAAATTAGGCACATATCTTTCAGAAGTTCCCAGGGACCTCAAAGTATTACTGTGGCTCTTTATACTCAGTTCCCCTGGGATGCAGGATCTTCAATTAACTTTTCATTCTCACTGCAGTCATATTCAAACCTGGGACTATCCCAGGCAGAGTGCTTAGTCCATTCCCTGACAGCAATACAGCCCAGTGGCATAGTTAGGGTAAGGGTACAAACTGAATTCCTGAGTGTGAATCTGGTGCCACCATTTAGAGATGACCTTAGTCAAGTTACTAACACTGTGAAATGGAGACTGTATTAGCACCTACCTTGTATGGGTTGTTAAGAAGAAGAAACTAATACATGTGAAATGTTTAGTTTGATCTTGGCACATAATAAGCTATTATAAATAAATGCCTTGTGTGTGTGTGTGTGTGTGTGAGAGAGAGAGAGAGAGAGATTGGGTTCAAACCCAGGATTGCAAGACCCATGCTAGGCAAGAACTCTACCACTGAGCTCCATCACCAACCCAATAAATGCTATTCTTATTAGACAATAAGTGAACAGCTTTGTGTCTGCTTCTGAAATATGAATGACTGAATATAGCGTAAGAAAACACTGCCAGTGGTTCTGTACCTTCTCTCAAACAAAAATCTAAAAGGACAAACTGTCTATTTTTAATGCCTGATTCAGAACAAAATAGAATGTGTGTGTGGTTTTGTTTTGTTTTGTTTTTAAGTATCCCAGACAAGTATTGGAGCAATGTGTGCCTTCCACTGCCAGGACGGCCTGTCTTGGGGCTCTCACCTTCTGCCCTCAGTGCCAGAGACAGAATGGCAGGCCAAGGTGCCCTGGGAGTGCTCCCTCCCTGAGTGACAGCTGGTGCTGTCAAGAGTCGTTACTGCTGGTGCTCACAGACCTTCTGGCAAAGCCGGGCGGAACAGAGCAGCCGCAGTCTCCCTGCCCACCTGTCAGCCTTGTTCAGAACAGCAGAGAAATTTGCTCTTTTCTTCCTTCAAAGGGTCCAGCAAGCCCCAGCGCCTTCATTAATGCTCGCCTCTTCAGTCCCCGCCTGCCTCCTCGCCCTCCCCAAACACAACCTCTCCAGCCTATTCTTCCAAGAAAGGGATTAGCCCAATTAATCTCTGGACAAATGTCAAGGAGTCTGGGGGAGGGGGCACCTTTCAAGTGCCGCGCCCCAAAGAGCAAATAAAGCCAGACGCACGCGGAGGCCTCACCGCACCCGGGCGGGAGCAGCTGCTGAGGACGCCAGCGCGCCAGGCGCTCTTAATCTCCAGCTTAGCTCGGAGGGGCTCCTCTCGCCAGCGCGTCCGGACCGACCACAGCAGCAGGCACTGGAGCGCTCCTCCAGCCATCGGGGGAGGGCGCTGGGACAGGCAGGGAGCTGCGGGATGAGGGGCAATCTGGGAGGCCCGGGATGCTCTCTCCTCGGCTCACCTCGCATCTCAGGCTCCCCCTCCCCCAGCCCTTTCCACCCGCAGCCCATCCACCTTCAGGCCCTCACCTGCAAGGCAGCTAGGTTCAAAACAAGGAGATGGAGAGGAAGGTGTGAGGGGAGCTGGAGCGGGTAGGAGTGGAGGGAATTCTCATTATATGGACACAAAATGATCCACCATCCCCCCGACCATACATTTGTTTTGCTGATCCACAGAATCCTGGGAAAAGCCCTGGGAGTGACTTTTCTTTGCTGATTTCTGGAAAGACTTTATCCAAGGGAGTGACCGTATTTATACTATTTCCTGGGAAAAGAGGTTCCTCACTTGCTCCATAAAGTCATTCCAACTTTTTAATTGGTAAGACATTTTCTAGTAATTTAATCCCTCTCTCATTCTTCTCCCATTCCTCCCTCTCCCTCTCTCTCACTCTGTAGCCAACAAAACCTGGCGTAACCAGCAGGCTATTAAACAACATTTCCACATGCTACAGTCCAGTGATTCAGTAATTAATTTTCATAATGATGATCTGGAAGGATTTCTAGAGCCCCCTGGAAGATCCAAGAATTACCTCTATCCTAGTGGTTATGCATATGCTTTGTGTGTGAGATAGTCTGAATGTCCAGTCCTGGTAGTGACATGCACTAGCTGTGTGACCTTGGGCAAGTTACCTAACCTCTCTGACTACTACAATTCCCTCATTTGTAAGATGGGGACACAAAGTTTATTACAAAAGAAAATAACAAGCTAGTTATGGAATGTGCCCTATGAACTGGAAACTGTGCCAAATGATTTACCTGAATTATCCTATTTAACCCTCTCAACAACTGCTGTATATTTCATTACAGTCTAATTTGTTCAGCTTTAGCGATACATGCATGGCACCTACAGTGACTGTTAACCAGAATATCTGATTGACATAAACACCTCCCTCCTGACTACTGGAGGCACAGGTAGACTACTTCAGGCTTACAATTACTGCCTAAAAGCTTTTGAATACAGAAATTTTTGGACTTTAGAAAGGCAATATGGCTCATATAATAAATATCACGCATCAGTCTGAGGCTGCATTCTGTAACTGAACACATTAAAAATGTCTGCAATGAAACAAATGGATATTCTCCCTAGATAGGAAATCTAGATCAACTCAAAACAGATTGTTGCCAAAAGCCATTGAGAACAGGTAGTTTTGCCTCCAAATGAGTTAGGAAAAGAAATAAGAAACAAAAAACTTACATTGTTGTTTGGAATTCAAAATTTCCAACAACACATCATGAACTTTATCATCTAAAAACATTAGATGAAGTGTTAAGATTCTAGTCCTGGTTCTGACAGTAATTACTGTGTGACCTTGGGAAAACCTCCAAACTTCTCTGTTTTCAGTTTCTTCATCCATAAAATGGGTAACTACTCCTGCCTCTTAAGTTTTGCAGAAGTAGCTGTGAAGATCAAATGAGATAGGATTTACCATCCTGGTTTCAATAAGTGAAGTATTTAGCAAATCCGAGCTGTCAGTTATCTTTTAAAAGTTATTTTGAAGATGGCTATAGTTTTAATTATGCACTGTTGCTTCTTGTTTGAGAGGCACAGCATTGCTTCCATGGGAAGCGATCCCCAGTGAAGTCTCTCCTGAGCATGCGTCATTGTTGTTTCTCATACATCAGTGAAGATCTGCACATGTTTGATGACTGCACTGCTGAAACATCCCTCTGGCCTAATCTACAAGAACCACATCTAGGAAAGAATGACAGGCTGCTGTGTCAATCACTGCTGTTCCTGAACACCTGAAGGAACTTTTGTGCTTTGAAGAAGCAAGCTGTCCAAGTGTTAGCTTGATCCTAACCTGATTTTACTACTTAATGCGAATCTCCTTTTCCTGTCTGGTCTAAGGAGAGAGAGCAGTATGGGAGTCCCAGCCTGGCCTCGGATGCTCTGCACAATCCAGGACAAGTCACAGAACTTCTTAGGGTTTCCAAGTTAGTTCCCAGTGAGTCTTTGGCTGGCACAAGAGGGCACACTGTTACTATTTGGTGCCCTCTAACAGATATTTCTTCTCACATGACACAAATCCTGGTTGTCCTTGGCTGGTGGGTGACTGTCAGCACTGCTGTCAATCAAATGCTGTTGACATCAGCCCAGCTGTGACAGCTGAGGCCAGCTCCATCCATAACTGATTGAGCCACATTTGGCTGCTTTCTCTTTGCCATGAACTCCTCAGCATCCAGGTTTCAGAGCCCATACTCACTTCCCTTCTTGAAACTCAGCTTGAAGAGTCTCCATGGCAGAGTGATTGGTGCCATTAGCCACAGCTCTACAAAATTAACCATGAAAGTTCTCCAGCATCGGTGGTAGCCTTTCTGCCAGGGAGCAATTATACCATAAGCTATCCTCTTTTGATGTTAATTTCTGGAAACAGGCTCCCCTGCCATTGAAATGCAATGAGGTAGGTGCTTCCTAAGAAAACTTTCTAAGGGCTGGGATGTAGCTCAGAGGTAGAGCTCATGCTTAGCATGCACAAGGTCTTCGGTTCATTGGAAGGAAGGGAGCAAGGAAGGAACTGCTCTCTTCCATAGAGAATGAGGACCTACCAAGTCAGTGTGACCATTTAAATATTCCCACTGACTAAAGAGCATCCTGTGTTTTAAAACCCCAATGTTCAGGACATGTATGAAAATGGCATGGTCAATGTAATACAAAGAGAAAAGGCACTGGACTTAGAACATGAACTTTCCCTTCTCCTAATCATAGAGGCTGATATATGAAACAGATTGCCTTGTTATTATGTTTCTGATATAAAATAATGTATAAGGGTTATGCTAAAAATACCCACAGGTTACTATGGGAGATGGAACATTGCTTAACCCATCATGAAGTTAGGAAAGGTTTCTTGGAGAAAGTGACTTAGGGATATTAAATTACTTAATTCTCTAGATATCAGTTTCATTGTAATGGAATTAAAACACCTACATCCACATTTGTGGTGGAAAGTTCAACATGGAGGTATAAGTTGCCATTATATTTCTGGCTCAGTAAGTTGTAGTTACTCAATCACTACCTGCTGTCTCTGTTCTGATGGTGAAGCCAAGGTTCTTAAAGCAGAAAACACTTTTAACACAAATGGCTCACCAAGAATTTCTTGGCCTTTGTCACTTCCTATTGCTTTGCTGTTCTAAGAAATATCTGCCATATCTGAAGATGGGCTGATAATTGTTCTAAATGGCTTTGCTTTTTGATAACTTCCAGCAAACAAGTTCATCCAGGCTGAAGAGAAACTGGGTTTCTCAATGTATTTTTCTTTCCGTTCCCTCCCTCCTCAGCACCATGTGTGGAGCTCTCTGTGGTCACCATATTTTTTTGCCAAGAAGTGTTTTAGTATTCAGAACCTGTACTGCATGCTCACATACTCGGTGGCAATCTACTCGCTGAAGAAGGAAGCCAAAAGGTAACTAAGGAGATAAGTGGCTAGGAGAATTTTCCACATTAAATCAATAATTCACAGGTATGCATTCTGCAGGGGGTGTTGGAGAGGAGGATTACCACAAGCAGGAAATACTTCTGCTCTCAAGGGCTTTGAGATTCTGTTGGAGAGACAAGAATAACTCAATTGGAGAGATTATAGGGTAACAAAATACAATATAGAATGAAATAAAAAATGATACAAAACACACACAGGAAACAGATTATTCAGGAAGGGATCGGGCAATAAGAGGCACTAAGGCTCCAAAGCCCGAGGAGACTGGACTGGTGTCAGAAGCAGGTCCTGCAGGTAAGAAGGGAAACAGGCAAAGCACAAAGCGGGAGGAAGAGTGGGATCTGCCCTCAGGCCAGCACCCAGGCCACCCTGCCTGGTGCAGGGGTATGCTAGGAATGAGAACCCTTCAGGCCTGACCTGTGACCCACGGCAAACTAAGGCAGGCAATTACCTCATCCCTCGCCTGACCCTGGAAGGACATTCTAGAGATTAAAAGATACCTGTGAAGTCAGTCCCATGGTTTGTGGTCACCCCCTGTGCAAGGAGTAATATAAGATCTCCTGGACATTAGATGCTGGATTCAGGGTGTGCTCAGCTGCCCTGATGGCTTGACACTGCCAGGCATTCCCTTTCCACCTCAGATGGAAACAAGTACTGTACTCTTCCCTCAGCAAAGGAAGAGTGGGTGTCAGACCTCCATAGTAACATAAAAAAATCCACAATGGGACCCAAAGTTCCTTGATTTATGAAGTATATAAAAAAGGAAAAGATAAAAGTCATAAAGGTGTCAGATCTCAGAATTATCCTCATTTTCTCTCTCTTCCTTCATCTCCTATCCCAATCAATGAAATCTTCTCAATCCTACCTCTACACCATCTCATGTGTCCACCAGTAGTTTCCATTCCAAAGTCACTTCATTCAAGCCTTTGTTACCTGTCTTCTTAACTACCATAAGAGCACCATAATATGGTTCGTATGCTATTATAGGGAAGTAAAATTCCCTCTGAAGGCTCAGTAATTGAGTCTGCAGAAACAAACCAATAACAGTCATATTAATATAAGTTTATTGACATGCACATGTGCATGGGAGCCACACAAATGTGAAACTCGAAGAAGTGCCAGGTGATTGGGGGTTAAAAACCCTCTCTCTTCCTCAATGAATCAAAATTAAGTCTGTAAAAAAAAAAAAAAAAAAAAAAAACCTCTTCCTGGAAGAGAGGGAAAGAGGAGTAATAGGCAACTTTAGAGGGGGTATAAACGAATTTTAGAGGAAAGAATGAACCTGGAGAATAGACTAGCCTGGGACAAAATTTCTCTGGGTTCTAGACAGAGTGTTCTCCTCTGTGACATGAGTTTAATCCTCCTCAGTTTGTGAAATTTCAGTATTGTGAGAGTATTGCTTTCTGAGCTCCCCAGTTGTGTATTCTCTACGTACAATATATAATAACATCATAATTGCACCCCCCCATCCAGATTCTCTTCCAACACAATTTTTAACGTATTTTTCTAAACACATGGTTCGGTCGCTCATTGCTTCAATGGCTACACATTATGCACATTCTCCCTGCACCCCATGCACTAGCCAGACTTCAGCACTGTCTGCTACTTGGTCCCATGTATCTATTTAATTGGAGTTAATTCAGAGGCTTTTTTTCTTCTGTTAGTTTCACATTTGTTTTTAGAATGCCAACTTCTTTACAAGAAAAGTCCCTATAAGTAAATTAATGATATCCTAAAATTCCTTCAGTTATTTTCAGACCCAAAACATTTTAGCCTATGATTTATTCCTCTAAAAGTCTAAAGATTAAGATTAAAATTATGGTGTAAGTCCAAAGTCTTTGATTGTGTGTGAGACTTAATGATAATTTAAGGGAGTCCCTGTCCTAATTCTGAGTAAATTCAATGTGAGAAATAAAAAGATCTCAATTTTCTATTCAAAATGAAACAAAAGGAATTCATCCTGGGTGAGTGGCCAGCACTGGGTAGCTCTGTGGTCTGGAGGATTTCCTGAAGGATCAAGCTTCAGTGGTTGCTATGGTTTGGATGTGGCTTGTCCCCCAAGTGTTCTCGTACTGAAGCCTTGGTCCTCAGTGTGACCACGTTAAGAGATAGTGAAACCTTTAAGAAGTAGAGCACAGTGGTAGGTGATTAGGTCACTAGGGCTATGACCCTTGGCTGGGATTGGTAGGTCTCATGGTACCCAGTTAACTAACCCCTTTAATGTGAGTTATAAAAGAGCAAGACTGGCCCCTCCCTTGCTCTTTGGCTTCCTGTCTCTCTGTGTGATCTTTCCCTCTCATACATGCTCCCACCATGATGCCATCTGCCCTGAGGCCCTCACCAGACACTGAACAGATGGGGTACCCAATCTTGGACTTTCAGCCTATAAAACTGTGGGCTAAATAAACCTCTTTTCATTATACATTACCCAACCTTGGACATTTTATTCTATCAATGGAAAACTGACTGATATGATGGTAATACAAACAGGTATCTTTCTGATCTGCTGCCTGAAAATCTCATAATTCTGTCTCTAGAGGATTATTAGATATTGACCCTTAGATTCATCAGATTCATCCTGTGGTAGGTCCTCAATCCAGTTGAACTAACACAGGACTATGGCAAAACCCATCACAACACTGATGATCCAAGAGGGATTTTCCCCGTAAATAAGATTTCTCCTTTCTAGAGAGTTATACAGGCACCACAGTAAAATAGTAGAAAAAGTATATATGAGCTTCAAAGTCTGAGACATTTGCTTTAATTGGCAACTTGTGATATTTGGCTTAATATTACAATATTTAGCCTGTATGATCTGTTTCTTCACCAATTAAAAATAAGGCATAATTATACAAAGTTCTATATTGGTTAGGGTCTAAACGAGAACACAGAAATTACTTCAAATATTTTTCATAGAGTATAATGCAGGGAACTGGTTCTGTAGGAGACAGAATCTATCCATGGAACCAGATGATGGGATAATCCAGACATGAGCCAGAGCAGGAAGTTCCCCCATCCCTTGACTGGGAAGACCAAGGAGGCAAAAATGTTATCAGAAGCTTGATGTGAAGCCACCAAGTGGAAGCTAGAACCATGGTCTTTCAGTCTCATGGGAGCTGGAGCCATAGAGAAGACACAATCCAAGGCAGAGAGGGAGGGAGAAATGCCCTGGCCTCCCTCCTACCCTATACTATGTCTCCACCATTGCCTCCCAATGCCCAGTCCAGTGGACAAGAGAGGCTGCAGTCCCTGTGCCAGAGCAAAGGAGGGGTGAGATGGGGTCCAAGGACCTGCAACTCAAGATCTGCCCAAGATTCCATAATTACTGTGAGGATTAAATGAGGCATCACATGAAGGCATCCATCACTAGGCCTCATGCATAATAAGCTTTCAATAAAAGTTTTTTTTGTTTGAAATATAGCCCTGCCCACATGGAAGGCATGATGACTCACATATTACCAAATCTATTTGTATGAAGCAAAGCTGCTTATTACTTTTATTTATTGCAAAGAGTTAACAAAATAAAACCTTCAGCAAAAATGCATTACCACCTTCCAAAGAAGAAGCTGCAGATGGCCTTTGTGATTTTCACAGAAGTGTCTCAGTTAAATTAATTGCTTGTCTATTAAATTTTTAAGCTGGCAGCTCCTTTTTTCTAACATGATCACTTTATGCAGAAACTAACAACCAATTAAATGAGAACAAATGACTAGCTAATCTCTAAAATTGCTCCTGGCTCTACATTCTAAGACTGCATTCTAAGTGGTACCAATGACAAAATTATAAAAGGATCTGAAGTAAGTTCTTCTCTTTGTCAGTCCCAAGTATCACCTGAATTATCAAAAATGCACTCTCTTCCAAAAATCTCATATATATAATGGGTAGAGTTAAAGGCATTTTTCATTCTCTCTACTTTAAAAGAAAGACTTTTTCAAGATAATTTACTTGGAGAAAGACATTTTCCATTCTGTAAATGACACTGAAGAGATCAATAGTTTATTTTAGGTGTTCTTTGCTTGTGGTGCAAACATTTATATGGTCTGGATATAATTCAGGGTGAATTTCTTATTCATAAACTGATTAGGGGATTTCATCTGAACAGTGATGCTCTCTACCATATAGGACACAATAATAATAACAACAATAGGCCATATTTATATGGTACTTATAATTAGTGCCTGGCACTGTTTCAGAAGATAGACGCACGCGCGTGCACACACACACAATTGTTTTAGCCAACTTTTCCACTGCTGTGACCAAAAGATGTGACAAGAACAATTTTAGAGGAGAAAAGTTTATTTGGGGCTCATGGTTTCAGAGGACTTGAGTCCACAGACAGCTAGTTTATTGCTCTGGGCTCAAGGTGAGGCAGAACTTCATGGTGGAAGAGCATGGTGGAAGAAAACCGGTCAGAAAATGGCCACCAAGAAGCAGAGAAAGACAGTTTTGCTCAACAGTGACAAAATAAATACCTCAAAGGCACAGCCCCAATGACCCACCCTCTCCAGCTCTACCCTATGGGCCTCCAGTTACCAGCCAGTTAATCCCTATCAGAGGATTAGTGCATTGATTGGGTTAAGATTCTAAAACAAAATTATTTCACCTTTAAGCTTCTGTGCATTATCTCACACATGTGCTTTATACACACACATACATATATACAGATACTCACACACATATAGTTAATTCACTTAATTTTCCTAACAAATGTATGAAGTAGGTACTGTTACATTTTCCATTTTACAGATAAGACAATTGAGGCGGACAGGTTAATAAACTTGCTTACGGTCACAAACTTGTATTAAGGAGAGCTGGTATATAACCCTAGCATTCTGACTCCAGAACCCAAGCTCTTTACTGTGGTACTGTACTCAGGAGGGAAAGAAGAGAATATGCACATTCTAACAGGGAAAATGATGAGCCCATATTCTCCCTTCTTATGAGAACTCCTTTCATGACTGGCTCCTGTCTACCCCCCAACATTGACTTGTCTACCAATCCCTCTGCATCTCCATTCATCCTTCATTCTCACCAAGATCTCTGTTGCCACAGGGCAGAAGCTGTTCCCTCTGCCTGCAATGCACTTCTCAGCCACATCACCTGGTTGAGCTCCTCTGTCCCTCAGAACAAGCTCTCCTAGGTTATGAACTCCAGTGAGACAGAATACCCCTCTTTTCTAGCCCTCATTAGAGTTACAGGTTGACATTTGTTTACGTGACTTGTGTCCCATTCACTCCCTGTAGTATCCTGTGTCTGGAATGTAATTTGTGTTTGATTAATAGTTATCAACTGTCTTATTGATTGATTAAATGATATCTGTCTCCTTGCTGGACTGGAGAAAGCCATGTGTTTTCATCTCCCGTTGTACATCCAGACCCAGTTAAATTCCTGGTGCACAGATAAAAATCCACTGAGTAGATGTGTAAACGGCAGCTGAGTTTTGTTATCCCTGTGACAAACAATCGTGACATTTCCCATGACTCTTTTTAAATAATCAACTCCAATTCTTCTTTCCAAACAAGAACTCCAACGAGATCAGAAGACAGGGATTTCACCACTATCCCAACCTCCTCTCCTCCCCTCCTCTCTGGCCCTCCAATCTGACAAAGCAGAGAGAAGTGACATTTCAGCATCGTCTTCCCAGGCTTACTACCTCCTCCACAAGCTGGCTGCCTCCCTGAATAAGCGCTCAGGGACGGATCACTGTGGTCAAGTTCACATCCTCCAACTGATACTATCCCTCAGCTCTTTGATGTCTACCTTCAACTACATATGTGCTTCTAACAAGTAAAATTCTGGAAAAAAGAAAAGCAGTCATCAGAAAGGGTAATAATACCCCAACCAACTTCTGCCACATTCCTTTCCTTCAATTGTAAAGAAAGAGAAGCATATTTGATGGTCCATAGGATGATTCTCCATGGCTTTGGGCCTGTCACCATTGTCACGGTCCCTCTGAAAGCTATAACCACCTGCTGACACTGGCCCAACTGTGACAACTCTGCTACTGAAAAAACTCAAACCCTCTCTGCTAATCAATTTGTAGGATATTTGCCTTCCCCACACCAGCAGGAGGCTGACCTTGGTCTCTCTGGGTTAAAGTATCCCTAACCACTGACCCAAGGAAGGTGAAGGGTGCAGAGCTCTGGCATTTCCATTTGGAAAGTTTACTGACCTCTGCCCTGGAAAGCAGTCCGCTCCACCTACCACCGGAGTCATCCTTTAGGTAGATTCTTGTCTTTTCTTTCTTCTTTAAGCAAAAACTAAGAAATGGATGGACAGAGATGGATAGGGGTTGCTGGCAAAATCAAGAATCCAATCTTTTTCTTTTTTAACCAAAAAAAGATTTTCAGGAAGTCAAGCACAAAATGACAAATAGAGTATATGCTATGGTTTGTATATGGTTTGTCCCCTCTGAAACTTATGTTGAAATTTAATCCCCCTTCTGAGATCTTAAGAGGTAGAGCCAAATGGGACCTTTAAAGGTGATTAGTGCTCTGCTCCCATGCATAGATTAATCCACTCAGGCAATTAACGGATTGATGGGTTATCTTGGCAGTGGGTCTGCTCCCAAAGCCAGTTTGTCTAGTTCTCTCATTCCTGTTCTCCCCGTCTCTTGCCATGCAAAGCCATGTGCCACCTGAGGACTCTGCCAGCAAGAAGGTCCCCATGGATGCACCCCTCAATCTTGGATTACAGCTGTGAACCAAATTAAACCTCTTAAATTCAAAACTTACCCAGTCTGCAGTATTGTATTTTTAACATCAAAAAGAGATGAGGACAGCATGAATGCACTTATATGAGGTCGCCTAGAGCAGTCGCACTCAGAGAAAGAGTAGTGGACTAAAGAAGTGAGGGGTGGGAAGGAGGAATAGGGTGATGCTAATGTTGAATTGTATGTTACATATATTTATAACACTTAAAATGGAAAACCAAGATGGTCTTTATGGGACTTGGCCTTTTCCTACATTTACTAGTCTCCGCTGATCTTAAGGTTAAAACAAACAAATAAATTGAGTCCTTTCCTCTTGAGCAATTTCCTTTTTCCCATTTCTATTACATCCTATTATAGGAGCATGAGACGTGATGATTTCCTTATCAATCACACCATATTGCTAATCCAAATAACCCCCAAATCCAATAACTTCAAATAACAAAAGATTATTTCTTGCTGTCTCTGCATGCCCACAGTGGGTCACTAAGGAGATTCCATCAGGGACTTGAGCTGATGGTGCAACCATTCTCCATGCAAGTAGCAAAGGAGAGCATGGCAAAGCAAAGAATAGGCTGGTTCTTAAGACTTTTGCACGGGAGAGATGTGCACCCCACACAATGCGTACTTCATGAGCCAAAGCAGTCAGAAGGCCACGTGTAATTCAGGGAGACAGTGGGGAACTATAATCCTACTACACTGCATACTAGGAAGAAGAGTGAGCTGTGGAGGGCCCTGTGACCCTACAATGTCTTTCTGGCCTCCTGAGGTTTTGCACATATCTTTGCATTTCCAAGATTCATTTTAGTTATAATTTATATAATAGTATAGTTATATATAACTACACACATATGATGATATAAACTATAATATATGCTATAATTACAGGGAAAAGAAATCCAGTCCCACCACCCAAGGACATTTCCAGCATTCTGCCAGCAAAAGCACAGGCTGCTCTGCCCCTAGGGGAGGATCCTCTCTTCCTGCATCTCCTCCTTGACTCTTCTGTCCTTGAGCCTAGAATTGAAGGAGCCCCAAGCATAAAAGACATGTTGTTACACATTTTATTTGGGGAAATAAAAATGTAGTCTTGGCCTCAGAGAAGAAGAAACTTTAAAAGGAAATAAACCTATTTTGGAAACTAATTTATTCTAGGTTTTCTGGCCTCAGAAGACTGAAAGTGTGGCAACAGGGGTTAGAGGTGTTGGAGATTCCATAAATTCACATGCATGGCCTTTACCCATTGACAGTGTAAGTGCAAGTGTGGAGCCCTAAGCAATCATCCCTGACCCTTCTACAGTGGCCAGATAAACATCCCTGTCAGGCAGAAGCCTCCCCATCTAGGCCCTCAGAAGAGCAGAGCAAGCACAGAGAGTGATGAAGCCCACATCAGGTACATAGCACGCATTCAGGCAGGGCTTCACGGAGGCCAGGGCATTACACTAAATGCATAGGACAGAAAGATCTGGAAGGTGTGTAGCAGGGGATCCCTACATGCCCACATATTCAAAGGCAGATTGACAAAATTTTTATCTGTCATCACACCTCATGTCTTCATCCTACATATCCAGGTGTTAATAAAAAGGTTTGGGGTGTGGCTCAGTGGTGGAGCACTTGCCTGGCATGCATAAGGCCTTGGGTTCAAATCCTAGCCCTGCAAAAAGTATTAATAGGCACAGAAAACTTGAGCCTTTTACTTTTTAATGATTTCTTGGGGAAGAATTTTGAGTATCTCTAGCAGATTGAGCAAAATGTTGCGACAACTATTAGCTAAAACAGAAAAGGAAGATTATAAAATATAAAATCTAGTCTTTGGTGCTGACAAAATAGCACCACTAGTGGTCTCAGTAAACACATGAGCATATTTCAGTCATTCTTAATTTCAACTTTTATTGTTGTTACGTCCTTGTTGGGATTAATTAGATTGCATAAACAAACATCTTGGTCCCCAGTTCTAAAGTCAGCTACTGTTTGAGCTACATATATGCATTGACAGACTCAGAGGTTCATATTTAAATAATCAATAACAAAAGTTTACTCATGATTATAATGACTAGGTTCAGATTCTAAGGAGGAATAAACCAAGGGACTGAAAAACAAGCAAAATTGAATTTATCCTGGAGCTCTACAAATCAAGGGCAATAACTCAGCGATCCACGTTTTAAATCCCTGCTCTTCCCTCTAGCACCACCAACATAATAACCACGCCATACCACGATGTAAATTCTCATTTCTTTGCCTGTAAAATAAGGAGAACAAACTATTTTCTGAGGTTAATGTGAGGATTAAATGAGGTAATCCATGTGAAGCCCTTTAGCAGAATCTCTAGGACACAAGGACTCAACAAATGTTATGCGTTACCACTGATAGTATTTAACAGATTTATAAGGAAGGGAATTCCTTAACTAACACCAAGTCACATCTTAACAGTTGCCTGCACATCTCAAGACGCTGAAAGACAATGTGAATCTGACTGACGTTCTCTTTTTCTAACCCCCTGCGGCATAATTTTCTGGCTTCACAGCCCACTCACTCAGAGATCGGAGGCGACAGAGCTAAACACATGGCTCTGGTGTCTATCTTGATGTGCACTGAAAGAAGTGGGGTTTTGTTTGTAGAGATTCTTTTGTTGTGTGATCTCCAGGGAGAACCAGTGGTCACATTGCTAATAAAGCTGTATCTTCTGTCTGCAGTTTCCTGAGCACCAACAGGTATCGAGTTTGAGAGGCAGGGACCATGATATTTCCTAATACAAACAGATTAATGACAAGAATAAACCTTGGAAGAGATTAAATGTTTCTACCATTTTGTAAACAGAAAGACCAGCTTTAGATATTTACTTTCAGTGTCTTCTCCTTTTAACAATGGTATCACTACAACATGTCCTTTCATCTGGCCCAATAGACTGAGGAATCCTCCTAAATTTCTCATTAGGAAGTAACTCTAAACTTTTGATTTCTAACCTCATCTGTAAATTGGGGTCACCTAGGGAGCTTTTGAAGTCCCATGAGCAGGTCATACCCAGACCAACTGAACCGGACTAAGGAAGGAGCCCACATATACAGCTCCCCAAATGACAATGGGGAACCAATGTCAGAAACACAAGCAACGCAGCCATCATTGCGTCTGACAGTGCATTGAGATAACAAAGAAGTAAGCCTAACTCGAGGTATTCAGTTCATCCTAAAGGTTTATCTGCTAGATTAAGAAAATAGATGCTGCCAGCAACACACACCCACACACCTTTCTGCCTGCCCAAGTTTGCTATGATTTTTAGCTGGGGAAAGAATTTCTGCCCCTCCCTTCTCAGTCTGCACCTGTCTCACCCTCAAACATGATGGCTCCTCATGAAAGAGATGGTAACCCTCCAGGTAAAAATAGGTAGACAGAAATGCTCCTTCCCTACAGCACACAAGAACAGAATGGGCAGGAACTAGGGAGTCTCAAGGTCACCCCAGAGCAGACAGGGTATCAGTAGAAGAGGCAACCTTTTCTCTGCCTTTGATCCATACAGTGTGCCAATCGTAAATAGCATCAGGCATCTTATGAAATGAGAAAAGGCAGATTTTAATACAAAATTGTATCTTGAGGACTCTAACCTGGTGAAGTTTGGAATATCTGTGTTTCATTTCCAGCTTTCAGTCTCAACAAGGAAACTTAAAGCCATGAATCCCCTCCTGTGTCTACTTCCTAGGCACGAGCAATCACAGATAATCCCTGACTTCTCACCCTCTCTCTGATCTCACTCAGAAGCTGACTGAATTTGCCTCTTACCTCCTTCCAAAACAGTTTGCTTGCATATGTTTGCCTCTTGAAAAAACATCTTTGTGTTTATTTTCTCAGTCTCCTGCTGGAGCTCTTTACCTGGAGCTCAGACTAAGAGTAGGGGCCACTTGCTTCAAAGGCAGCAATGAGAGCCTGGAGGGAGACAGGGAAAGAGCTGGGCTAGGAGTGACCTGGGACCTCTCTGTTCGCTGATTCAGCTTGTAAATGCATTAGGGAAAAACGGCTTCTTACAGGAGACAGAACCTCAATTTGAACATATGTGTAACAACAGACTGCTGTGCCAGGGGAGGGGAGCCTGGTTAATTTCTCTCCAAGGACCCCACAAAAGAAGTGAGAGTTTTCAGGTTTGGGAGCCAAAGCCCTCAGGGTTTCTGGACCATGACAGATGGCCACCACACTGTCCACAGCTCCATCCTCTATCCTATGCACCCCTGCCATGTCATCCCCTGTTCATTCACTGTATTTCCAGGGCTTTTTCAAGATTTATGATCACCAGGCTGACTTGAGAACACAGGACAAGTGTGTTTTGTTTCAAGATTTAGACAGTGTCCTCAGCTCAAAAGTCCCTTTAATAGGTGAATATTGGCTTAATTTTATAGACTTCAGGTTCATTTCTCACCTTTCTTCTTTAAGATTAATCATTTTCACCTGAAAATAGTTATTTCTCCAGCTTTTCACCCATTTCTCCTGACCGCACTTTCTACCTCTCATTTCCAACTTGTAGTTATTAGAACCAGTGGCATTGTTTTGGCATTGTGGGACTATTTGTCTAATAACCTGTTAGATGTTAGACACTGTTTTTGCTTTTGTCAATTTCCTGTGGCTCAGCTTCTCTTCTCTAAAATGGTGATAACAGCGTCCCCTTCAAGAGCCATCGTGGGGGATGAAAAAGGAAAACCCTCGGAACAATACCTATGTGTACTAAGTATCAGACAATGTTTGCTGGTGATGGAGTTATTTATGATAGGTTGCTGACTTGGAAATATAAGTGGGGCCTTGGGGGATCAGAAGGCATGAATAATAAGGAGAAAGCAATAATACAGTGAAGGTCTCCCCTCTAAATGTCATCCATGCTGATTCTTACATAATTTTACTGGAAGGGAATTTCAAAATCCAAGACTCAGTTTGGATTATGTCCTTGTTAGTCCATTCATTACACTGTGTTTGTCCAAATGTCCCCAGTTTCTCATCCCCTGCCTTCAACATGGAGAAACTTGCCCTGTAATAGACACTGAGCTGAAAGTTTCCTTTGTTGGAGGTGCTCAGCAATATCAGACCATGCACTGCAGGAAGTTTCTCTGTACCTTTGATGCTGAGTGTGTCTTCTAACCCACCAGCCTGTGAAGGGTCAACTGGTCCCCTTGCTGGATGTCTGCCTTTGTGGATTAGGAGACCTTTGATTAAACCCTGGCACCTTCTAAACCATGCTCCTTTCGTTCTTTCTTCATGCACGTAATTTATGTTCTGCCCACAGCCTCCCACACACTGGGTGCTTTCCTGTGACCTCCCCTGGGCTAACTCATAGTTTTTTAGAAGATGCTTTTCCCATCTATTCTGATGACCAGCTGCCCCCTGCCAGCTGGCCTCAGAGGGCTGTTATCCAAACACCTGGTTGTTTTGATCTGCCACACACTTTTTTCCAGGATTGGTAATAAGGCTTTAAAAATAATTAGTGGTCAAATGTTCCTTTTCATTTTCTCTTCTCAGTAGCTAAGCCAATTGCCTTTTTTTGTGTCCTGTAGGAAAATTAGTTCCCCAAAGAACCACTCTCGACCCCAAAGAAGAGCTGACTACTGATCAGATTCAGAGCACACCACATGGGAGATTTTTTTTCTATCTTAATTTAAGCAAACTTGCAATATTCTTTTCCAGCCTATAAGCTCCCTTTAAATAAATATCACATTTTCTCAGCACTTAAATGTGCCAGCAATCCTTCATGTGTCTATGCCATACCACCAGAATTGTTATAAATATCTGATGTTAATGTATTTCAGATACAATGCCCTCACACTTACTGGGCAATCAATTAATGGTAGTCAATAGCTGTGATTGTTGTCATCATTACATTGTGATAGCATGTATGCTTACCCAAGTACACCTTGAATCATATTTGCTTTGAGAGCGTTATTCAATGAATAGATTTAGTTACCAGCCAAAGAGGCTTTGCTGACTTGCAACTTAGTAACTCTTGAAGCAGCAAAATCTTTGTTTCTTTGCTAAAGAAAAATATCCATCACAATCTCATGTCTTTCTCAAGATTTATCTTTCTCAAGATAATTGCATGTCATTCAGTGAAGATATAATGTGAGAGAATGTCAATCAACCATGTACACATTTCTTTAATTGTAATGTCAGGGAATATTTGAAGGTTTTAAGCATATTCCTTGTAGGTACCAATGTATCGTGATATTTTGCAAATCTTATTTTATTATTTTATAATCCTCGTAACAAAGAGGATAGCTTTGGCTAAGTGAAAGTGAAAGATAATTCCCAGCTGCACGATGTGGTAAGAGAAGGAATCAATTGGCAGATTAAGAAAGAGTGTCTGTTACTTCCCCTTCTTCCTCAGGGTCAGATGGTGAGGGAACCAAAGGCTCCACAAACAAACAGGAATTTCTTCCTTAAAATTCAAGCAGGTGTGCCACTACTTCAGGAAAGAGAAATGCAGCACCAGTCTTCTAGCTCCTGAGAAACTCTCAGTCACTTGATGGGATTCACAAAACTTTGGGCATATTAGCCTCTGGATGACAAATTCATTAGTAATGATTGCCCAGAGCAGTATAGTACAAAGGTCTGAGTCCCCTGAAAAGTGCTGTATGATTGATTATCAGTGTCTGCAATGGGCTCAGAGGGGAATGCAAAGCATATGTGCTTCATATTTAACCATCATTAGCACAGTGACTACTCCATGCTAGTCTTGACTTTTCAACTTTCCTATCTGGGTAACAGGGATGCTGTATAATTGTAAAGATTTTAAATTTGAAACATTACAAAATTGCAGTTAAAATACAAAACTATAAACTGACTAAAGAGTGCAGCTGCTCTGAACTCTACCTCTTCTTCTTTGGAGAGTTAAACGAAGAACAAGGTACCTATTTTTAAACCACACTTTCTTCATCTACAAAATAAGACGGAAATTTTCCCTACCTCCTGAAATTATTCTGATTCTTGAAATTATATTAGAAAAGTTATAGCATAATAAATGGCATAAGGTGAGAACTCAAAAAGTGTAATATTTAATATTACAGTGCCATTCAAGACATAAAACCATAATTTTTAGGTGCATATCTTTATACATCATACTGAGTGGTAGTTAATTCAAGACAGTCCAATGTGGCTTGTTCATGGTTTTAAATAAAGGATAAGAGAAACTCAACCAAAGAAATAACACGGTTGGTTTCTTCTTTCTTCTTTCTGTAATGTGGGCAGCTCACA
Source organism: Glaucomys volans (assembly GCA_020662805.1). Taxonomy (NCBI): domain Eukaryota; kingdom Metazoa; phylum Chordata; class Mammalia; order Rodentia; family Sciuridae; genus Glaucomys; species Glaucomys volans. The sequence goes on from JAJEJO010002618.1 coordinate 223,145, forward strand.
TGGATCATACCATCATTAAATGTGCAGGTTGTTTACATAGTATATAAATAGATGGTAAGACAAATCACATTTTTAAATTTTGGAAGGACAGACCTTTTAAAATAATTTGTCCTCAATCATAATGTCTGAAGTTTCATATCATAAGTCAATAATGCCTTTATGGTACTCCTTATATAATTAATAAAAATTCTCATCAAAGTAAATAAACACAATTCCTAGGGGCACTGATGAGACTTCCTTCTGAGAAAAACATAATGTGTTTCTGGTCAAGTCCCTCTGCCAAGTCTTAGTATGACCACTTGTAACCCTAATTCTTCTCCTCAAGAACACTCTCCACCCCCATATCTGTTTAGACCACCCCCTACACACATGCTCACGTGCACACACTTGCACAGTTTAACACTAAACTTGGCCCCTGTTTTACTGGAAATTAAATTGTTAATCCTCAACCCTCTGAATTTCCTTCCCTGACCCCCTATGAACTTGTCTGTTTCCAACCCATCTCCGCCCTTTTCTGAGCTGTCCACCATTTTAAGATTAATGCTTGTTCATGAAGGTTGGTCTCTTTCATCTAAGTTGAAAACGTGTTCAGTTCCCCTTCTTTTCCTCCTTCCTCCTTTCGTCCTGATGAGACCAGGCCTTATTCACCAGCAAATGTGTGTTAAATCATCTCATTTCAAAGAGCCTCCCTTGACCCATGTCTCCTTCTTCTTCTTCTTCTTTTTTTTTTTTTTTTACAGTGCTGGGGATTGAACCCAGGACCTTGTGCTTGGGGAACAAGCACTCTGCCAACTGAGCTATATCTTCAGCCCCTCCTTATTCTATCTTTGTCATGAGCCACTGGCTTATTATTTTAAGTTCTGCTCTTTTATCCACCTACTGTTCTTCAACTCCACAATGTGATTTCTACTGCAAGAGCTCATTCCACTGAAACCCTCTTGGAAAGGCCACCACTGACCTAATCACCAAATCCTGTGGACTTTTTAAGTCTTTATCTTACATGGCTGCTTGAAAACTTCTGACACCACTGATCACTGCTTTCTGGAAACTCTTTATTCCATGCCACCACTATCTCTGGGCACATCTGCTTTTCATACTACACCTTCTTAGACAATTATAAATTTTTTTTTTTTTTTGGAACCAGGGATTGAACTCAGGGGCACTTGGCCACTGAGTCACATCCCCAGGCCTATTTTGTATTTTATTTAGAGACAGGATCTCCCTGAGTTGCTTAGGACCTCGCTAAGTTGCTGAGGCTGGCTTTGAACTCGCTATCCTCCTGCCTCAGCCTCCCGAGTTGCTGGGATTATAGGCGTGTGCCACCGCACCTGGCGAGACAATTATAGGTTTTAAGTGTCCTTTGAAATTCCTCTTTTTCTGACCATTCTATCATAATTCATTCAACAATTAGAGATCAAATAACTGCTATATGGTAAGCACTGGACAGGGACTGGGGTGAAAGGTTTAATCACACACAGGTATTATATCAGTTCCTAAGCACAAAAGGAAAAAAGAAGCAAACAGTTCATTCAGTATAGCAACTTCCAGAAAGGAGCTGGAAGGGGCAGTTTTCCTGGCTTTGGAAGTAGGTCTTGAAAGATTGGTAGGAGATTGCTAGGTAAACAGGGTTGAGCAAAGGAAAGAAGCAGGGGATGTTCCTGGAAGAGGGAACAGCATGTGAAAAGGCCTGGAGATTATGATAGCATGAGTATTTAGAGAGCCCCAAGTGGTTTAGTTTGACTGATGTGCAGACTGATCAGGGGAAATGGTTAAGGTGGGATCAGAGAGATAAACAGTACCCTGATAATACAGGACTACAATATCCTACTTGGGTCTCTTTCTGGTTTGATCCATCCCTGCTGCTTCACCTCCCCACTGGATGTTCATGACTCCTAAGTCCATAACAACAGTCAGGATTTCAATCCTAAGTATTTGGACCAATCATCCAATAGCCAGCAGTAAGTACAACTTCATCTGGATGTCCATGGGCATTTCTAATATATTAGAAACAAAAACTCATAATTTAGTCCTTTCACTGAAAATAAGCATTTTGCACTTTTATATTCTTATATTAATGTATAATACTATATCCTCTTGATAAAATAAGAAACCTAGCAGTTTCCTCCTTTTTCCTAACACACCATCCAGGTGGTGACCAAGGTTCCATCTAGCAAACTTGATTATATTTCTATTATTTGTCCCTTCTTTGTTCTTTCTCTACTTTGGCTCATCTGCTTCAGGCTTTGCCATCATCAGCCTGAAAAAGGGCTCCGTACCCATCACTCTCCCTAACTGGGGCATCCCATCTAACCTCTCTAAAACTAGAGCTAGAACAGCACTTCTCCAACTTTCATGCTTTCAAAAAAGTCATCTGGAGAGTTTGACAAAACCTAATTTGCAGAACCCCATTCCCAGAGACTGATTCAGTAGCTCTGGATAGGATCTGAGAATTTATATTTCTAATAACATCACCAGGTAATGGTTAACACAGAAAGCACACAGACCTCACTTAGAATAGTATTGATCTTCAACAACTCTGATATGGGGATTCCACTGCTTACCTGACTCTCTGGCTCCCCACTGCAAGAGTAATACTTGCAAATACTGTTATTGAGATTTAAGACACTTGGTGATTCAGCAACTACTAACCTCTGCCCCTCATTTCTGATCACACCCCTGAGTTTCCTCAATTTACTCTGCCTTAGTTCATGCTTTTATCTACCTGCAATCCCTCTCTGCAGCGCCCAAACCTCACAGTCCTCTCTGTGGCAATTTCCTAGTCATCTTTTCAAACTCATCTCGAGTGTAACATCCATTAGGAACCTTCATGCAAGCTACCTTCGCAGCTTGTCCCTGAAAACTGACAATCCTGCCTTCAGAAATTCGACTATTTATGTACTTATATTTGCCCATAAGAAATATTAATCCATAAACACTTGACACATTTCTGTACTTGTCTGCTCTTTGTTTACTTGACTGCATGCTCTTCAAGGACAGGACTATGACTCCTTTATGTCTATACCAGCATAAACAACAGAGCAACCATTACTCAGCAGTTGCTCGGTCATTGTTTAATGAACAAACAAAAATTAAAATAGCTACAACTTTATTATGTGAAAATATGTGCTATGCACTATATGTATGCATGCACACCTATACACGATATATGTATGAATTCATTCAATCCTCAAGAGCCTATGAGGTGAGTATACTATAACCTCCATGCTACAGAAAAGAAAAACAATGCTTCTAGAATTTAGATAACTTTCCTAAGATCACATTTCCAGTGAGGGAAAGAGTCATAAATTGAAATCATGTCTGGTTTCAGAATCTACCTACCTGACTACTGTGTCTTCCTGAAGTGCATCTATGTCATCAATTCTGCATGTTGCCAAGGATCCTCCTCAACATCAGATTATCCCATAGTTAAGAACCTTAGACATCACATTAAGAAGGAATATTCTAAGTATAAAAGTCTTCACTAAATAAATCCACAAAACACATGACCTACAAGGATTTTTATTGCTTATGTTCTTAGTGTATTGTCACTTTAAATGTTAAAATTGGGAATTAAGAATATTAACCGTAAATATCTAAGCCTTTGCTCTGTATGTTTTAAGAGGAAACAAAAAGTCCTTTCTAATAATAATTATTATTATAATGGCATTATTTTGCTCCAGCATTTCTCAAAGAGGATTAACTCTTGGAGATGCTCCAGGAAAAATAAATGGTCAAATAAATTTGGAAATCCTGTACCACAGTCTGCTTCCTGGAGATTCACAAGGCACGCATGTTAAAGACCTCTAGAGATTCTACAGTTGAGGTCTGAAAAAAGGTAAACATATCCCTTGAGTGTTCCAAATGCATTTGATTCTAGAATTCCTGACAAAGAACTAAGGTGTATGGAGCATACTTCAGGCAGCACACCTCTTAGTCACATCTCTCAGGTTTAAATGGCACAAAGCTACACAGCTGACATTGTCTGCAATGTACATGGACTTAGAATTGCTCATGGACTCCTTCCTCATGAGCTCATTACCCCCATCTTTTTAATTTTAGCATTGGAAGCTGCGTTTATTATGCTACTTGCAAGCCCTTGAGACTTTATATCACCATCTCTTCACATTAGGAAGAAATTTTATTTAGTTCTTAACATAAGAACAATAAAAGAATATACAATCCTTGGAGGAATTGGTATAAAAGTTAAAGTGCACGAGAATATAATAAAGCAAAGGGTAAAATTAGCATTATACTTTCTAGAGCTCTGTTCCAAATTTAGATCTAACTTTCTAACGGCTAAAACAAAGAGGGAAAAACATGATGTTACAAGATGCACCATGTCCTTAAGAGAAAGAAACCAACCACCCAGCATAGCATGGATTTTCCCTGAATTGAGACCCAGAGCAAGGTCTCCTGTGAGATTGCATAAAGGAGCCATTGTGGGGCATGGTAGGCAATGCCCTCAAACACAACCCACAGGAAAATCAGTCACAAAGCACATTCAGTATTTTTTAGCAAAACCTGCTCTGTGAATCAAGAGCACTTCAAATTCTGAAGTGCAGTTCAACTTTAAAGCACTTCCACAGGACACCAATATAAGGATCAAGGTCGACAAACCTCTGATGTTTTTAATCCAACAGAAAAACTTCTTATACCTGGAGGAGGTGGTAGACTGTAACATCTACAAATGCTCCCTCAGAATTGTGACTTCTTGCAAACCAAGATTTGGAGTGGGATTAGACTGGAGAGATATCAGGTACTAGAGATTAGATAATCTGCAGTTGGCTAAGAAAAGATCCATATGCTTTCACGTTCAATAGCAGTCTGCAGTGTGATGAGGTAATTAGCTAGCTGCAAGAAATATTGGGACAACTTTCTTAGCTTTGGCTGCTATAACAAAATCCCATACACTGGGTAGCTTATAAACAACAAATTTATTTCTTACTGTTCTGGAGGCTAGGAAATGCAAGATCAATGTGTTGGCAGATTCAGTGTTTGATGAGGGCCTATTTTCTGGTTCATAGTTGATATCTTCTCACTGGGTTTACACTTGGTAGACAGGACTAGCTAGTTGCCTGGGGTCCCTTTTATAAGGGTACCAATCCCATTCATGAGGGTGAAATCACCTCCACAGGCCCAAACACCATCACCTGGGTGGTTAGTATTTCACACCATGAATGGTGAGACACATTCATATCCTGGCAAGAGCCACACAGAACATGAATCCACTTGCAAAGATTCCAGATCCCAGGATGCCCGGGAGAGAGGGGAAAGGAACAGAGTTCCACTTAGCTTACGAGACAGTGTGGGGCCAACTTGTCCCCATGGCAACACATGAGACAGTTGTACAATCTTGCTGCCCTCCACTCATTTCTGTCTGTCTAACACAGTTTGGTGGCTTTCTGGTGTTTTTCTTATGCCTAGCCTGCTTGACTAGACTCTTTGATCCAAACCAGCATAGAATCATGAGAAATAAAGTCTGTTCTTTCTGAATTGCCTAGTCACAGGTATTCTGTTACAGCAGCACAAGATGGGCTAAGACTAGACTAACTCTAGTTGGGTAAGAGCATTTCACTGAGAACTGCACAGAGATTTAAAAGTGTTCCACGACAACTGTCATCAAGGATTTCGACTTATTCCAGTCATCAATCTTGCTTTTAGTGGCTTTGGTGCTTGTAGAATTGGAAGGTGGAACCTCCTGCTCCCTTTCTCCATGTTCTAGAAAGGAAAACAAAAAGCTTTGATGAACAGAAAGGGAGTCCTCTGACACGTGTGCAAAAGTTAATGAAAGGCCCAGTGTATCGGCAAACAGAGTTCACTGTGTTGCTGGGAATATCTTAATGTCAATAATCATGAGTGCATCATGAGTCATTTGCAATTTGGTGGCATTGAGGGAGAATTCATTATTTAGAGCAGTAATCACATCTGTGTTGCTTTTTTCTTCAGCTCCTAGGGATTAATTTGCTATTAAAAATGGAAAAACCTGGACTATGCATTCCTTTTATTTAAATAAGCATGCACAAAATAAATAAATGAGTAAAGACACTTACCTACAGGGAACTTTTTCATAATTAATTATCATTAAGCATATCATCAGCAAACCCAGTCTGGCTGGTCACTCTTTACAGATTTTACTTTATTTTTTCATAGTAAATTATGATAAAAATGAACTTTTGTCTCTGTTTTTAACCTTCAATGACTTTTAACTACACTCTATAATCTCTTCTCTTGACTACCACTTTTTTCTTCACCTGGTATTTTTCTCTCTCCAAGATCTTAAACTCCAAAATTTTGCTTTCTGACCAAAAACTGCTATTCCACCAGCCCTCCAATCCCTAACTCTGAATATTTTTGCTTTTATATTTCATGCAGATTTCATATGAAATCTTGGCTTCTCTATTTTCTCTCCCATACTTTATTTCCTTCTTCCAGATTTCATTCAATAAACCATTATTTCAACTCCTCTCTGGCTAGCAACTTTAATTATCTCCTTTACATAACCTTTTCTCTTGCACCTATCCTTCACATTCCTTAATCCATGCACTGTTTGCCTTTTGCGTTCCTCTACCCGTATCACAGGTCCCTTTTGAAAAATGTTCTACCGTCATGTCAACTGTTACCACTAAAAATATATGACTTCTGAGCTCTGCGAGACCACCAAGCAATTCTTTGGCCTGAGCTCTGCATTGTACAGAGATGATTTCAATATTGCATCCCTACCTTTTTTTTTTCTTTCTTTCTTTTGGAGTCGGGGAGGCAGGTACCAGGGATTGAAGTCAGGGGCACTCAACTACTGAGCCACATCCCCAGTCCTTTTTGTTTGTTTATTCGTTTTTTATTTAGAGACAGGTTCTTATTGAGCTGCTTAGAGCCTCACTATTGCTGAGGCTGTCTTTGAATTCTGATCCTCCCGCCTCAGCCTCCAGAGCTGCTAGAATTAAAGTCATGCCCCACCATGCCCAGCTGCATCCTTATCTTCAAGGCCCTTTTTCCCACCTTTATTTGTCACTCTTAGGAAATGAATCTGCCTCTTATCCACAGAGTAGAAGCAGTAGGGCACAATCTTCAACTTTCTCCTGCTCCCTGTCACCACCACAAATTTATCTGTAGTCACACTTTTTCAAACCTTATTCCCTGTCATTATTGAAGACTAGAAGTTCCTTTCTCTGAATCAATTTTATCCTTTCCTATATCCTTTAGGACTTCCCATCATTTTCCTCCTGTATTTTAACCTTAGTTTTCAATAGCTCCTTTCTCTCAATCTACAAATTTCCTCTTTGCTTTCTAATTAATAAAAATCTTCTCTCAATCTGTGTCTTCTCTAGCCAGATTCCTACCTCTCCCCTCTTATTCCAACCCCCCCAAGAAAGAAAAATGCACAGGCCACTGCCCCATGTGCTAACCACAAGTTCATCCCTCCATTCACTTAAAACCACTCTAGACCTTTAACTGGTTTCCTGAGCTGATGCACTCTTTCTCAGGTCACCTGAGGGCCTCTTCTTTGATCAGTCTAGAGACATCCTCTGTCCTAATCTCAGTGGGTTTCACTGTCCCCAGTGTCACAGCAATTTGCATCTCCTTCCTTCTTGAACTCTCCCTTGGATTCTGCTCTTCTTTACTGAGAATAAATATTCTTTTGGGGATAAGTATTCTTGGGCCTGCTTCTCACTGCACTGGTTGAATGGGTTTTGAAAAAAGCACATTCTAATCATACTGAATTTTACATATGGGGTGAGAGAAGACTTGCAGCTACGATTTGTAGTTCATTTTGTATCACTCTCAACTGAATTAGTAAGTGAATATGCAGAGCTGCACACAAGGATTGGGCAAATTCCATCCCTTCTCTTTCTTGAGATGTGTCCTCATTTGCATTCCTCTCAATCATGCCTGAAGAACACATTTTCAGTGAGCTAGCAACTTGTGTGGGGTCTTAATTTAACATTATACAAAGTTCTAAAATTTAAAAATAACATGGTGTGTTTTGTACATTCACCAGCAAATAAGAGATAATTATGTGGTTGTCATTTTTTTAGCAATGTGAATAATGAATTTATTTCATTTGTGAATGTATTGATAGTAGGCCTGTTTTCACAAAAGACTTGAGAGTCTATGTCATCTATTCATTCCTGCAGATTCAGCTCCAGGGAAGAGCTGCCAAAAAAAAGGTCCTCTCAGAAATCTTGGCCACAGCCTCTTTACTTTGTGCATCAAGTCTGCCTCTGTGTAATCACCAGGCCTGCCACCAACAGGGTGATGGAGTCACAGGTCCTTCTCACCTTGCCAAGAGGCAACCTCTGTGGCAAGGATGCCCATTTGCTCTCTGAGCCAATTGTGTGAGGGCAATCCCTGGCCTGCTGGCACTGTGATAGCAGTGGTGAGAACCATACCTGAGAGCTACACTTTTCCTGCTTCGGTGGTGCACTTGGCACTTCGGTCGAGGACCTGCTCCTTTCCAAAGACTTCATTGACCTCTACACACATGCACACACAGATCTATATGTACACTCCTCAGACACAGGGCACTCAGTCACACTATTTCCCCAAAAAACAGAAGCTCAAGTTTCTCTGGGATTTTAAAATGTCCCTAGCTTACTTTTTGATGGAGTCAACTGAGGCAGTAATCGCAGTGTTATTAGTAATGCTGTGTCTCCGACACCTTCACCAATCAACAGTTTAGTGGCTCTGGATGTAAAAATAGGAGAAGTAGCAGAGCAGATCACATTTTCCTTGTTTTGTAACTGGAAGAACTCAGCAGAATATTAGGAGTAAAAAGAGCGACTCAGGCAGAACTGGTCTTCCCTTGCTTAGCAGTGTTACTGAGTTGTCCTGGGTTGCTCCTCTGAGCTCCTGTGTCCCAGCCTCAAAAAGCTGATCTCTCCATGTGATGAAAGCCTTCTCAAATGTTAGGGAAAGACATTGGCAATACTTCATACATTTTCTCTATAAGATTGTCAAAAACGGTGATAACCTAAGGAAACAGTGACACGATCAACAAAAACCCATTCTCCTTGTACAATAACCTTTTTTTAAAATGAAATTATTAGGCAAGATAAAAGAATACCAGCATTCTGAAAATGTGGAGCAACCTTAAAGTGAAATGCCTGAAGGCTGACATTCTGAATATCTGTGAACTTTGTCCTGAGGTATAGATTTTTATTTCTCATTTTTGTGTCCATTTGTCCTTAAAACAATTTTGAAAAAAAAATCTACTTTTTTCAATGCTACCTTAGACAACCAGATTTGGAACCACAAAAATGGATAATAATTTTTAACATGAGTCATCACCTCTCCTTCCAGGCATGGGGCACAGGAAGGCATTCTTGGGGCCTGGGAGGTGGGGACCTTTCAGTCTTATACCAAGTCTGCCACCGCAGCTATGTAAAGATGAGAGCTCACAGCAAGCGCAAGACAGAGAAGGACAACCTTTGCTACACATAATTTGCATGCACAGCTCCTCAGGGGATGGCAGGCACTGGAAAATGTGCAGAAAGAGCAAGCTGTTTGTTTGCCAGAAGGAACAGAGGTGCAGAAGCCTTGGGCACGTGACAAGGCAGCCTGCTGAAAGAGGGTCCTTTCTGTCCCCAATCCAGCAGCTTCTTCCAGAGGCACTCCCCAACAGCCAGTGCACATGCACAGACTGAGGGCAGCAGATTCTCCAGGCCAGCTTGACCTTCCAAAGGACACTGGCATTTGAGCAGGTCCTGACAAAGCTCTAACCAGTCCAGGAGATCGGATAAGAGGTGGTGAGAAGGATGTATGTGTGACCACATTCAAGAGCTTACGTGACTTTGCAGGACAGGGAAGAGAAATGCCTTCCAGAGTTCTATTTTTAGTGTCACAGAAAAATATTTACTGTGTTCAATCACCAAGTCTATTGAAGACAATTTATGTACATTAAAAAACAAGCTCATCATTTAAAATTATAATGAGAGATATCACGACTCTGCACGCAGATGTGATTGCACAGAAGTCTGCCAGATTTGGAACCATCTAAACACTCCCTGCCTTATCCTGGGGTCTCCCTACTATTCACAGCTGTGTGGAGCCTTTATTCAGCATCATTCAGTTTACAGGACTCCAGACTACTGATCATTTCCAAGCAGAAAATTTTAGAGGACACAGCAGCACTATTTTATGTTTTAGTGCTGAACCATTTAAGTACAGTTAAGTAAGATGCAAAACAGAGCAGAATTCATTATATCTCTTATCATCCATTATTTGTTATGTACTTTGGGTCTGCTAGATTAGGTCCTTGTGTAAAGAATGATGGAATTTCTATCTAGAGAAATAGATGCAAGCAGACAAAGCTCAACTTATTTACAATCAAGGTGTCTGGACATAAACATACCCCATGGACTTTTTTTTGAAGCTCCCCATGCTCCTGGAACCTAGCATTGGTTCTTCTCTTGTCCAGGTATCATTACCTGGATAACTACAGGCTCCATTACAAGGAGATGGAAGGTAAATGCATAGTTATTACACAGAAAGCTGCACCAACGTGTGATTAAGGGAGGTCCTCTCAGCCTCGACACTTACTGTCATTTTGAGGGCTGGAAAATGCTTTGTTGAATGGAACATCTTATTGGTTTCAGGGTGTTTTTGCAGCAACCCTGGCCTCTACCAACCAGGTGCCAATGGCACTCCCTCATACACCCATGTCATAACAACCCAAAAGATCTAAATGTTGCCAAATGCCCCCCAGCAAGTAGAATAACCCCTAGTTGAACCACTGGGTTAAGGAGACTCATGGACCTTTCAGGAAACATTATTTTTCAACATGGGAGTCCTCTTGTCAGGTTTCACGACATAATACCAGCTCCAGACAAAACTGTGAATTTCCTTTATGTCCCTGTTCTCCTGCACTCTCCTATCTCTTTCCACCTACCTTTCTCCCTCCTTTTCCTTCTTACATTTACTTAACATTTCTATCGATGTAGTACTCCATTGAAACTCTGATAAATACAAAAGCAAACAAAATAGATTCTCTTCACTGAGGGAGTTCAACATTTCAAGGGAGAGAAAAACTTTTCAACAAATAGATTCAAGAAAGCCCAAATTCCCTAGAAAAACTTGCTCTCTTGTCATTCTTCCATATGACCTTCCCTTTTAGCCCCCTACCTCAGCTCTGTGACTTCTGACTTCATCTTGCTCTGGGCTTGATGAAGAGATTTTGAAGATTCAGCATCTAGCATTCTATCCATCCATCATCCATCCATCCATGATTTTATCTCTCAGCACATTGGGATACGGAAGCCTCATTGACATCCAGGCAAATTTCACAAGCACACTCATTGGCAGATTTTGACCCATGAATCTACACAGTTGTGCTTTACTCAGCCATGTAGGTATAAAGACAGAATCCAGGAAGCAGAAATCCAAAGAGGAGGATAAAGAGAACTGATTTTAATATTTTCATATTCATTTTGTTTTGTCCTGCTACGGCATTCTAAATGATCATAAATTAGATATTGATGTGTGAAATAGGCATTTATGCCTGCTTAATAAGACCAGCTATGATTTATGCCTATCAATTCACAATTAGTAAATGGAAAAGTGAACCACGAACTCTTGCCACTTCTTACCCTTCTTCCAGAGACAGTGACACATCAATATTGGGACTCTGTGCCTTTGGAGCTCATATCCTTTTCCAGCCACAACCTAATGAACACTCTAAAGCGCAGTGGCCTCTAACATAATCTAGTGATCACCTTTCTGCCTCGTGTTATTTTCCTTCAGCATCATTTTTGTACAATACCCCTTCTTCCTTCTTTTGACCCTTGTGACAGGACACTCTCCAGTTTTCCTGTTCCTTTACTGGTCATGCCTTCCTACTTTATAAGTTGAGTCAATCTTTGGATATTAGAATTCTACAGTGGAGTAGAGGAAGAGACTGGGGGGAAAGGGAAAATGGAGGTTCTAGGAATGAAATTGACCAAATGAGGTTGTAATCTTGTGTAACAAATATGTAACAACAAATCCCATTATTATGTATAATAATAATGCATCAAAAATTTAAATAAATATATAAAATCAGGGAAATAAAAAAGAATTCAGCAGGGTACAGGTCTGGGGTCTCTTCTATTCCATATATCTACCCTACAGGATCTCATGAGTTTAAATAATGGACATTGACACTGACTTTCCAAATTGGTTCAAGGTACTCAAGTCAATAATGGAATCTATGATCATTGGCAATGACTGTTTCAAGGATGGGCAGGCCTAAACCAGTTTGGACCAATAACTTGTGAGCAACGGCTTGGTGGGGCTTCTGGGAAAGAAAGGGTTTTTTTGTTCTTAAGTGGGAGCTACAGTCATCTTTTGTGTTTTCCTTTTCTTTTCCCTCACCTATTTCTTCTCTTCTTTTCTCCTCATCTCTTCTCTTCTTCCATTCAGATATGAATGAGGAAGCTCACAGTTTTGATTGCAACCATGCAAAAACCAACTTTGGGATACAGAAGTCACTCTTTAAATGTAATAAGGAGAAGTAAATACTCAAGTCTTTGAAGATCTCATTGAACTATTGGATGAACTAATCCTGAAGTCTGCTAACTTCTAGGCTTCTTCTTATATGTAATAATAAATATCATTGCCATTAACCTAGTTTGATTTTGAGTTTTCTGTTACATGTAGCAGGAAAAGTCTCATTGATACTATCATCTATATGTAGTTAATGCTAAAATTTTTTATCTGAGCTGTAACATCTAACCTAGAATCTAGACTCATATATCTGTCTACATGACATCTTCACCTAGATACCTAATAGTCATACGATACTAATTTGTCCAAAAGAGACCTCTTGATTGTTCTTTTCCCTCCTAAACTTGCTTCTCTTCTGGGCTTCTGCTCAAGCCAAACCTCAGGAGCTGTCTTGGATTAACTCCTTTCCTCTCGCCCTATATCCAATCCTTCCAGCTGTTCTGTCTACCTACAAAATGAAATCCCTAAACTTTACATTTTTCTTCTCTTTTCCTCTAGCTCCTGAACCAAACTATCACCTTCTCTCACTTGGACTCATGCATTGACCTCTAAACCAGCCTCTTGCTTCTTCCTGTGATCTCCTTGGAGCAGCTCAAGTAATTAAGTCCAACCACAAATCAGATCATTCATTTTTCTGTGTAAAGAGCCCCAATAACCTCTCATCAAATCTATCTTTGCTGGGGTTGGGGATGTGGCTCAGTAGTAGAGCACTTGCCTTGCTTGCATAAGACCCTGGGTTCAATCCCCAGCACCGGGGGAAAAAAAAATCTCTCTCTGCCTAAAAGACCCTATACCTTGAGAATCCTGACTAGCTCTCCAGTCTCACCTCATTCTGCTTGTTTGTAAGACCCTTCTTGCACTTTTCTTATACCCTTGGACCAAGTTCATCCCACTGCAGGATGTACACCAGTTTTTTTCTCTGCCAGGAATTTCCTTTCTCCCAAAACTTTATGTGGCTGGCTTCTCTCCTTGTTTATGTCTCAGATCAAGCAGCATCTCCTCAGAGAGGCCTTTCCTGGCCAACCCAGTCATTCTCACATCATCCAGAGGTTTGTGTTGACCTCATTCGCTGTTACGATCGTCTTCACTGATTGGTTCCTGGTACATCTGTCTGGCTCTGCTTGCTAGAGGACAAGCCCTATGAAGGCAGGGATCCTGTCAGTCTTGTTCACTGTGTGTCACCCTCTTCCTAGAACAGTGCTTACCACATGGGAGACAATAAACAGGTATCTGTTAACTTGGTCGACTATGTGAATGGGTGGATGCAAGGAGGGACAAATGGATTATGAGAAACATGCCATTGCTTTATTAACTACTTTTCCCAAAAAGACTTTTGCAAACACTGTTTTACTAGAACACGAAGTCAGACTCTAAATTTGAAGATACACTATGGTCATATTAGTTGGGGACCTTGGACAAGACAAATTTCCTGTGACTGTTTTTTCATACTTGAAATCAATGACAGGAACTCCTTCATAAGATTATTGTAACAAAATGGAATAATAATAAGGTCTGGCCCATAATAAACACCATGCACATTTGATTATTATTTGGTATTACAGCCTCTCTCTAGAGCAGGAGTGGGCAAACTAGAGTGCACATGTCAAATCCAACACTCTGCCTGTTTTGGCAAACAATGTTTTATTGGATTTTAGCCATACTATTCATTTGCATATTGTCTGTGGATTTTTTTTTTTTTTTTTTTGCTCCATAATAGCAGAGTTGATGAGTTGCAAAAGGAAAGCAGTAATGAAGGGCTCACAAGACTTAAAACATATACTATGTGGAACTTTACAGAAAAACTTCCCAATTGCTGTTATGGCATATCCCAGGGGTTTATATAAATGAGCAATGATGATTTTTTTTAGTCATCTCCTGCTGAATTTTTTAAAACTGCCACATACAGCCTTAAAATATGGACCATAGTTTGATCTTGTGGGCCTCAAATTATCCACAAAAGGCAAAGCTGTGAGTGCCCGAGGACGAGACGGGCTGCCACACCTATGAAAGACTGTCAGGGAGTCGCCTCAGCAAAGGGACACTGCTAATGGCTGTTGTCATCTTTTCCAGTAATCCCCTTTTTAATAGACAGAATCTCAGCAATAACATATGGTCCACTCCTGGAACACCCATAGAAAAAGTGTTTTCAGGGATGGTCTTAAGCTTACAAGTGAAGTGGCAGTGCAGATATTGACTCATCAAAGCTTTCAATGTCACCGACTGGGCTGTGCCTCCAAAACTGTGGCACAGCACTGCAGGCTGACTCATACCAAACTCAGCTCCAGTCCAACCCTCTTTTCCTTGGCCTGTCTACTCAGAGATTAGAAAGCAAGATAATCTCCCAGCATTTGTTTCAATGAGAAACACTGATGGGTCACAGTTTTAGACAAAGAAATGTAAATGAGTCAGACACTGTGGTACACATCTATAATCCCAGATCACAAGTTCGAGGACAGCCTGGGCAACTCAGCAAGACCATGCTTCAACATAAATATAAAAATGGCTCAGGAGGTGGCTCAGTGATAGAGTGCTTTCCTAGCATGCATGAGGCCCTGGGTTCAAGCCTCAGTATCACCAAAAATATTTCAGGAAATATTTGGGCAATTCTAATTTTTGTCTTTTTGAACACAGCCATGGTGACCAAAGCTGCTGCAACTACTGTGATCATGAGGGAACAGAGACATCAGATCATTTTTAGACTTTAATCTAAATCAACATCAGCAGTGCCTATGCATTTGGTATGAGAAAAATAAACCACTCTATGTAAGCCACTCTTTTTGTGATTTCTGTTATTTCTAAAAAAATTCCTTTCTAAAAAATGTATTTCCCAAATACATTGGTATTATAGTTCTGTGAGGAACTAATGAAAGCAATGTATCATAAGAGAAAAGATGTGGTACTAGAAGTTTGATTTATCAACATTTATTAATGAGAGAATTTAGTGGTATTGTTTGTTTGCCTACTCTGGAATTCCAACCGTTCAGCTATTTCTGAGGGTTATTGAAAGCTCAGGTCCAAAAATGCATGTGAACATAGTTATAGATGAACTGTGAAGCTTATGCATCACTATGGTTGAAGATCTGCCACCAAGGAAGATGATTTCAAAATTTAATCACACATAGCCAGTACTCCAATATGAGAGTAAGGGAGAGAAAAATATACTATACCAAATAAATTACTTTGGTATATTTTGAATTGGTTAATCAGAGAAATGGCAGACCTCTATGGACACAGGAATGATTTGCAAGGCTGCACTTTTATAAAATAAATTTATATCTACAAAAACAAAATTTCATGAGTGAAGTAAATAGCCAGCAGATGTAAACAGGCTTTTCTATCTGATGTCCACCTTGGTGACCAGGAGGAATCTTTTCATGGGAAAAAGAGCGTGGGAGTCTGACACTTGGCCTGGTAGAGATGACCACACTTGGGGGCTACCTGGGAGACTTCATTTGCACAAGGAGAGGAGCCTTGCTCAATGTGCAATTCCTCCTGAACCGGCCCCAGCCCAGGCCACCTCTCTTCTTCCAGAAGCCCCAGCCCTATCCCCTTGTTTGCTCTTTGAGACGTGATTGTCCACCCCTTCTGAGTCTCACGCTGTGTGTGGCTCCAGTGTTTCATGGCATAATGAAATGTCTTGTTTTTTCCCATTAATCTATGAGCTGACATTCATTTTATAGACTCAAATTATTAAAACTTAAGAGGGAAAGAGTAAATTAAAAACTTCCCTACAGGGGCGTACAGGTCTAATTTGCTTCATATTCTCTCTGAGTTTATTTGGTTCATCAACAGGAGGAGTAGCTGCTCAGAAAAGTTTAAATGCCCTGTTAGATGAAAGAAAAGAAGTATTTAAATAAGGGTTAAATCGTGCTTGCTTGGTGTGGAAGTGAAGGTTTGTCTGTTTTGAATTAGTTTTGGGGTCCTGCTTCTCCATTTTTAGAGATAAAAAGGTTAGTTTTTTTTTTTTTTTTATTTTGTTAAAAAAAAAAAAAAATAAAAAAAAAATGCATTAAAAATACAGCAATAGTGGGCTTATATAGCATTCCCCCAACTCTCAAAGAAAATATCTGTGTAACTGGGCCAAAAAAGAAAAATATGCAAGACTTTGGGCTATATTTAAAGAAAGTATCATTTTCTAGTACTGATTTGTGTGGGTATATATATTATTGATGACTAGATGTTTTAAAAAAAAATCTGTTCTTAACCCATTTAACTAACTTAGTCCACACTAATTTTAACAGACAGGGGTTTTCTAATATTGAATATCTAAATAGTCATGTAGTAAGAAACCAGCTTAAGAAATGTAATAAAAACACCTCTAAGTTCCCCTGTGTACTCCTTCCCTACCCCTCTCCTTCCCTTCCCACTAGAGTAAACTCCACCTTGAATTTCTATGACCCACACCCTTCCTTCTCTGTGGTTCCACCATAAATGTGGATGTGTGTGTGTATTCCTAAAAGATATTTATTTTGCTTGTTTGTTAACTTTACTTATGTAGAAGCAGCCTGTAAATATGCTTGACATTATGTTTTTGATGATCATTAGTGCTGATACATAGTTATATTTCATTCATTTCTACTGGCATATAGCATTTCATATGTCAGTACATCAAGTTTATTTGTTCTTTCTTCTGTTGATGGACATAGAGTTGTTTCTGATTTTTTTTAGTTGCTATGAATGTTCCCATGGTGCCATGAATATTTTTATACTTCTCTCCTGATACTCAGGCAAAAGTTTCTTTGAGGGTACACTTAGGAATGGAATTTTTAGGGCATTGTCTTCATCTTACTTGGAACTATCTAAATATTTTCCAAGTGTTTATAGCATTTTATATACTTCCTACCAGCAGTATGCGAGTTCCCATTTGTCCACATCTGCGTTAGTCAACTTTTTGTTATTATAACAAAATGCCAGAGAAAATAAACTTAAAAAGAGGAAAGGTTTATACTGGTTCACAGTTTTGGAGGTTTTGGTCTGTGATCAGTCGGCTCCATTGGCTTTAGACCTATGAAGAGGTAGTACATTGTGGTAGGAGTGGGTGGCAGAAGAGCAGTTTGTGGAGTAAGCTGCTAACCTCACAGAGGCCTGGAAGTAAAAAGAAAGAGTCTGGGATCCCAACATCCCCTTCAAAGACATTGCCCCAATTTCCTAACTTCCTTCTTCTATGTCCTACATCTCAAAGGTTCTACTACTTCCCAATACTGCCACTGGCTAAGGACCAAGCCTTCAACACATGGGCCTTTGAAGTACTTTCAAGATCCAAACTGTCTCAACATAGTCACCAAATACTAGTATCATCAGACTTGTTAGTTTTCACTGATATTGTAGATGTGAAATGCCAACTCGATGCTTTTTCTGTAATATACCAGAAATCTCCTGACATTCATGTGGTCCGTTTCTTCACCTGAGCTCTTTGCCTGTGTTACTTCCTCAGGGAGACCCTCCCCAACAATCAAATTTCAAATTGCAGCCTCTAGAAGTTTCCAATTTCCTTTTCCCCCTTTATTTCCCTCATAGCACTTATCACCCTTGAACAATGTTATAGGCTGAATTGTGTCCACGCAAAACTCCTATGTTGAACTCTGAACCCTCTGTAACTCAGCATATGGCTGTATCTGAAAATAGGGGTTCTGCAGAGGTAATTTGCTAAAATCAGATTGTTAAGCTGGGCCTTAATTAGGTATAAGTGTTGTCCCTGTAAGAAGAGGAAATTTGGACACAGATGCACAGAGGAAAGACCATGCAAAGACATAGGGAGAAAATAGCTGTCTCACATGAAGAGAGGCCTCAGAAGAAACCAACCTTGTCAACACCTTAAGCTCAGGCTTTTAATACATAGAACTATGGAAAAATAAATTTCTGTCATTTAAGCTACCCATTCTCTGGTCCTTTGTTATAGCAGTCTTAACAAATATAGGCATTTCACAATTTTCTAGCATACCAAGTATATTTTCTTTTAGAGGTTCTGGATTTACATGGAAATTGTGATCTGACTTCCCAACCTTCCTAGGTTCTGTTTCTCCTTCAGTGCATACATAACCTTTTAAAACCTAAGCATAGAACCACCTGGCATCAGCAGATACTCCGGATCAATGCCAGCTTCAGAACTTTGCTTAAGACTCTGTATTCCAACTTATTTGTCACACCTTAACCATTTCTTCATTCCTTTATTCTTCCTCAGCTACAATGACACTGGTGTGTGTTCGTGTGTGTGTGTGTGCGCGCGCGTGCGTGTTCATGTGTATCCAGAAAGAATTTCTGATAATCTTATTAACCCTTATTATTAACCCCAGAAATTAAACCCTCATTAACCACCAGAAATTAAAAATCCTTAATGCATGCATGAAAAGCCTTGCTAAGATGTACTGCATCATAATTGCAAGTACCTAGACCAAAAGTCAATATTTTGGCAAGGTCTCCAGCTGATTCTAATGCAGCTGATATACTAACTGATTGGAATCACTGTCTGAGTTGGATGTTTTTTATTCATGGTGAACCCTCTGATAAAAGAGAAAGTTTAGCCATACAGAGAGGATAAAATGCAATAGAGTTGAAACCTGCTTTGAAGGTATTAAATATCTATGTGTTTCTGGCTCAACATTATTACTACTTTTATTCTGAAGTTAATACACTCATGATTAATTGGTATCTTGAGAGATCTCTTTTCTTCCTTTTCATATGTCATAAAAGTGATAAAATGAACAATTTCTACAGGATGATTTAGAAGGGGGGACTTAGGGCCCACTGAGATAGTGCAAATTGAAATTAATCCTGCATAGGGTTTGCAGACTACGCAATGTAAGCTTCAGTTTTCTGCTTCCTGCTGACTAGTTTTAGCACATTGAAAGTTTACTAAAAATTTGAAGGAGCAAAATCCTTATTTCCTGAGCAGTGTTGTGAGTAGTTCCTGTGATAGGCCTGGGATGCATAAGTTGACAATCAGGTAAACAGCAAGGTTGGGAAAAGATGTGTGTTCTTGAAGCACCACTAACTAGTATTCTTTAAAAAGTTATTCCTTGGGATTTCATGCAGCCTTTCTCTAACTTAGCAACTATGAAAATATTATTAATATTATCTGTACCTTCCAAATAGATCTTATTTTCTTAGTAAGCAGCTATTCATTTGTTCTTTCAAGAGGCATTTATTGAGTACCTGTTATTTGCTAGGCTTTGTACTGGACAATGTCAGACATACAACTCCTGCCATGACTTTTAAAATTTTATTACTGCATTTTAATAACATAGAATGGGTTTCATTGTGTCATATTCATACATGCAAATAACATTATTTGATCATACTCATCTCCCATTTCTCTCCCTTAAGCTCACCAACTTCCTCTCCCTGATCCCCTTCCTCTTCTCTAAGTCTCTGTACTTCTTTCATCTCGTTTTCTCCTAGGGGAAACAAGAAATATTTGTCCTCTGTGTCTGACTTACTTTTCTTAACATTATGATCTCCAGATCCATCACTTTCCTATCACAATGACATGATTTTGTTTTTTATGGCTGAATAATACTCTTTTCTATAACACATTTTCTTTACCTATTCATCAGCTAATGGGCACCCAAGCTGATCCCATCATTTCTGCAATAACTTTTCATGACCATTTAATATTGAGTTTTTAAAATGTTTGAGGTCACACTTTAACTGGATGAGAAACCAGTCCTCACACTTGGCTGAACTATTATTGCGTAACATTCTCTTGGGATTTCTCTTGGGCCCTTGGATGTTACAACCAATCTTAACATGGGGGGGAGGAGATAATGTCTAGTGGAGTGCTGGGGTGAGAAAAAAATGAGTTTCAACTAAAGCCCAATGATGAGACTATTTTAGCTAAAAGAATCAAATAGAGCCTATTTGGATCCTAAGAAAACTATGTCTACATGCAGAGAAGAAAAGGCTCATAGACTGAAGCAGCTTGAGGCAGTTTTTGTAAAGAGACTAAACACTCTTTCTTACACCATTCACAAAGAATTGGGAAATTGCCCGGTGCAGTGGCACACACCTGTAATCCCAGCACTTGGGAGGCTGAGACAAGAGGATCATGAGTTCAAAGTCAGCCTCAGCAACTTAGTGAGGCCCTAAAGCAACTCAGTGAGACCCTGTCTCTAAATAAAATACAAAATAGGGCTGGGATGTGGCTCAGTGGTCGAGTGCCCCTGGGTTCAATCCCTAGTACCAAAAAAAAAAAAAAAAAGAATTGGAAAATTACATAACAGTTGGATTTAAGACTCTATGAAGAGTTTCCCCAATAATAAGAAGGTCGACTTGAAGATCCATAGATAAAGTCAAATGGCAAACAGTTTAATTGGAAATGTTAAGTACTACAAAGAACCGATCTGAAAATGCTGCTTAACTGAAATGGTTCTTGTTGGAGTGTCCACTACTCTCTTTTGACTCAAAAGAGACTAGGGGATTGGCTATTGCTTCAATAGCCAATCCCCTTGCAAACATCTTGATACAAGCCAATATTGTTTTGTAGCCCACTTCAGTTTTCAAATTTAGAAGATATTCATCTTAAGCACACCCACTCTAGCAGTTTACAAAAAAAAATCTTATTCTGAACACCTCCTTGGCCTCCATCAAACCATCCAAAAGAGATCACGTGACTACTCTCCTGGGGGGGTAAGTATCATCAGAGCAGAACGTTTCTAGGTGGCTTTTTTCCATCTAGAAAATCTGTTCAGACCTTTCATGACTTTAAATTCTCAGTTGACATTGCCCACATGGCTGACACTCAACTTCACAGCTATGAATTCACATAGCCCCATAGGCCTCTGCCCATTGTTCCATGACTCTAAAGGCTCTCAGGTCTACACAGGCCTGACTAGTTTTCCAAGGAAAGAAGAGTCTATTGCCTCCAGCTTAACCTCCTGACTTCCAACATCTTTAGCTACAGCAACACCGCCAGCCATAGCTCCTAAGGCAAAGCCAAGGAAGCAGGTAGAGGGAAGCTGTTAGTTCCTATCAGCCTCCACCCACACTGTAACTCCTGATGCAGAACCCACATTGCTAGGAGAGACTTCTCTTTTTCATAATGAGGATCCTTTGAGATGAGAAGGAAGAGCAGAATCCTAGAGCTATCTTAGCATTCAGTAGAAACTTCTAATAACAGAGAGCCTCAGAAAGTAGATTATATACAGGTGATCAACAAATACATGAAAAAGTGCTTATCATCTCTAGTAATTAGAAAAATGCAAAGTGAAACCACCCCGAGATTTCATCTAACTCCAATTAGAATGACTATTGCCAAGAACACAAGCAACAATAAGTGTAGGCATGGGTATGGGGGAAAAGGCACACTTTTACATTGCTGATGGAATTGCAAATTGGTGCAGCCACTCTGGAAAGCACTATGGAGATTCCTCAGAAAACTTGGAATGGACCCACCATGTGACACAGTTATCCCACTCCTCAGTTTATGCCCAGAAGACTTAAAATTAGCATACTACAGTGACACAGCCACATCAATGTTCATAGCTGCTCAATTCACAATAGCTAGATTGTGGAACCAACTTAGATGCCCTTCAATTGATGAATGGATAAAGAAACTGTGATATATATACATAATGGAATATTACTCAGTCATAAAGAAGAATAAAATTATGGCATTTGCAGGTAAATGGATGGAATTGGAGAATATCATGCTAAGTAAAATAAGCCAAGCCCAAAAAACCAAAGGCCGAATGTTTTCTCTGTTAAGTGGATGATGATACATAATGGGAGGGGTGGCAGGGGGAACAAGAGAAGAAAGGAGGAATTTTGGATGGTATAGAAGAAAATGGGATCGTAGGGGATGGGAGAAGGAAAGACAGTGGACTGAGACAGACATCATTACCCTATGTATATATATGATTACATTAATGGTGTGAATCTTCATTATGTACAACCACAGAAATGAAAAGTTGTATCCCATTTGTGTAAAATGAATCAAAATGCAGTCCATAAAAAAAAATTTTTTAAAAAGAAAGTACAGGACCACAGCTCTCAAAGTCTCCTTAGCCTCTGTCAAACTCAGAGGTAGAGCACTTGCCTGGCATGCATGAGGCCCTGGGATCAATTCTCAGCACCACAAAACAAACAAAAAAGATCATGTTATTTCTTTCCTCAGGAGAAGTGTCCTCCAAACAAAGCTTTCTTTTTAATTTTTTTACTTCTTCTTTATAGTTATACATGATGGTAGAATCTAGTTGATATATTTATATAAGCATGGACTATATCTTATTCTAATTAGAACCCCAGTCTTGTGGTGAGATTCACTGTGGTGTATTCATGAGTGTACACAGAAAAATTAAGTCAGATTCTTTCCACTGTCTTTTGTTTTCCTATGCCCCTCCCTTCCCTTCATTCCCCTTTGTTTAATCCACTGAATTTCTATTCTTTGTCTTCCAACCTTGTTATATGTTAGCATCCACATATCAGAGACAACATTTGACCTTTGGGTTTTGGGGGATTGGCTTATTTCACTTAGCATGATAGTCTCCAGATCTATCCAGTTACTGGCAAATGTCATAAAGTTGTTCTTCTTTATGGCTGAGTAATATTCCATTGAGTATATATATATACCACAATTTCTTTATCCATTCATCTATTGATGGGCATCTAGGTTGGTTCCATAGCTTAGCTATTGTGAATTGAGCTGCTGTAAACATTGATGTTTACAGCAATCACTGTATTATGTTCATTTTTAACTCCTTTAGATATGTACCCAGGAGTGGGATAACTGAGTCAAATGGTGGTTCCATTCCTAGTTTTTTGAGGAATCGCCATACTGCTTTACATAATGGTTGCACTAATTTGCAGTTCTACCAACAATGAATGGGTGTACCCTTTTCCTAACATCCTAGCCAGCATTTATTGTTACCTGTATTCTTGATAATTTCCCTTCGGTTGAGGTAAAATCTCAGTGTACTTTGAATGCATTTCTCCGATTGCTAAAGATTTGAACATTTTTTCACATATATGTTAATCATTGTATTTTTTCTTTTGAGAAGTATCTGTTTAGTTCCTTTGCCCATTTATTGATTGCGTTATTTGGGGTTTTGGGTGTTAAGTTTTTGGAGTTCTTTGTATAAGAACTGGAGATTAATGCTTTATCTGAGATTCAGGTGGTAAAGATTTTTTCTCATTCTGGAGGCTCTCTCTTCAAGCTCTTGATTGTTCCTTTTGCTGTGAAGAAAAGAACAAAGCTTTTTCTAAGAGGTTTTTCTGCACCTCCTCAAGAGAAGTGACTTGCATAGTTAAATGGCTTTTCTTCAAGAAAAGAAATCTCAAATCCTTACCTAAGTAGGCATTGTGATACATATTTATTTCTGTGCTAACCACAAATTCATATGTTTCTGTGAACAGCATCACACTTTTGTTTCTTCTAAGTAGCAAAATAAGGAAGCTATTGAGGCTAAGAAATTCCATTGACAAATTCCTTGGAATATTTTTTCTACTTATTTTGAGCAGGAAGTTACATAGATTTAAAAAAATAAATAAAACAGGGGCACTGTTCAAAGGGGCAACATGTGCCAGAATGAAAATAGCTTATTCATATTTAGCCCAGAAGAAAATCTACATATTATGAGAAGTGTCTATTAATTGAGGCAAAAGAAAAAATAGCAGATGTGAATTCTATCAAATTGTACAGACTAATTATCCCCTACCTTTGAAGAAGTGCAAAGGTCAAAAGGCTAATATGTAGCTTAATCAGAAAATTATGTAAATTAGCTCAAATCAAACAAATCACATAACCCCCATAATCAGTAAAATATGTAGTTCACTAGCAAATCAAGTGAAATTTCCAGCTATTTGATCAGTAAAGGAAAAGGAAGAAAATCTAAAATACAAGTAAAAGTTATACCTTAGGTGA
Organism: Glaucomys volans; assembly: GCA_020662805.1. NCBI lineage: Eukaryota > Metazoa > Chordata > Mammalia > Rodentia > Sciuridae > Glaucomys > Glaucomys volans. The sequence continues at coordinate 247,479 of JAJEJO010002618.1, forward strand.
AACTGATTTCAACATGCCAATAAGAAAACATACAGCCTTGGAAACAGGATATAGCTTTGCAAGAATATATGAGGATAATCCGGGTGAAATCACTACATCGTGAGCACCAGGAAGGCAGTGCTTTCAGTTTATTGATGTCTTCCCATCACCTAGAATAATGTCTGGTTTTTACTAGGTCTTTAATACATGTTTGTGAATGAATATTAAATGAATGAATGATATTAAAAATATCACAAGAGGAATGCAGCAATATAAGTTTCAACATAAGAAAAAATACAGCTACATATCACAATCTCAATTTCTTCCCAAATTTATTGTATTATCCGTGATGTTTGTAACCTTCCACCCTACCGAACACAGATAAATAAGAAAAGAGAGCACTGAAATTAATTTATTAAAAATCAACAATAATAAGTTATTTGTGCTTATAAAAATCTCTATATTGACTTGCTTCTTTCTCTAAGGATGGAGCTGAAACTAACTCTACAAGTCTGAACACAGTATTCACTTGCAACTGTGGCCATTTAACCACTTAGCCTTCATTCTTTCATATAAATGGAAAAGGAAAGCAATGTGAAATTAAAACAGTAATATAGAAATACCTAAATTGGAATATGGAAGATGGCAGACTAAAGGGAAGCTGCAATCCTTGTTGCTCCGTAATTTGGGATTCAAGCAGAGGAAAATCTGTCTCTCTGTGAGGCAGTTTTTGATCCTCATCGATCCCTTGCTGTTTACCCCATTTGTCTACCTCGATCATCTACAGTCTGCCAGCATATTGACTATATTTTGAGTGCATATTGCTCACTGACTGCCGCCTATCATCTGCCATTTACCTGTTTGCCTGCCTCTGGCCTGCCCATCGCCTGCCTTTCACCTATCCATCACTCAACGACCAAGGTCCACCTGCCGATCATCCACAAGTAGCCTGCAGGCTGCCCTCAGACTGCCAGTTTGCCAGCTGCCTGCTGTTGCCTGGAAGCCCACTGTCACAGTACCCACAGGTTTGGTTACACGTCGCTGTCGCCATTTTGGGAAAACAACCAGGACCTGCAGGACCCCTGCCCGACTGACCGCACTCCACCTCCAGGATCCCACAGCCCAACTGACAGCACCCCACATCCAGGCTCCCCCACCCCCCCACCTGACTGACTGCACCCCACCTCCAGGGGCCCTACCGACCACACCTCACACAGACTCGGCACCCACGCCCTGTGCTGCAGCTTCCCATTTGCCAACACGTTTGGAAGCCAGTGCAGCCATCTTGGATTATCCTGGAAGAGGAAACTCATTAGGTGGGGCAAATCCCATCCTGAGACACCTGCTGGAGACTAGAAGCTCATTGTCAGGTACTTCTCATGACTCAGGCTACTGAAGACTGAAGACTGGGAGGTTTGAATAGTATATGACTGTTACAGTGTAGATTCTTTTTTCCTCCTTTTTGAAATTTTTAAGTTTTTTTTAAATTTTTCTTGCTATTTTCCTTTTGTTTATCTGTTTCCTCAAAGTCTCTTTCTCCCTTTTATTATGCTAACAACCAACTTCTTTTGACTACATTTTAACTCTTCCTTTAATCTAGAATTTCTTTATACTCTTTTTTTAACCCATTAACATTTATATCCTACACCCCTCTGCATCCTCTTTGTCCTCCATTCGAAACTGCAGTCCTCATTACAAATCTATTTGTTATACTGTAGATAATAATTGAACTCATCCTCTCTGTTTATTACAACAATATTATTAACATCTTCATAGGGGCTATTTGGTATATGGCTGCATTTTGTCTGTACTGGGTGTTGCTAATATTGATCTCCCCTTAAAGAAGAGGTTTTGGAAACCTACAGGGTCACTATAAGCCTACAGGGTGAAACTGCAATACCCCAGATCTGCATCGCTAGAGGGGAAGATACATGAACAACATGAAAAAACAAGGGAAGAAAGTGTTCCAAAGAAACCAAGATTCTACACTAATAGAATCCAATGACAGCATGGTAGAAGAAGTGTCAGAAAAGGAGTTCAGAATATATAGGACTAAAATGATTCATGAAGCAAAGAATGAGATAAGAGAGCAAATGCAGGCAATGATAGATCACTCCAAAAGCAGTTGAAAGAGCAACTTCAGGAAGCAAAAGATCACCTCAACAAACAGGTAGAGATTCTGAAAAAGAACCAAACAGAAATCCTTGAAATAAAGGAAACAATAAACCAAATTAAAAAACTCAATGGAAAGCATCACCAACAGATTAGATCACTTGGAAGACAGAACCTCAGACAACGAAGATAAAACATTGAATCTTGAAATTAAAGTTGGCAAACAGAGAAGATGCTAAGAAATTATGAATGGAACCTCCAAGAACTATGGGATATCATGGAAAGACCAAATTTAAGAATTATAGGGATTGACAAAGGCACAAAGATACAAACCAAAGGAATGAACAACCTATTCAATGAAATAATATCAGAAAATTTCCCAAACCCCTGAAGATTGAAATGGAAATTCAACTACAAAAGGCTTACAGAACACAAATGTACAAAATTACAGCAGAGTCACACCAAGACACATTATAATGAAAATGACTAACATACAAAATAAAGACAGGATTTTAAAGGCTGTAAGAGAAAAGCATCAGATTACATATAGGGTGAAACCAATATGTATATCAGCAGATTTCTCAGCCCAGACTCTAAAAGCTAGAAGGGCCTGGGACAATATATTTCAAGCTCTGAAAGAACATGGTTGCCAACCAAGAATCTTATATCCAGCAAAACTAACCTTCAGATTTGAAGGCGAAATAAAATCTTTCCATGACAAACAAAAGTTAAAAGCATTTACGCATAGAAAGCCTGCACTACAGAACATTCTCAGCAACATATTCCATGAGGAAGAAATAAAAAACAACAATGTAAGTCATCAAAGGGAGGAACTACCCTAAAGGGAAAGCCAAACAAAGGAGAAATAAGTTAAAAACCAAAACTAAGCCACAATAACTGGGAATACAAATCAGATCTCAATAATAACCCTGAATGTTAATGGCCTAAACTTATCAATCAAAAGACATAGACTGGCAGATTGGATTAAAAAGAAAGACCCAACAATATGCTGCCTTCAAGAGACGCATCTCATAGAAAAGCACATCCACAGACTAAAGGCGAAAGGAAGGGAAAAAACCTACCATGCACATAGTAAAAAACTGGTAGTTTCCATCCTTACATCAGATAAAGTGGACTTCAAGCTAAAGTTAGTCAGAAGGGATAAAGAAGGTCACTTCATTCTGCTTAAGGGAGCCATAAATCAGGAAGACATAATGATCATAAATACTTATGTCCCAAACAACAGCTCATCCATGTACATCAAACAAATCCTTCTAAATTCCAGGAATCAAATAGACCACAATACAATATTTGTGGGTGACTTTAACACACCACTGTCACCACTGGATAGATCTTCCAAACAAAAACTAAACAGAGAAACCATAGAACTCAATAACACAATCAATAACTTAGACTTAACAGACATATATAATATCCTATCCATCATCGAGTGAATACACTTTCTTCTCAGCAGCACATGGATCCTTCTCTAAAATAGATCATATGTTATGCCACAAAGCAACCCTTAGTAAATGCAAGAAAAATAGAGATACTACCTTGTATTCTATTGAATCATAATGGAATGACATTAGAAATCAATGACAAAATAAAAAACAGAAATGACTCCAACACCTGGAAACTAAATAATATGCTATTGAATGAAGCATGTATAACAGAAAACATCAGGGAGGAGATAAAAAAAATTCTTAGAGGTAAATGAGAATGATGATACAACATATCAAAATCTCTGGGTCACTACAAAAGCACTATTAAGAGGAAAATTCATTGCATTGAGCACATTCAAGAAAAGAATAAAAAGTCAACAACTAAACAACCTAACATTGCATCTTAAAGCCCTAGAAAAAGAAGAACAGAACAACACCAAAACTAGTAGAAGACAGGAAATAATGAAAATCAGAGCTGAAATCAATGAAATTGAAACAAAAGAAACAATTCAAAAAATTGGCAAAATAAAAAGTTGGTTCTTTGAAAAAGTTGACAAAATAGATAAACCCTTAGCCACACTAACAAAGAGAAGGAGAGAAAAAACTCAAATTACTAAAATTTGTGATGAAAAAGGAAATATCATGAAAAACACTATTGAAATACAAAACATGAAGTAGCTAATGAAGCTACTTTGAAAATCTATACTCCAACAAAATAGAAAATCCTGAAGACATCGACAAATTTCTAGAGACATATGATCCTCCCAAACTG
>JAJEJO010002618.1:252415-324107 GCA_020662805.1 Glaucomys volans
TTGGACATACATGTTCTTTCCTGTGTCTCAGTTTCCTCATTTGTCAAGTGGAACCAGCATCCTTAAGTTCAGTTATGCCTGAGTGTGCACCTACATCCCCTGACCGGAGCCATGCCTCACCCCAGCCCACCAGGCTCAGCATCTGTCTTGTCCTCAGGTTTTCCCATGATTCCCTTCCAGTCAGCTCTTGGGATGTTCACTTCTTATTTAGGATCAAATTGTTCACATCTTTTCTCAGGTTCTTTTGTGAGAAATAGGAAGTCCAGTGGTCTATTTTCAGAATACAGTATTTAGCCTTAAATGTTATATTGGGATATAAGAAAGGCAGCCAGAGGGGAAATAGCAGAATGGAAAGTTACACAATAGCACCTCAGTGCATGGATGTGGCAGATCCAAAATCCATCACCTGAACAGCCCCTTGACAAACAGGTAGGGGAAGGGGTCAGTCTTACCAACAGAGATAGAAATCTCTCTGTTAAGAAAGAGTAACTTAGGTAAGTAAGAGCTTCATACATGTCAGAATGCATGCACCACAAGAATGCTTTCCTGTCACAAGAGAACAGAGAGAGGTAGGAAAAACTGAAGGTATATTTCTTTAAATAACTCAATTAGCCAATTGCATAGATTGTACCCCTGAGTTCCTCCTATCAGGTCAAGGGGCAGAGCTGCATTAGGGATAAAAGCAGGTGGACTGCCCGCCCAGATGTGATAGCTCTCCAGACCTTGTATGGTATCACACCTGTATGCAGAAGTACTTTGCTTTTGCCTTGTCGAGCTACCTCTGAGCACAAGTCTGATTCCTCATGACACCCCGGCAAGTCTAACATTCTCAGATCTGAAATATTGGAGTGTAGTAATTCCTGTCTTTCTTTTTGTGATGACTGTAAATACAAAACCACAGCTCCTAACTGAATGTGGGTGTGCTGACCTGAGATGGGCACCAGGGAATAGGCATAGCTCCCCTTCCTGATATTCTTTGTGGCCACACCCTGGCTCCTGCCCAGACAGCCTGAAGGAAACTGAGGTCCACTGGCAAACCTTTGGACAATGGCAACCACTGCAACAGCAGTCACCTGCTTTCTTCCCTTGCCTTTGATCACAGGTCCTAAACAGACCATTAGAAATTCATCAGTCACTATAAAGGGAGAGGACACCTGGTCCCCAGGGTGAGAGACTAAGACATTTCCAGGGCCCACCTGCAGCCTGAAGGAAGCAATCTGAGTGAGAGGGGAAGTCGCTGTATGTTTGGACAGAATAACATGATCTATTCTTAAAAGGATTATTCTGGCTACTGATAAAGATGGGAAAAACTAAATAGTCAGAAGGGGCCAAGCCAGGACCAGTGGTACTATCTACTGGGAGGCTGAGCTACCCTTGATTAGGAAATCGCTAACTGAGCTGGTTATAAAGGATGGAAGCTGCTTCAGGAGATGGTAAGCAACTCCCTGAGTCAAAGGAATCCTTGGAACTGGCTGTTGAGTAGGGAAGTTCTGCCCTCAGCATCCAAGCATCTGATGGGAATTGGCTTAGACAACTCTCCAAGTCTCTTCAAACTGGAGATGATGTGGTTCTGGGAAATCAACTGAAAGGACTATTTGCCTCAGAGAAGGAATGGTTGACCACCTGCGAAGATAAGGAGGCATTCAGTGGTGGAAATATGGGGAGAGATACTCCTGAGTGAAGGAGCAGCATGAGCCAAACTCCAGAGGTGAATAAACAGGGTCGTTGGGGGAATCTGGCATTACCAGAAAGGAAAGGTCTATGAAGGATGGGGAGGGAGATGAAGCTGGAAAGAGATGCAGGACCGCAGAAGGGAGAGCTTCCACAGGGCCTAATAATGCTCAGAAACACTTTGCCGACCCTTGTTGAAGAAACAAAGAAGACAATCCAGGAGCCAAAGAAGGAGGTTTTGACCACTTGGTTCCCTTCCCAGCTCCCCACTGGAAGGGTATCCAGAAATGGCTCCCTAACAACCAGCAACATAAATATAAGCTCCTGGGGGTATGAGGGCCCTTTCCTGGGGCTGTTTTGTGACTTTACCATAAGAAGTTGGGAACACACAATTCTGTGGTGGACCAGTATTTGATGGAAGACAACTATGCTCATGAGATGACACCAGATGGAGTGACTTCCTTCCCTCAACTCAGAACCACTCAAAAAGCATCACCCCTGGAATTCCCAGTGCTCAGAACCTGGTGACTTCTTCTTTAGGTAACAATGGGGCCTTCCGAAGACTCCCATTGATGGACAGATTAGTGGGTGAGTTCATTCTTTCCAGAGCCATAGGCCTGGTAACAAGACTCAACCTTATGGATTCCCAAAAGGAGGACCTGGGCCTTCCTGGCAGTAAGTACTTCTTCAGTCCTTTGAGTGTGGGGACAAACTTTCAGGGAAGATGCTTTGAATGGATGGGATGGTGGCTGCCTGCATGGAGTGCTAAATAGTTAAGAGACAGACTCCTCTAGGAAACTAAGGATTTTTAGAAGACAGAGATCATGTTCTGCCCAACCAGAAAAGACACATTGGTGTCTTTGCCAAGTGGTTCCTTGAGGGCCTTGCCCTTATGTGAGGCTTATCAGTCTGATGGATTGGATGGGTCCTGGAATGGGAGCCAGAAGGCCTGACTGAGTCTGGGCAGGTCATGTCCCCTCCAGACCTAGTGTTCCTTATCTCTAAAAGGCTAAAGTGAACTCCTAGGCTCCCTGCAGATCTAGCTTTGACTGAATAATAAAATGATGAGGTAAGTCTTTGAGGAGGGAAGGAAGGAATGGATGGATGAATGAGCCAAATCAAGGAGAGGAATGAGAAACAGTTCAGGTCCCAAGCCAGAGCTGCCAGTCACCTGCCTCTTTTCTTTCTTTTACTGTCTCAGTGTGGGTCTCCCTATACTTTGGATTCATCGTGCTGTGTTCTCTGATGACTGGCAGCTGCATTATCTTTCTTCACTGGAAGAAGTACCTGCAGTGGGACAGGCGTGCCCAGCAGTGGGTGGAAGTGATTAGAGCTACCACCGTCATTGACAGCCCACACTTGTACTGGATAAATAAGAAGAGATACTATGGTATAAATGCAGCTATCGCCATAGGCCCTCCCCCGGTTGTTGCCAAAACTGAGATTAAAGTCAAGATTCCAGATTCTCCATGGGGGTCACACACCCCTGAGGGCAGGGGTTATGTCCTCAGAGGCAGCAGCCTAAAGGTAGAAGTGCCTGGTCCTCAGCAAGCTGCTCTGGTGGTCCTACAGCAGCCCCTAGCTAATCGGATGTCACAGCGCCAGACCAGATCCCCATTTCCAATTCCCATATTTCAGGAGATACCCATTGTCCTAACCCTCCACAACATACCCATGCTGGACCACATACGCTCCTACCCGTTGGACATCTATCCTGAAAGGAATGTCCACTTCCATTCCCTTCCCACACTGACCCTGGAATAAACTGTTTCAATGTGAAGCCTTTTGCTTTAGATTTTTAGCCTCCTTTCATTGAAGGTGGTTGCTTTAGATACCAGGGGTATTAGTAGAAAATGGAGCTAACTTCAATTGATATCATTTTGACACAGAGGTCAGAGACCATTTGCACGTTACGTTAATAAAGATTTTTGAAAAGTCAAAAAAAAAAAACCTCTATATTGAAAGCAACTCTTTCATCACTCTAGTCATATTAAATACTTCTCCAAAGTATCTGGAGACATACATTCTATCAACATTCACTCTTTGGGGAGGAGAATGAGGCTCAAAGAGGTGAAAGGAATTTTTTTAGTCACCAAGAAGTAAAACTCAAATATATTAATTTGCAGAATCAAAGTTTATCCATTTCAAGTCATACCTTATTCTTACCCAACATTGTAGCTATCATTTCTCATAATAGTGGCATTCTAAAATGACTCCTTCGTATCTTATTTCTCTGCATAGTAAAGACACCATCATTGCTCTTGGACACCCAAAGAGTACCAGTCCTTTAAAAATATTTTCCTTGCAAGTTCCCAGGCATGAACATGGTATATTTAAGAAAAAACTTTTATAGGGAATGTATTGGTATTATTTACCATATTTCAGGAAAAAACTCAAGGTTGATTACAAAATTGTAGATGTTATGACAAAAATAGAAAGCTACTAAAAATAGCATGTTACTGAAAAAACAAAGGCAGGGGAAAAATGAGGTATGGAAGATTAGAAGAAAGCAACAGTGAAGTTACATCATAGAAGGTAAATACCATACAAGCAATCAACAGATTTATGAAAAAATGTTCAACATCACTAGTTATAAGAGAAATGCAAATCAAACCACCTTAAGATTTCATCTTACCCCAATTAGAATGTCTTTTATCAAGAACACAGGCAACAACAGGTGTTGGCGAGGATGTGGGGAAAAGGGTACACTCATACATTGCTGGTGGGAGTGCAAGTTGGTGCAGCCACTCTGGAAAGCAGTGTGGAGATTCCTTAAAAAACTTGGAATGGATCCACCATTTGACCCTGCTATCCCACTCCTTGGCTTATACCCAAAGGACTTAAAATCAGATTGCCTCAGTGATGCAGCCACATCAATGTTCATAGCTGCTCAATTCACAATAGCTAGATTGTGGAATCAACCTAGATGCCCTTCAGTAGATGAATGGATAAAGAAACTGTGGTATATATACACGATGGAATATTACTCAGCCATAAAGAAGAATAAAATTATGACATTTGTAGGTAAATGGATGATGTTGGAAACTGTTATGCTAAGTGAGATCGGCCAATCCCAAAAATCCAAAAGCCGAATGGTCTCTCTGATAAATGAATGATGATGCATAATGTGGGGGGGGAAAGATGGCAAGAATGGAGGAAAGATAGCTAGCATAGAGGGAAGGGAGGGGTGGGGGCGGGTGGGGGGTAAAATCAATAACAGAGTGTGTGACAGATATCATTGCCCTGTGTACATGCAAGAAAGCACAGATGGTGTGACTCTACTTTGTGTACAACCCTTGAAACAATAGCTGTACTCCATTTGTGTTCAATGAATCAATAAGTAAATAAAAAAAAAAAAAGAAGGTAAATACCAGGTGTGGGCAACAGGTCTCCAAGTCTCCTGACAACCAAGACAAAGAGACATTTCACATTATACTAAATGTAAGTCATCAACCAATTATACTAGTCAGGAAAACAGCCATTCTTGGTACTGAGAAGAGAGAAAAATCTTTCCTTGGTCCTCACAGTAAGGATAGTGAATAATGTTATTAACAATACCCTCAACAGCATCTTTCCAGGCACTAGTTATGAGTAGCATAAGGACGTTTTATAGGACATCCATCAATATAAGGGTGAGCCACCAAAGAGTAATTCAATAAAATGAATGAAAGAAGCACATGGTAAGGTCCAGGCACTACCAGGACTCATCTGGTCTAATCCAGAAATGTTTAGAGAGGACAGGCCTCAAATCCTTCAGCCAATCTCCACAAATGCTGTTCTATGAGATTTTGAAAAGAACTAAGGGGAATAGGTTCAAAATCCTATTTGTTGATCAGGACAAATAATATCACTATGGTCCAAACAAGTACAGAATCAGATATAGAACCAGCTGCATAATTTGTGGGACCTCATACAAAATGAAGCTGTGGAAGCCTTTTTTTTTAAAAATGATTAAGAATGTCAAGTTGGGCATGGTGATGCTAGCCTGTAATCGCAGTGACTTGGGAGATGAAGGCAGGAGAATCACAATTTCAAGTCCAGTGAGCTCAACTTAGCAAGATCCTGTCTCAAAATAAAATTAATTAAATAAAAAATTTTTCAAGAGGGTGACAATAGAACATTAAAACAAGAAGAAGGCCCGCTTTGAGGGTGACAGATCACACCTGTGAAGCCAGTCCTGACCAAATTAACAGCCAAATTCCAGGCTAAGACATGCTCTTAGCCTGGAAAGAATGCCCTCCTTCCCATGGAGCAGCCTCCTCCACAGTGAAGTCCCAGGTTCTCCCAGACTACGTCACAGATGAATCAACCATCAGTGGCATCCAGAGCTGACTCTCAATGACACAAAACATGGAAACATAGCACCAACATTTTCAGGCCAGACAGATATAAAAATAGATGTTATCAAATGCCTAGAGTGGCACTGAAGATCAAAGTGCTAAAACTGGAACCGTGGTTACCCCACCTTAAATAAATGAAGTCTATCTCAAATTCAGAGAGCCCCTCCCACATACATTGCACCTGTTCCAGAATCAAAATCTGAGAGGACAAAAAAGTGATATACCTACCTACCTACCTACCTACCTTATATTCGTACCTCTAGACTTGGCTGGGTTTTAAGGTACAAAATATAATAGTTATATTCAGTTCAGGGCCCAATGTATCCTAAAACTCATAGCAAAGGTTCAACAGACATTAAGTAAACCCAAAAGGAGAATCATTATCCCCAACACAGAGGATCTACTTTCCTAAATAAAATGTACTATGTTAAAGGAAAGAAAAAAAAACATTCTCTAAGGTGAAATGAAATATCCCCATAGCCGTGCATGACCTGAAAATCAGGAAGAATTATCATTGGTGTGATCCACACTCCTCTGAGGCAGTATTGGCCTATGCATATAATAATCATGATTAATATAATACATTGTGTTTCCTCATGTAACATAATAAAAGGCCTCTTGGTGCCTTAATCACAGGGAAGAAAATATAGCATTAAGCAATGATAGTAAGTTGTCCTGAGAAATATCCTCGATGCATAGTTTAAAATGACAAGAAAATGGAATTCAACTAGGAGCTCTTAAGTCACATTTTCTCCCTGTCCTTAAAAGCATATTCAAAGATGTGACAAAACAAAATTCATTCTCTACATTCACAGATATGAAAGGACATCTTATTTGTAGCTATTGTAGAAAAGGCACCAAGATAACAAACAGAAAAACCAATTTCACCCGCGGCTGTGGGCAAGCTGGAGGAATCCCATTAGATTCAGCAGGAGTGTTGGAAAATGTGGCGCTGCCTTTCTCCAAGCTAGTTTTCCCAACAAAACTACCAGCATAGTATTGAAATTCCATTTCTTTTTTTATGGAAAACTACTTTGATATTATTAGGTCAGGGCTTACTCTCAGGAGTCAGTATTCACTAGTAGGACATAAGCTTTCTGTTAATAATTTGATTCATTTTCATAACGTCTCCCTTGTTGAGGGCACCAAGAAATATCTGTTGAACAAATGTGTGAAGGAAATAAACAAAGAAAAGAGAACTAACTGGTTTAAAGGAATTGTCAATAATCAAAATTTATACTTGAGTGTGGAACTGCCAAATAATAATAAAATATTTATGTCTAAGAAATATTTCTATATTAACTGTTATAAAAATAATAAGATAAATATTTCTCTATATTTATGCCTCACCTCTTTCCCTAAATGACATGAGGCATGGCAAGTTTAAAAAATTAAATTAATAGAATTAAAATTTTTAATGGCAAACAGAAGGCGAAAAGTAAATATTTAAAATACAACAATAAACTGAGTGGTTGGGATTGTGTGAAAAGACCAACTATAATCATCCTAATAAACAGGACTAAGAAGATACGTGCTAAGTCACATAAGTCATTTTGATAGGAGAAGAGGAAACCTTCTGTTTTCCCAAGGAAGATAAAGCTTCTAATCTAGAACGAAACTGAGAAATTTCCCATGAGAGAGGAGAGCAGGGATCACTCAGTGACATGGTGAACCATAGCTTTATAATTTCAGAGCAAATACAGAACATCTGTAAAGGTGGCAGGTGAGGGGATTAAAGCAACAAAGTAGTCACTTTACTTATCAAGAAAAACTTCCAAAAATCAGTGACCTTAGAGCATGAGGTTCGCAGAACTTGGTCCAATACATAAGCATATAAAATCAGAGGTCAGTAAAGGAGACCATATAATCTTGCAAAGATTTTGATGGGATTTTTTTCCTATATGCTATAAAAATGTATAATAATGGCCAAAAGAACGCACATTTATGAGCATTAACTATGCTCCTGGTTCTGGAGTAAGTCCTTCCAAAAAATTTCTCATTAGCACTTGCAATGAGAGTACTAAATACTAAGTACTAAGTACTAACAACAGTACTAAGTACTATCTGATGTTTACTAAGGAGAAAACAGAAAGATAAAGAAAGTTGGTCCCAGACACTTGTCACACAGTAAAAAGTCAGAATTAAACCTTTTATTTCAAAGTAGCATCTTCTTAGTCACTGAATCCTCCTGCATCCTTAGCAACAGCTATGTCTGAAACCCACTTGTTTCTTCATGTTAGATTTTAGACCAGGAGACTCAAAGATGCATTTTATTTCAGGAAGTGGAACAAAGTGTTGATAGCATATTTAGACAAGTGAGAATTCTGGAGCTTTGATATTCTGTAATTTATTTCCTAAACTGCACTTTGAAGCTATGTAAATAACACCATACCCAAAGAATTACTTGAAGCAACTTGTCCTGGATCAGAGTTTTCTATATAGACTCAGCCTAGAAATAATTTTGGAAATGAGAAATATTTGCCAAGAGCTCTAGGCAGGCTATTAGTTGAATTACATCACAAAAGGCTGAGTATAAAATCCCATTCAGAAAAGGACTCAAAGCCTGCAAAATTTAAGAATTTACCAGCTAAAAACGAGACTTCTCCTCTGTCCTCTGTTCATCCCCAACCAAACCCAAGCTATAAAGGAAGAGTGGTGTGTGGATGATGTGGCCATTGGTCCTAAAAGCCAAATCCCCCACAGGACTTGGATATTTGGGCTTTACCCCACCTTCCTAAAGTAAAAAATAGGCAGAGTAAGAAATAAACTCCATATTCAAGATTAACTTCTGGCTTTTATTGGGTGTGTCACCCAAGTAAATTACCTGCTTTTGTTTTGGTTTGGTCTCTCAATCTTTATTGATTTCAGAGTCAGGAGGACTAAGAACTTGAAAAAAAGTAATTAATTCAAGATTGTCATGGATTCTCAATGCTTCAAAATATGAGAGAATGTCTCTGGTGAGGCAATTTAAGAATGTCCTTCATTAATAAAAATACTTGAAGACTGGCATTCCCAAACTCTCTTTCTCTTTTTTTTTTTTTTTTTTTTGCCAAACTCTCTCTTGATCCCTTGCCTCAGTTCACTGGGGAATATAAGCAGGATTGAAGAGCATCACATTTAGGTAAGTGTGAAAGGGAAAAATAGCTTTGATGTGTCGTCACCTATAGACTACAAATGCTGTAGCTTTTTCTCTTCCTAAACGCTGTCCTATCATGCTTATTCTGGTTTCCTTGGGAGAATGTTACTGGATGTAACGTTACTGGATCACAATATTTCCTAGATAACCAGTTCCACCTATGGAAGTGGACAGGAGAGCCAGGCCAGGACATCACAGCACCACACGCCTCTAAAACCAATGGCTGGCTAGGGACCCTAAAGAGACAAAGTAATGAACATTGGGGAAAAGTGTTCATATCCTATTGCACTGAAAACTATAATCTAACAAGCCTTCCAGGAATCATCTTTTGTTACAAAGAAAAAAACAGCCGGGTGTGGTGGTACATGCCTGTAATCCCAGCACCTCAGGAAGTTGAGGCAGAAGGATGGCAAATTCAAAGCCAGCGTTAACAAAAGCAAGGCGCCAAGCAATTCAGTGAGACCCTGTCTCTAAAGAAAAACACAAAATAGGGTTAGGGATGTATTTCAGTGGTTGAGTGCCCCTGAGTTCAATTCCTGGTACCCCACCAACACACAAAAAAAGGCTTGTAGGAGAGAATCATACTGACATGCAAAGTGAACAGAAATCACAAGATAGTGGCAACTATCTGCAGTCAATTCCTGAATTTCCAGATGCAGGGTTGGGGTGTCAATCATTTCTCTCCTTTGGTTTAATATAAGTGGAATTAGGATTAATCTCTCTCACAACTTGAACTAAAAGGAGGCTAATGCCAAAGTCATCTAAATCACAATTCCCTAAGTTAGGGGTATTAATAATATTTCCCCTGATTTATCTCACAATATGATTTCAAATAAATGCTTATGTAGGGGTTAAAACTGTACTGATATACTTATTAGAGATATTCTATCCAGATAAAATTTAGAAATCAGATGTTACAAGTGATAACAGAGCTCTATGATCCCAACTTGAGTCTGGATGTAACTCTGCTCTCATGATTTCTCCGGTTTCTCCCCAACCCCTGAACCTTCTCCTGTTCCTCACCTTCTTCTTTTCCAATATGTTAGTTTTCTATTATTGTCTAACTCTGGTTTCTCCTGTGTGAGAAGTCAGAACTCAGAAGTTTTGGCTTACTTGATTATGGAATTTGAAGCCACATAGAAAATTTAGACCCTGAACTATAAGCCTTGATGTTTTCAATGATCAGACTACTGGGTATTGGATCTATTTAGCTCTGTACAATGTCAGGATGTGAAATAACAACCCAGTAGTTAAATACACTGCTCTCTACCGGCAGGCAGCATGGGAAATGAGAATGACTGGAGGGCCTCGGGTGATACTAGGTTCCACTTGACTTCATTATCACCTAGAGGACAAAAATAGACAAAAACTAAAATACTCCCCTGAAAAGTCTGTCAATGGCCCCCATAGTATATCTAACAGATATCATTTTTAATAACATATATTAGATATTTTCAAATGCTGACAAGCATATGGAAATCCTACCCTTTAACTAAGCCTCAACACTTTTAAATGTTAAAATTATTACAAATGTGTAGTAAAAAGTCTATGCAGTTTAGAAAGATTCAATATGAGATGTAAAATTCTCTCCAAAAACCCCACTCCTCTCCAAATTTAAAAATTAACAAAATAGAGAGACAAATCTGACAAATATGCCCTTGTAAGATATTATAATGATATTTCTCTCTCTACTAATATTTTCTCTGATACTTAATTCACAGAGCAAAATACAATTAACAATAAGGCCACTATATGCTAATGGTCCTTGGAATGAAGGTGGTACATTTTGTAAATGTAAAGTCACCATTAATTTCTTATTCTTATAACTTAAATGGTTTCTATTTGCAGAATTGCCACTGAGTTTTGTTCTAGATGATGAATTACAATGAACCCTTTCCCCTACACCTTAACAAATTCCATGCTTTTTCTATATTCTTAGATGTAATCATCAGTTTGGCAGCCTTTACTATTTTTCAGGAAAAATTTAACAAAAATAGAATCAAAAAATTCATTCCATTTCTATACTGAATCAAATAACGTCTTGTGTATTTGTTTATGTATGAGGGAAAGACAGATCTTTCACAGAGTTTTTATCAGGCACCTGGTCCTGCCAAGAAAGTAGCACTCCATCTCTACTCAGGGATGTGTTTCATGCACATGCATGGACATTTATCTCAATAAACACAGAATACACAGTCTTTTTTTTTTTCATAAACCTAGTTCTTGACTCTTTTTCAAAGCAAAAGCCTCTTTATAATCACCAAAATCGCACCTCTAAGTGTGAGAAAACACATGCTTCCACATAGCACTATCTCTGCTTTCACATATGTACTTAGAAGCCCCCAGGCCTTCCAGTACAGTTATGCAGCCTTGAAAATGAACTTCAAAAGTTGTTAAGGAGGTGCCATCTATGCGTAGCTATTTCCCAGTGCGTTCATCCTGACATTCGACACAGTGCATTCCTAGTGAATTATGAAGATAAAAACAAGAAAAATACACAAGCTTTCCTCACCAAAAATATACTGAGCACACCTCCAAGGGAGTTTGCCTCTCTCACGCAGTGCCTGGTTGCCATGGTTACCAGGTTCCCAGCTGCATTTACCCCTGAAGGGAGGACATCAGACACCAAGGAAGGGTCCGTCACCAACTACGCTGACTGAAGTTGCCCAGGTTGTTTCTGTGTACACTGACTACAAAAGAATAATTAATGCAAATAAATTCCAGTATAAAGACAATTTCTAAGGCATCGCAAGGGCTCTTGACTTATCTTGCATCTCTTTGTCTTCTTTTTGTTTTTCCTTTTTCTTTTAGGGCAAAGTTTTGCTACTGAAACTTTAGTTGTTCTCCCAGAAACATTTTTTATGGGACACTTTAACATACCTTATTCAGTCACTGTAATTCCTGTCTAATGCACAAGGATTATTAAACAAAGGTCTTTCTTTTTTCCAGTGCTGGGACTCAAACCCTGGGTTTCACACATTCTGGGTATTCTACCACAGAGCAAGGCGCCCAGCCCAACAACTGCAATGTGAAATGAATTGTTCCAGAAAAAAAAGAGATAATAATAACAGTAGTAACAAATCGTCCTTTTTGGTCTGTGGTATATCTGTGTCCCTGTCAATTACAAGAAAGCAAAAACAGGTGATCAGAAAAAATACAGAATGACTGAAAACCCAGAATCTATTCAATATGAAGTAAATTTTAAAAGGCTCTAAGTTTGCAAAATAAAGAAATGACAAGATACCTGTCCACATATCAAGAGCCTTGCCTCTATTGCTCTTTCAACAACCACCACCCAAATGGCAATGATCTAGGGATAAAACTCCCCCCAATGTTATATAGATTCATATGAATATACTAAAATGTATTTTCTCTGGTCTTCATGAACATACTAAAATGTCAGCAAGGAATTTTAAAAGTTACAAGAGATTTATTTCTTCTTCTTTAATTGGTTCTTTTTAGTGATACATGACATTAGAGTCTATTTTGATATAATTATACAAGCAAGGAATATATCTTATTCTAATTAGGATCCCATTCTTGTGGTTGTACACAATGGTGGGGTTCATTGTGGTGTATTCACATATGAACATAGGAAAGTTACATCAATTCATTCCACAGTCTTTCCTATTCCCATTCCCCTTCCCTTCCCATCATTCACCTTTGGAGCTTTCAGTTCTAATAGCATTTGAATTCCATACCTTAGAAGGAAATGCTGCTAATATTTATCATATTTATATTCGGGGCCTAAAAATGGATGTGAATTCTTCAAATTCTTGGTATATATTTCCAAATTGTGCTTTAGAAAGATTATACCTTCCTACCTTACAGTGTATCAAAATGCCCATTTCACTGAACCGTTGGTGACAATAAAAGACATGTCCATAAGGAGAAGTTAAAATCTTTCCATTTTGCCAAAATCCACTGATCTCATTGAGAGGTCAGCAAACATCTTCGTAAAGGGACAGATAGTGACCAATTTTTGGCTTTTGGGCAACGTGGTCTTTATTGCAAGTATTAACTCTGCCATTGCACATCAAGAGCAATCATATAATCAACTACACAAATGCTCATAGCTGTTTTACAATAAAACTTAATTTACAAAAAATAGCCAGCTGGCCACCTTTGGTCCATGAGTCATAGTTTGCTAATTTGTCTCAAAACTCTAGGTAGTCTTATGATTTTTAAAAAACAATCTACCTTTTTAAAATGTCTTTATTAGTGTATTTTAGTTATATCTAATAGTGGAATTCATTCTGACATACTCATACATGCACGCAATATAGTTTGCTCCATTTTAGGTCCCAGTACTTCCTCTTTCCCTTCCTTCCTACCTCCCCGTATTACCCTTCCTCTACTCTACTGGTCTTCCTTCTATTTATTTATTGTTTTTTAATTGGTGCTTTATAAATATACATAAAGAAGGAATTCACTGTGGCATCATCATATAGGTACGTAGCATAATTTTTCAGTTTTATTCCACAGTTCCTTCCTTTTCCCATCCTTCCTCTCACTCCTTCAAACCTCTTTCTCTACTCCACTGTCTCCCTCTACTTTCATGGGACCACACCCTTTTCCTTATTTTGCTCTACCTTCTGCATGTGAGAGAAAACATTCAACCCTTGATTTTCTGATTCTGGTTTATTTCACTTAGCATGATGTTCTCCAGTTCCAACCATTTACTGGAAAATGCCATAATTTCATTCTTATATATGGTTCTTATCTATGGCTGAGTAAAACTTCATTGAGAATATTTTCTTTATCTGTTCATCTGTTGATGGGCATCTGGACGGTTCCATAACTTGACTGTTGTAAATTACACTGCCGTAAATATTGATGTGCCTGTATCACTATAGTATGCTAATTTTAATTCTTTTGGATAAACACCAAGGAGTGGGAGAGCTGGGTTATATGGTGGTTCCATGCCGAGTCTTTTGAGGAATCTCCATGCTGCTTTCCAGAGTGGTTGCACTAATTGACAGTCCCACCAACAATGTATGAGTGTACCTTTTCCCTCACATCTTTACCAGCATTTATTATTTGTACTGGATGATTGTCATTCAGACTAGAGTTGAGATGAAATCTCAGTGTAGTTTTGATTTGCATTTCCCTGATTACTAAGGATGCTGAACATATTTATTTATTTATTTATTTATTTATTTATTTATTTATTTGTTGGTCACTTGTATTTCTTCTTTTGAGAAATGTCTGTTGAGTTCTTTTGTCCATTTATTAATTCGATTATTTGGATTTTTGGTTAAAAAAACGATGATTCTTAGAAATCTACAATTGCATGTATGTTCTGTTTTTCTATTGACATACTATCTGTACATATTTACGTATGTGTGTATGTGTTCTTATTGTGCCATTTACATTAAGAGAACAAAAAAAGAAAGGACAACTTTAAATTGACAATGTAGAGACTCTCTAACTTCCAAAAATTAAAGTCACCGTCATTGCAGCTAAAGCTTGCACAGCAGTTTACAGCTTAAAAAGCATTTTCTCATTTGTTATCTCATTAGATTTTCAAACACTGTGAGGTGACTGATTATGCCAGTTTCACAGATGGGGAAACCAAGGCTCAAATTATTAGCTGTGAGACTCAAGCCCAGAGGCAACCTTGTTACCACAATTGCTGTGTAAGCTGTGTACCAACCAGAAAAGTCATTGCTAAAAATTCCTCTAGCATTCACCCAGCACTACAAAATTACATATCTTGCCTCTGCTTTTCAGGTAAATTGTTTGTTTTCTCTTTAAGACCTGAAGATTTTGTCAGCAGGAACGAGTGGTAATTAGTAAGATACGAGAATGATCTTGTATTCTAGTCTGCTAATGTCTGTTTTGTGCCAGAATTCTCCCTGTGGCACTGAGCCAGGAAGAATGAAGCAGCTATAAATGTCTAGGCAAAAGCCTGAAAAATAAATTCACAAGAAAGAAAATATACAATTAGGGAACTAGCAAACTAGATTCAAAGATACATTTACAAGCTCTGACAGTTTTTGCAATAGAGAAGAGAGATTCAGATAACCAAATAGCATAGGAGAGCTGCATGGTTTTTCCTTCAAAGATAGATACCAGGAAAGGTGCTAAAACATTCTGAAAGAAAGAGGTTGTTAATTTTTTCTTACAGAGGCAGTGTTACTCTGTGACCACAAAGAACAGTCTGCTGAATTTAACCATTTTTTTTTTCTAATCTGGGTGCCTGGGCTCTCTACACACCCCTTAAGCAGACACAAAGGGGAGTGGGCACAGCTCTTGTACTTCAGCACCTGTTCTGGGATGCATAGAGCCAGTCAGTCTGCACCTTTGCTGGTGAGGGACTCTTCAGTTCACAGTTGTTAAAGAGCCAGGCTGGTGTATGAGCCATGTTTATTTCCCACTTACTCCCGCTGTTCTCCAGCAATTGAGGCTGGGCTTTATGAAGTCCCTCACAAATTTTTCTTCTCATATTTTCCAGTTTCCAGTATCCTGACCTTTTCCCTGAATGCAGCAGGCAAGTGAGGTTGCATTCTTAGTAGCAGGCTGCTTTGGTGCCAGCCCTGCTGCATGCAGCTGGCTGGGTTCTCAAAGTGCCTACACTTTAAGGGGTAAAGTCAGCACTATATTTTGGAAAAAGAACAAGTCCAGAGACAGTTGAGCTCTTCGCTAGAATGAAGCAGGGAACTGCTTAGATTTTCCTTGGAAACACAGCCTTAAAAATGTTTGCAGCATCCTGCTACCTAAGCAGTGTGTGATCCAGTGATGGACTAATCTGTGAAATGAGTAGAATCTATTGGAAGAAGGGCAAATTGCAGAAAAGCTGGCAATCATTCTCAAGATGGAAGTAGCAGTGCCCAGAGGGTTTACAGTTCCAGCCCCTTCCATTAAGTTATGTAAGCTCAGCAAGCAAGTTCTGCTATCTGGACTGCATCACGCCCATTGTCAATATGGGAAAGACAATACAGGCTATGATGTTTGTGCACAGATGAAAGGAGAGTGAGTTTTCTAAACCATCATGTGCAGTCCAAATGTCAGGAACCATTACACAGTTATAGATCTTGCCCTGCTAAGGATCACTAGGAATGTCAGAAATGATTCTTGTGCAGGTTTATCAATACTACCTTCAAGATGTACTGAACATCAGCTGGCACTTCAATAACATTCAAGTGTGAATACCTGGCAAAGAGCCAATCTTCTTGCAAGCAAAGGTGCTTTAGGGGAGGAGACCCATTAAGAGGGAAATGGGATTGTGTCTATGATTTCAAGGTTTCTGTCTAGATCTCACTGGTCTTTCTCCTCTCTCCCTGAGGAAGAAGGTGGGGCAAGGCTTGCACAGGGCAAGCCTTTTCCCTTGAACTAAAAAAAAGAAAGCTAAAATTTTTAAATTTGATGAAAAATATGAACAGAATGAATCACCCTGCCCAAGCTTGTGTATTCTTCATGTAAAGTATTTGATTACCTTTCTTTTGCACCTGCTTACTGGTCCTAAAACAACTGATTCTAAATCAAGGAGACCTTTTCTATGAGAAAAACATCTAGAATTGTTCTTTCCTGGCCATTATTATACTTTTAAAAAGTAATTTTTTTTGTAATGGGTCATATGAAATTGCCTTTTTAAAATAGGTCAGGGCTGGGGTTGTGGCTCAGTGGTAGAGTGCTCACCTGGCATGCATGGGTTCGATCCTCAGTACCACATAAAAATAAAGGTATGTGTCCACCTACAACTAAAAAATATTAAAAAATAAAAATTAAAAATAAAATAAATAAATTAGATCAGAGGCATTCAAATATCAGCAATTTCATATGGTTTAATCTGATCAGAGATTGAATCAGAAGCAACATAAATGACCTTGTATACCAGGAATTCAGTTTAATGTTTGTTAAATTGTGTCCCACATAATCTACTTCTTATCACAATTTTTGTTCCAATTCATTAAGTGCTCAATTAAAGCAACTTTTAAATGATTTTTTAAATTTCTACATTGAAGACAGTATTTTGAAGGAAGAAACAGTTTTTACCTTTTTTTTTTTTTTGCAGTTCTGGATATTGTACCCAGGGCCTTGTGCAAGTTTCTACCATTTAAATCAATATTTAAGGGTAGCTACTCTTAAAGAGAGCTGCCTCATTCCTAAAAAAATCCCCCTCTTAAATAATGGAACCCAGCCTTAGTAAAGAAACAAATGACAGGAGTTGTAAGAGATAGGTTTATTTAAGGAATTGGCTCATGCTATTGCTGGAGGTTAGTAAATCCAAAATCCACAAGGGGGGTGGGCATCAAACCAGGGACTCAGGGAAGAACTGATGCTGCAGTCCAAGTCCAAGGGCTGCTAGCAGAATCCCTTTCTGCTTCCGGAGGTCTGTCTTTTGTTCTATTAAGGCCTTCAACTTATTGCAAGAGGCCCACCCACACTATGGAGGGTAGCCTGCTTTATTCCAAGTCCATCAGTTTGAATGTTAATTGCATCCAAATGTTAATTTCACATTCCTCATAGAGACATCTAGAATATTGTTTGACCAAATATATGACCAGAGTCTAGCCAAATTGATGCATAAGATTAATCATCACAACCTCATGTAGAATATTCTATGTACTACATTGAGTACAATTATGAAAAAGAGGAAAAATGTTGTATCCCTCATTACCAGTAAATTTATATTTACTTTACCATAATAAAATGGTGGCTATTTTTCCAATGTGTCCTTATAAAAGAACTTGCTTCCAGATGGCAGACAGACCACAGTCAAACCAGTGTCCCTTTCTGGTACTATTTCTGAGGGAGACCCCATTTCACCTCCCTAAAAGCACAATGTGACATGTTAGCTTTCAAAATTCAAATTCAGCTTTGAGAATTTTATCAAACATCTTGAGATAAATTTTTCTTACACAACTAAACATTAGCAACCATTCACACACTGAAAAGTCACACTCTTCATTTCAAAACCTATAGAGATTCTGCTCTGTTGAACTACCCAGGAAGGAAGAGGAAAATGATCCAGGGTCAGGAAACACTGAATTATTTTTAAATCTATCGATCATCCTTCCCCACAAACCTCTAAACTCATTCACTTAAGACTTCATCTGCTTAACTGATCTTTATAGAGCCCATTGAAAGGTAAGAAATAACAGTAACTAGGAAAATTCACTTTGAAGTTCACCTGCCATTCACCCAGGAGCTCAGAAGGGCTTCAGAGGCTCCAGTGAGTAGGCTCTGGGAGCAGCTGCAAAGCCTTCTGGGAGTAAGGAGAAGGGCAGTGATAAAGGCAAAATTAACCTTCTGGCAATTGCCTGCTTTGAGGACTTAAGTCAGCGTTTAATCTCATTGGGATGTGGTATTTCCTGTTGGCTTTTAAAAATTAAATTTGTCAAATACAATTCACCTAATCTTATATGTAGTATTCTTATTAGAGTATTACTGTGTAAAATATATTATCATTATAAGACTATTACAAGGGCTAAAGCTCAGAAAAATAGAGCAATTATCATCACTTATAGATCCAGGGAGAAGCAGTGTGGCATAATGGAAGAAGAAGTCTCATATATTTTATTTCAAAAACCACTAGGTGGGTTCAGAACTAATTCAGTATTCATATCCACCTTCTTCCCAGTCAGGCCTTTCCTGTGGTTTCTACCTAGACCTCATGGGTCCTTCTCCTCTCTCCTGAGGAGGAAAGTTGGGCACCCAGGGCAAGCCTTTCCCAGTCTTTGTATCTAGAAGACTGATCCAGCAGGTGCACATGAGGACTAGAGGAGAACAGTCCCCAAATATGTCACTCTTCAAGAACTTTGTGGTATTAAATATATCCTAGCAATACATTGAATTAGAATATTAACCTGATATAATACAGTCTTGTCTTCAGCCTTTCATTTTATTCTTCCAACAGATAAGAGGTTTTATTTTTTCCTCAGGATCCTTTTCTTGTGCTTGCTCTGTATCCTTGATAATGATTTCCACAATGCTAAGCACGTAGGAGGGGCTGAATGAATATGTAATGATCTACTGGATTTTTGTTTGTTTGGCTTTTTATTTCTGGGTAAGCAGATTGAAGTGAAAAAGGAAAGGGCACCTGTTTAATTCAGTATGTTATTATGATTTTATTTAAGTGGAAAAACAAATGGAGCACATTGCTTGTTGTTTCCTAAAGATTTCACTGTGTATCTCAGGCATCATAATATTCCAGAGGTGTGAAAATAAGGCCCACACTAGAGGCCAGGATTACAAAGAACAAAGATGGCAATCAAGAATCTCACAGGTGAGATGAAAGATGTATGATGTGCTTGTCCTCTCCTTTCTCTATCTGATTCCCTGGAAAGATCTAACTAGT
This sequence comes from Glaucomys volans, assembly GCA_020662805.1. Lineage (NCBI taxonomy): Eukaryota > Metazoa > Chordata > Mammalia > Rodentia > Sciuridae > Glaucomys > Glaucomys volans. Next base: position 271,866 of record JAJEJO010002618.1, read on the forward strand.
ACCTGACACATCTCTCCTACTGTCAACCTCAAAGTCCCTCTACTCTTAGCCCTGGGCCATAGCTGAGGCCATAGCTGATTGACAGGGCAGACACCTGATCCAAACCAAACCAATCAGATTTGAAACTAGGACATCTCTCTGCAAGGCTCAGCTATAATTAACTTTGGGACCAACATTCCACAACGAAGCACATATGCCACCAGCTACATTGATGAGCAAAAGAAGTTGGTCCCAGAGAGAATGAAGCCACTAAGAAGAAAGGAGAGAAGATTCCTGCACCTATGCCCAGGCCCTTTCTCAGGTTGGTTGACCTTCCTAATTCTAATATTCATCCAGCATTCTTACAAATAAATTGTCAGTTTTTGTTTAGTCTATTTGAATTGATTTCTGTTACTTGAGACCACGAGTCCAAGTTAATACAGTGGGGATCTATTTGGGAAGACAGTGGGGAAAAGGAGAAGGAAACATAATCTGGTGCCTTTCTGGACAGATATATTCATGATAAAAATAATTTCTTTCCAGTGGAGCCTTCTGAGCTGACTCAGGCATTTGGTATTTCGGTTACCCATATATTCAACCATCATTGTCTTATCTCACTTCTTAAAGCTGAAATACAGTAACCCTGAAGTGCAAAATTCTATATGGCATGCTCTTTTCCTCTAGCCTAGCAGATGCACAGCTGCCCTCTGAGACTGTGCTATTTTTTCATAGGCCATAAAAGGATATTCATTACCGTTGGTGGGATCACATATACTCTTGGGGGGAGCCACACATCATGAATATGTAAAAGGAAAACTACCCTAGGAAACGTTTCCCTCCCATGCTTGCTGACTTTTAACATTATTTTTATTTCCATTTTCTTTACTAAGCTTTTCATGCATGCTTAGAATTCTCACTGGTTCATCATCCATTTCTATGCCTTTGATACAAGTTCATTTCCATTTGTCCACCTCCCCACGCTTCTTCCTTGTTTTTCTCATAGCACTCAGACACACTTCTATAATATTGCCTTCTAAGCACCATTTGAGTGTATTTTTATCTAGCTGTATATTGGAAGAGGTTGTGTCTTATTACTATTACTCCAGTGTCCCATATATTGACAAGAAACAAATGGATGAATGAGCAAGTATGTGAGTAAGTGAGTGAATGAATGACTTTGCTCCATCCAGCATTTCTGGTATTCTGGTCATATATTTCAAATGCATTCTCCTTTTCTTCTTTTGTCAGAATAATTGACCAGCATGCTCTCTGACTGAGCTCTGTAAGTGTAGCCGGTCTGACTTAACAACCTCTTACCATTTTCTTAAGAGTATAATGGTCTTTTGCTGTATCTACTTGGCCAGGTGACAGTTGGTCATTCAATCAAACATTTATCTAGCTGTTGTTGTGGAGGTATTTAGCGGTTGTGAAAAAAGCTCACATAATCAGTTGATTGAAATAAGGGAGACTGACCTAGATAATCTGGATGGCCTGATTCAATCAGTTGAAAGGTCTTAAGAGCAGAATGGAGGTCATCCTGAAGAAGAAATAATTCTAATTGTGGGCAGCAGGTTCAGCCCATGTCTGAGAGTTCCAGCCTTCCTTTCCTGACCACCTACCCCGCAAATGTGTGTGCAAGTGTCTCTTATAGGTCTCCTCTTGCTTCCACTTCCTTGGGTCAACCCTGATAGATATTAACGAGCCTTGTGTAGGCTGCTGTGATTCACTGGCCTCAGACTTTCATTTCTTACCCTTCCTATTCAAAGATTTTACAAATAGCCACATTCCATCAGCTGACAGTAACTTCAAGATCTTTTAGCATGTCCTATCAGCACCACAAATTTTTGTGTGATCTACAGAAAAAATAATTAGTTTGTTGGTCAAATAAAAGTATATTCTTAGGTCAACATGACATATCTATTCACCTCTTCCTTTGGATGGTTTTGGATTTCCCTTCATCCATGTTTTTCCTATTATGCACAACATATTCAAAATGTTGTGATACTCCCTGATTGATTTCATTCAGTCTTGTAGGCAAATTCTATTGTTGTAAGTTTTCAGTAAAAATGGTAGCCTCCAATTTCTAGTATTTTTCTTAGTCTTCGACATTCATTTTTTATTTCTTCTTCATCCTATTGGCCCAAGGTTACCCATAAAGTCCTCAAAAGTTTTGTCCAAGGGCTTGGGACATGGGAAGTGAAGCAAGTCCCTGGGTGTAATCCCTAGCCCTGCCCCCCACCAAAAAAAAAGGTCTTTTCCAGCACAACAGTGAATCCATAAGCTCTGAAGAGTGGACCTCTTCAAAATGTGACAATGTGACTGTGCTGTTCTCTTCTCAAACTTCCTGAGTCATACTATCTGCCATTAAATACTTTGTTTCCTCATTTGTTTGTTGGCTTAGGTTCATATACCCTTTTCCCATTTTTAATCACACGTTTTTTTGCCTATAAGTCAGTTCTACTCTACAGTGAAATTTCTCTGCATAGCTTTTCCTTCAGCGTCACCTGACTTCACCACTTTTAATTCATAAACTGACTAAACCTTCTCTTCATTGTTCTAAGAAGATTCTAATGTTTTTCAAATTTTTACCTGCCAAGTTTCCTCTTCCTCAGTCTTTTAGAAGAAAAAGAGGTTCAGTTGTTGTTGCAGGTGGGGTTTGAAAAGGTTTCTCATTCACTTTAAGTATCACATCAATTGCTGTGTGTTGTGGGGCATAACTATTATTGTGTCATTAATTGGCATCCTGGTTTTACATCCATATTGTAAGCTCCATGGGAATGTTGGGCTTCAATTCCAACTCTGCCCTCCTCATTCTAAGTAGCTGGCTTCACCTCTCAGGTTTTTATTGCTATAGCACTACCATTTTTTTCTCAAGGTATAAATTAAATCCCTCTCCCAAATTGTCATTCTTACAACACAAAAAGGTGGACATCCTTGAATAATTTTTCCAACTTACATATCTTTTGAAGAGGATATATGCATTGACAAATCTTTCCGTTTTCATAAAGCACATCTTCCAACTCAGATTCCAAGAAGATAAATCCCACCTACATACAGCTCTCCTTTCCTCCTTCATGAACAGTGGCTTCCCCTTTGTATTCAGCTTGATTGTTGGAACTAAAATTACATCAAGTTCTCTTCTGTCACATAAGCTGATTGCAAGTCTTCTTTACTTTACTTTCTGCTATTTGTGTTTATTCTAACTTGCATATATTTTCCCCTAACAATTTGGTTTTATCCTCTTCCACCCCTACCCTTGGTCCCAAGTAAAAGCCTGCCTTCCTAGGATCTCCCCTTCTCTCCTCCATGATCCCCTTTTGCTATTTCCTTCCCTAATGATTCCAGATGATTTGCACCCATGGTGCAGATCCAGCTTGCCTGCTTGGCTTAATTTAAGAAACAATCATCAAGCAACCAGGACATGGAGGCAGGACACAAAGGGAGATTGTGTCTTGTGATTTAAGGAACTGAGATCCAGTTAATGAGGACAGGCCCAGAACAGCTAAGTCACAATACATGCCTTGATGGTATGGGCTAAACCCTAGGCTCCTGATTTTACTATAAACAAGCTCTATATTATCTATTCTGCATTTAGAAAGGGAGAGCTTTCTAAAATGGCACTGTCCTGTTAAAATTCTTCAGTGAACCCCCAGATTATAGGATGAATCCAAACTACTTCAGAGGTCTATTTCTTATGCCTCATGGTGCATCACACATTCACTGGCCTGTATCTCAGTGTGTATAAGTACTTGTTCATGTGTGTGCATATCTGTCCATGAATGTGCAGGTGTAGATGGGAAGGGAGTGAGGTAAGCTAGAAAACTTAAAGAAAAATAGAAGTCCAAAGGCATAGGCAAAAAGCATGACAAATCTGGAAATGAACACAGCTGTTGAAATCAGGTCTGAGCCAAATTTTGGAGGAAGACTGAAGGCCATGAAATCAAAATCAAATAGGATAGTGCTAGGAGGAGCCCTGAACAATAACAGTGCTCACAGTTAGCTCCATTTAAAAGGTTTGGCTGGGGTAAAATTTGGTAAATGAACTTCTTCTGTGATCCTTCTCTGGGCAGTGGGTCTCAAGGTCATCTTGGATTTGCCAGCTGGTACACCTGGTGTGACTGATAGTTGAGGAGAACATCAGGCTGAGGCCCTTCCCTCCCCATGACTCAGGTGTTGGGAGGTATTGTTAGCCTCTAGGGTGATGAAGTCTGCTCCTATACAGTGTTGTCTTGGCCTTTGGCTCTGAGAGCTACATGGAAAATAGGGGTTGGGCAAAGCTTCTCAAGAGCAGATGCACTAGGGAGCAGGGACAGTGGAAATAGAAGGCCATCATTGTTCTTCTTTTTAAATAGTTTCCCAAAGTGGTCCAACAGATTTCGTTTTGGACAGGTTTTGTTTTTGTATTTAGAAAATTAGGTTTCTTCCACTCAAATAGTTTCCCTGATGTCATGGACCTAAAAGAATTAGTACTGAATTGCCTCTTGATATATAAAAAGAATCAGAGATCTTCTTAAATAAGTGATAGTTTTTCCAAGTACCGTCCAGATGTTGAAGTTGTGATAGTGTTTGGGAATGAAAGGGAAGGGGGAGAAGCTATAGGTTTCTGTGTGGAGGAGTGTTTAAAATCATTATGCTTAGTTCTAGCGGTGTTGATATATATAGTATAGCAGGTTATATGTAGAAGGGGCCACGAATCATCAGTAAGAGGATAAGGAACAGAGGGAGGATGGTTCTGGACAAGCAAAATTTTGAAAAGCACTTTCTAAATACATGACATAAATTGATACCTGGAATCAGAGCTCAGGTTTTACATTAATAATGCAGGCAGGACTCTCCCCAGTGACCATGGGTAGGGGTAACATGTTAGGTGCTCTTGTTCTGCCATCCTGGTGAGGGTATTAACTTTCACTGTGACCACTGGCAATGAGGGGGTCCATGACAAAACCCATCATAATGGCAGCATATGAGACCCTGTGAACTAAGAGCAGATCTCTGTTTGGGGATTTGGGGCATGTCTGGCCCAAGGTCATGTGTCCCAATGGTTGGTGTGCAGGAATGGGTTTTCTCATAAATAGAGTTACCAGAAGTCCTTGCAGTCATTCTCAGGGTGTTGAATGGCTTTCAAAGATCAGCTAGTTTAGTAAAATGGCAATAAGGCAGAGCCATAGTAGTTAAGTTGTCTGCTTATACAAATAACTAACAGAAAAAGAATTCATTAGACAAAACCCTCCCACTTCTAAATATAATACCCTTTGGATATCATTCTTAGGGAAGTCTGAATTTTAGCAAGTGACCAGCATGTGCTAGCTGCCCCTACCTAATTTTCTCCAAAATAAACAAACGAAAATATGTGAAATGGAATATCTGGCATCTGCTTAATGGATTCAAAGATATTAATTGAATATTTGATCTTTGGTTTATCCTTAACAGTATGAAGCTTCTGTTACCCCTTAATATTCTGGTTTATGAGACAAAGTAGGTGACTCCTCAGGTGTCAATTGATGTCCCCTCAATACTGGAAGAATGAGGCCCTCTAGCCCAGCTTAGTCATCATACCTCTTTGCCTAGCTGCTCCATGTTCCACAGGCATCCCTGGAAGGTCAAAGGTGACAGACTTCTCCTAGGTAGAATTTCTGAACATTGCAGAAGTTAACTCACCTTGGAACTAGATTTAGCTTTTCTGTAAAAAAATTTTTGTGACAAAAATTTGCCACTGCATTGCTGGCAGCATGACAGTTCATGGAAAAACAAGGTAAGCCAAAATGAGGCAGAAAATTATATATTATTGAGGAAGAGAAAGCTCATTTCTCTCCTACATAACAGTCTGAGGCAGGTGTTTCAGATTGGCTGCCAACTCTACTTCAAGCTGTCATTCAGAGTCCTGGGTGAACAACAGATCTGCCATCTCTCTCAGGCAGAGGAAGGATGTATGGAGATAGAGAAGGCTACTCACTAGTTTAAGAGCCCCAGCCCAGAAGCAGCAAATATCACTTCTACTTACTTTCTATTAGTGATGACTAATTCTAATGGACAACAACTATAAGAGGAATGGGAAAATTAATTTTACCTTGGCAGCCATATGCTCATCACAAGCCTATGATGGTTGAGATAGAAGAAGAGATGATAAGGTTGGTGGGCAGCTAGCCTAGCAGTTTACAACATAAACAGATACATGTAGGACGAACAAATACATAGTAGTGCTTTCCAGGAGAAATTCAGATCACATTGGTTTCAGTTCATTTACCTTTGGCAGAGGATCTCTATCAAAGCTTAACCTAGAGTCACCTGGGAAGATTTTTTTCTAATCATATATGTACAAATTCTACCTGGATCTACTGATAGACTCTATTTTGCTTAGGAGTAAATGTCAGGATGGGTATGTATGTTTAGGCAAACTTGCCTTGAGTGACTCTGACATGTGTCTCTGTTGAGAACCACTGCATGAAGACAGAAATACTGCATAAAGAGAAAAACAGCACCCACTTGGAAATTACCAAGCAGTTAGATAGGTGACTTCCCATTGTCCATCTCTGAACCCAGATGAAGTTATAAATAGCTTCATGACTTGAGCTTCATATTGAGAATATCAGAGAACTGAGTTAGTTCAAACAATGTCTTGACAGTGACAGCACTGAGAACACATTAGAGGTGTTGTCCAACAAAGATCAATGAGGGCAATCCACAAGTCTCCAGTTCCCCCAGCAATGTGGACCTGGGAACAGTATCCTTGACATGAGGAAGATCAGGTTGGGAAGTAAGCTGAGTCCACTTAACCAGGGTCAGTGCATCTGAAAGTGGACTTAGAGATGGGAACACACTTGCTCCCTTAATTCAGTGCTTTTCAACTCTAGCTACTTTATATCAGATTCCTGCAGAGAGCTCTCAGAGTTGTCTGTGTCCAGGCTCATGACAAAAGAAATAAATCAGAACCTCAGGGAGAAAGAGTGGAATCTCCACTCTTCTTGGGAATCTCCAGGTTTGTTAATTCTCCTCAGATATTTCTAAGTCACAGTAAGAACTTATAACCTCTGTCTCAGCTCCTAACCTTAGGAAAAAGACATATGACTGACTTCTTATGCACACACTCCTGTTTACCTCTCCAGCCTCTGTGTTTAAATATCACAATTTCTCCCATCTAGTTGACCCAATATTTCTCCTAGGAGTTAGTGTTTGGTAAGCAAAAAAGAATAGAAGGGTAGAAGGTTCTAGAAGTTCTGATTCAATTTCCCTTGATTCATTCATCCATGAACAAATGTAAACAGAACACCAACATGGTATGAAGGAGACCCCGGTTAGTTTACACTTCTTTAAAGTTAAAATTTGGACAAATCTTTAAGGTCTGGCTTAAATACTTTCACACTACTCTTAGTATTTCTATAAACTTACCTAATCTTACAAAGGCTAACTGCTCTTTCCCAATGCACATTTTGCATAACATGGCCTATATTATTGTAGAAATAGGGATTTTACAAATTTCCCTCATTTTTGAAAGTTAAATCACTGAAATAAAGATTCCTTTATTGCTTTGAAGTTCCAAAACTATGTTTACACAGTCACTCCTCCATGACATGAACAATTCCTAACCATCCCTTACAACAGAAGCCTCAGCAACAGGGATTAAAAACCATCTTCCTACTGTTTTATGGTGTTTTGCACTTGAACTGTTTTTGCACCCATCTCTTGTGTGTTTTATCATCTGCAAATTAGCCTAATTGTATAATCATCAGATTAGTTGTGCATGCACTTAGTCATTCACTGAGATGTCAGCAAACATCCGAGATTGCTTTGTATCCTCATGTGGATCCATTCATTCATCTATTCATCATTCAACAGGCATTCACTGAAAACTTGCTCCATTCCAGGGTCTAGTCTGCATGTGCTGAGATGACAGAAGTGACAACATTGCCATTCCTGTTCTTGAGGAGCTAATGGTGCGTAGGGTTTTTGACAGTATTATTCATGAATAGTTTCCCCTCATTGGAACTTTCTGTTCTCTTCCCTTCACAAAAACTGTTCAACTTTTGACACCTTCTCTTCAGCCCTGTGGACCCTATAGAAAGGTTTTTCTTTTGCTCCCCTTCTTCTTCTCCTCTCCCTTTCTCAGATAGGGAACATACTAGTGCCCTCCCAGCAGGAGCACAGGCTGTCCTCACCTACATTCTACATACTGAGCCTAAATGCCATCATAACCATTGGCCAAACAAGGAAACAGTTGTTCCTCTGGATCCATAGGGGATTGTTTTCAAGATCCCCCTTGGATACCAAGATCCAAGGATGCTCAAATTCCTTAAATAAAACAGCACATTCCCATACATTTTAAATCATCTGTAAAATCACTTATAATACTTGATATAATGTAAATGCTATGTAAATAGTTGCACTATATTGTTTAGAGAATCATGACAAGGAAAAGTTCTGTGCACACTCAGTACAGATGCAATCCTTTTTTCCTAATATTTTCCAATTGCAATTGGTTGACTCCATGGATATGGAACCAACTGATACAGAGAGTTGACTATAGACACTGATATTAAGATAACTTCCTACAAACCACATAAATCCATGAAGAAACCAGATCCAAGCCCTGTCTTTTTACTTCCATCATGGTAACAAACATATTATCCCAAATCAATTAATATTATCTTTTGAGAGCAGTTATGAGTAGCTAATTTTCACAGAATAATTCTAACTTAAATTTTCACTTATTCCTAGAGTAGTGCCTCTTATGTAATATCCTTTTTTCTCTTGAATCAGTTAGAAATAGCAATAAAATGACAATAAGTTGAAGTCAGATCAGCAGGTTTCCCTGACCAGGTCATGAGTTTACCTGGTATTCATGGATCCCACTGGAGTTTGTTGACAAAAAAGCAACTTTTAAAATGCTGAGGTAGGGGCTGGGGATATAGCTCAGTTGGTTGAGTGCTTGCCTTGTAAGCACGATGCCCTGGGTTCAACCCCCAACACCAAAAAAAAAAAAAAAAAAAAAAAAAGGCTGAGGTAGCAATTTTGGGTCTAAGGATATTGAGTGAATTGTTCAATAAGGGACCTAGCTTTGCTTTTTTATGAATGGAGGTCGAGATAAGAATCTATAGACACTCTAGCCCTTTAAATCCTTAAAATCAAGGGACTATTGAAAGGAACAAAATTACAGAGATAAAGCATATAAGTAACACAGACCTGGATTTCTTTTAGGAATTGTCTGGTGTCTGGAGGAACAAAAAGGCCAACACTTTACTTAATTTACCATCATATTTTTCTTAAACTAAAAATCTTTGTTGGGGGTGGGAGGTAGTAGGCATTCTTTATTCAGAGGCAGAAGCAGCCCCCCATCCTCCAGCTCCTGTCCCCAACCAGTTCCATTTATCCCCCTGCACTATTTACATAGGATTTTTTTATATGCAGGTCAGACAAGAATGTACAGTCATGTGAGCACAAACTTTGGTCTACTCACCAGTTGGGAGACATAGATTATCATGACATGCTGAAGTTAGGAGTGGGATTCTAAGATTCCCTGTGCATGGAGCTGGGCCAGTGACCACCTGAGCACATATATTTCAGAATATGGTAACTGAGAGCTATTTTTAGATAAGAGAGAGGGTAAAAAAATTTTGGTGTAAGGGTGTGCAAGAGAAGGGGCTAAAGAAGCAAGGAGGGAATAGAAAAACAAACCAGAGGGAAAGCTGTGACCTCTATTTTTCCTCTCAGCTTTAGGAAGAGGTCCTGAGGCTCCACAGGGGCAGAGGGAAGAACAGAAGCTGAAGGCTTTGTGTACATGAAAGACTGAAGCTCAGAGCACAAGCAGTGCTGCTTTGAGGCCAAGGGCCCACACTCTCAGCAGAGCAAGGAGAGGGGTGCCTTTGGCATGGAAGCACAGGGGCACTCTGCAGTTACTGAGCAGAGCTATGTGGCAGTGGTACCCTCCCACCCACCTGAATGACAGGGAATCAGTGTGGACACGGAAACCTGACAGCTGAGGCAGTGATAATCTTCCTCAGGTAATTCTGTGTAGCAGAACTCTTACATGGAAATTGAAGAAGTCTAAGTGAAGAGAAACTTGGCCAAGAACTTGAGAGGTAGGAGCTAGGAGCTGGCAAGATGTGGTGCCAATGTTGACGTTTGCCCTCACAGTTTGATGAAACCTGGAACATTCAGGTAGAACACTGGATAAAACAAGAAATTCTATAGTTGCTTTTTTGGAAATTTAATCATAAGAACATGAAGGAAACAAAAAAATCCTGAGTGAAAGGAACAAATTTGATCCTACTGAACAGCATGAAATTTCTAAGGTCTGACCTTCCTCTCAAACAGGTTGCCTTAGGGGAATTAAAGGTTACTTCCTAGAAGTTCCTTGGACACATGTATCCACCCCTTTGATCTTTAAGTCAGATCAAGGCAATTATATCACAGATTACTAAAACTATATTTTTAAAAGCACCTGGTACCCCCAATTCTAGTGGAGGTCACTGAGTGGCCAGCGCAGTCTGCTTTCTTCCTCTTATCTAGTTCCAACCCCAGGTCTCCCTTATGCTAGGCACAGACCAGAGGCCAGAATCCCAGCCAGGATTTCCTGGACTCTTTAACCTTGGAACTAAATTTGGTCCACCCAGTGCTTAATGGGAATAAACTGGAGGGTAGAGGAGGTGCTCTGACAACATCCTTCCCCAGGAAAATCCTTAAAAGATGAGAAGGATGAGTTGAGGTTCCAGTTACCCTCCCTGGTCACAAAGCTGGTGCTACTGGCTCCCCTAGAGCCCACCAGGAAACAAGCTCCAAAGAGAAGAGAACACAGTGTCCTTCTCTCCCCCTCAGAGTCTCTGAACGAAGGGGTAGCTTATCTGTAAACAGTGTTCTTATGCAAGTTCTAGAATCACTGTTCAATTAGGAGAGTAATTCCTAGGTGCTCAATGATATTTCTAGGACATGCAAGGAAAGCTGGAGGCCCTTCCACTGCTGGGAGATGATGCAAGTCACAGAAGTGGGTGATGACCCTTGAGGAGGTACACTCAATCAAAATCCCCAAGACAAAGACTGTGGAGCAGATGCACCTCCTGGAACCATGAGCACACTGGACTTTCTCCTTCCCTAAACAGAGCAGGGAGCATACTATCAGTGGAAACGGCTAGTGCCAACCAGGGACTCTGGTCAAAGATTCCTCATCTGGCTCCAACAGTATTGGAGAAAGGGGGAAAATATTATTATTATTCTACATAACTTGCAACCTCAGGGAGTTTTAGATTATAATATTTATCCTTTACAGACTAACAAAAAAAGCATTATACCACTTTGAAAAAGATTGGGATGTCCACTAAAGCAAAACTTAAACATATGTGCCCAATGACCCAGAAATCCTACTGCTGTGTACATGTTCAGGTGAAAGGGTGATTGTGGCCACCAAGAAACAGAGAAGAATAATTACAGTAGTGTTGTTCGTAATAACTGAAAACTGGAAGTAAATAAAAAGTATACCAACAGTTGGATGCTATGTTGTTGTAAGAGAACATTCAACAGCACTGGGAAGAAAAAGAATTCCTGCTACATGCAATTCCACAGGTGACTCTCTAATAGAGAAGTTATACATAACATTAGACAAAAGAATCCAGAAGCAAAAAAAGTAGATGTGATATGATACCATTTATGTGGGATTCAAAACTAACCTATAGTGATAGAATTGTAAAAAGTGGCTGCCTCATTTGGTAGCACGAAAGAGTCAACTCGAGCAAAGTTTCATATCTTAACACAGATGGTGGGCACATGGGAATGTACAAAATATATTGAGTTGTTATACTTTATTTTTAATTAATTAATTTTTAAAATTTATTATTTGAAGTATTAGGTATTGAATGTGGGGGCACTCTACAACTGAACTACATTCATAGCCCTTTTTCTCTTCTCTTCACTGTCCCAGAACCTCTCTTTCTTTCTACAAGGTCTCCCTATGTTGTATGTTGGCTTCAAACTTGTGATCCTCCTGCCTCCATCTCCCATGTCACTGAAATTATAGGCATGTGCCACAGTGCCCAGGTGGTATACTTTAAATCTATACATTTTCTACATGTAAATTTACATCAATAAATAGGGGGAAGAAAGATGGACTATAATTAAAAAAAGAAAGAATTATGAGTTTGCCTATTAGCACATGGAACTGACTGGAAATCAAGTAGGAAAAAGTCAACTACATTTTTGAGAGAGTTGTAGAGCTTGGGATTAAAAGGAGCAGATAGGAGGCTAAGAAAGTAGCATATCTTCTAAAACCACCTTCACATGTGGCTAAGGAGAAAAAACCCCTCTCCCAGAGAGGGCAGTAGCCTGGGAAGCCACCCCCAGAGACAGAAGCCCACCTCAGGGAAAGGAGCTGCTCAGATGTCGGTAGCTCATAATGGCAGTTGCTGTGAGACTCCAAATCCCCCTTTCCAGTGGGAGTAATTAATGTGCTCATTCCTTCATGTCTGACCACTGGGTGTGGCATGTGTGCAGGGGAATTTGCCAGGGAGGCAATGTGTAGATTTGTCTCCAGAATCCAGGGAAGCTACATCCAGAATCAAAGTGAAGGATCTCATGAGGTCCTACATGACTGGACAGTAACTCCATGAGATAGAAAGCATAATCTCTTCTTCATTTTAAAATGAAGAAGTGGAGGCTGAGAGGTTTAGTACTTGACCCAGCATCATTAATGAGTGCTGGAGGCAGCATTTTCCATAGGCAATTCAGCTCCAGAGTAATTTAGGGGTTACATGTGAACTGGAAATTGTATCACCTGGTATTTCAAATATTACAAATATTACATAGCCTTTTGTTCACCAGCAAATCCAAAAATAATAAATCTCATTTGAGATATGAAAGGACATTATCATGTTCTTTAGAAGCTAAAAGATTTTTGGAAATACTTTGGGAAGTTAGGAGGAACATCGAAGAAATGGTCATAAAAAAGAATTTCCCCCACCAAGAGGAAGAGTGACCAAAGGCTAAAACCAGAGAAAGCACGCAGATGCTCTGGGGGGAATCAGGACCCAAAGTTGCCCAGTGACTCACCCTCATTACAATCATGACTTCTGCCCCAGTACTTCTCTGCAAGAGAAGGTAAGCATGTCTCTGTCCTTACCACGTGAGTCAAAGTAAACCTTCAAGGGCTTCCCCTGCAGCGACAGGAGCAGAAGTGCTGCATGGAAACACAACAAGGGCAGGCAGAGCATTTGCAGTGCTGCAGGTTCTTCCTCGGAGACACCTGGCAACACTGCTTTAGACAACTGAGTCCCAAATCACCTTAAGCAGTAACAGAGAGGCTGCCCCTCAAAATGCCAGATCACCTTGATGACATTAGAGAGCCTCAAGGTCTCTTCCGACTTGAGCAATGCAAGATGACAAGTTTGGGTTCCGGCAGCCTTTGGTTAGACACCTTTTGCTTACTCCAGGCGCTGCTTTGGTGGCTTTCTAAACAGCAACAGAAAACAGCACTTTCCTTTTCATCTCTATCCCATGTCTAGGACTGAATTAAAAAAAAAAAAAAAAAAAAAAAAAAAAAAAAAAAAAAGACTTTGCCAAGATCCTCCCTCCAAAAAAGAAGACTTTGCCAAGATCCTCCCTCCAAAGAGTGCCACATGGAAAAAGATCCTTCATCAGGAGGACGTGGCACCTGTCTTTCCCATGGAGACAGGTGGACACTCACGGCATGCTTTCGCAGGAGCAGCAGGTCCCTGGCAAGGGCTTTCTGCATTTCTTTCCACAAGTCACCATGTTCAGGTGATTTTCTGGCAAGATGCCAGCTTGAAGCACTAATTAATTAAAAGGCTTTCTCTGCCAAGGATATTGGCCATTTTGACATCTCGGTTGGATACCTGAGCTCCATGGAGGTTCCGCTTTGGAAGAACAGCTTTGACTTCATCACACTGATCTCCCCAGTGGGAAAATCCAAGTGCCCAGAGTTGCAATAACCATAGTAAGCACCAGTTCTCTTTGCCAAGAAAACAGTGCACTCTTTTCTCTATCCTTCCCTGGGGGACAACTCCCACTGAGTCATTTACTGAGCTCTCTGCTTATCTTGCAATTCCACACCAGCAGGATCATTTTTTTCCCCAACATATACATGGAGACAGTTTAACAAGGCTGCATGGTTTGTGGTTTTAAAGAAGATTATTAAATTGAGGCCCAACCTCAACAGAGCAGGACAGAACTCATGATCTCCTGTGACAATAATGCAAGAGTTAGCAACATTGGTGAATTATCCCTCTCATTTTCATGGGGTTGGCAGGTTAGCAGGAAGGCCATCATCCTGTCCCTGACTCAGAACGCAAATGGCCCTTGGCCACCAAGCAGACAGAACCTATTCAGTAACTCAGAGACACATATAGACATTGCCCTCGTAAGAACTTAGAATGGGAGAGGAGAATGTTTGTTAGTGGCTCTCCCAGGGAGAGCTGTGTACAACCTCTTTTCTACCATCAAAACAATTAGATTACGTATTTATTATACAGCTTAACCTTTTGTGATTTATTTATCCAAATATAGTTTTATTCAACTTCCCCCACTAAGTCATGAGCTCATTTATAACATGAATTCATTTGTCTTTTATCCTCCAAATAATCCTGGAAGATCATCAATATGTATTAAATAATTAACTAATAGGGTCTAGTGAATCCAAATCACCCTTTCAGCCAGGACCTAAAGAAGATTTGAATGAATTTGGCGTGTCTATGATGGGTAGGGTGGGAAGATGAAGCTATCTGATATACTAGGAAAAGGAAGGAAGGAAGAAATGGGAAGGGTGGGTAAGGAAGAGGAGAGGAGAGGGAAGGAGCAGAAAAAGCTAACTAAAGAAATGGGGCAAAAAGAGGATAAAAGAAAAAGATTTATGCAAAGCTACTGAATCACACAGGTTAGAAATTATAGTTGCAAAAAATACCTGGTGCTAGAACACCAGGTATTTAGAATAGAACATATCTATTCTAAAAGCCAAAAGCAGGCTCTTCCTCCAACACAATGAACTTTTTGTGGTCAAATCCACAGTAATAGTGAAATGCTAAAAAAAACTAAATTATTCTGCTAATCCTCCAAATAAATGTATTCAAGCAGCTATAATCCCCATAAATATAATTCATATTTATGTTTCAGGTAATAATAATTCAGTTTCAGGTATCAAACTAAATTTGCCTAATCTGACACTTATCTCTGTTCAAGCAGAGTAGAAACATAAAATTTAAACCATCAAAAAAAGGTTGCATGAAAATTTGTTAATAGATTCAGAGCTATTCCTTGTCCAGAGGGAATGCAGAACTGTAGGACCCCTGGAGGATTCAAACTTCCATGAAATTTCACAAAACCTATCTCTATCCCTCTAGACTTTTATCATGAAATAGTTAAATTGGCAATGTCTTTGTGACTCTCTGAATCCTCTATTTTTTTTGACATTGTTACTATTGCTACTGACAGGGTTAAGAAAAGACAATGTGAAACATGGCCCATGCAGGAAACAGCACATATGCAGTTCAGAATATAATTATCCCATGAATTTTACCGGAATCAGATAACACTTCTAAAATATCACTAAATTAATCCACTTTGGCTTATTTTCTGTATACACTGCTTCAATCCCATATTCCCCAAAGATTTAACAATTGCCCAAAACCCAATCTATCATGATATTTTAAGGCCCACAGTTTACAAGACACAATATATGTTGAATATATGATTTTCCATATAAAGGTCATTCTGTAAATGAGTTTGGAAAGAGAATGCTCTGAAATGGCACAAGTAGAGCTCAATAAAATGCTATAACTTTTCCTCAAGAATTCTTGTCTCCTTTTCCAATTGTTTTCTCATTCCCAATATCCCTTGTGATTCTTTTCATACTTGTAAATTCTTGCTTTACAAAGGAAAACAAGAAAAACAAGAAATGAGAGAGAAAATATAAGATTTCAGAGCTAAAGGACATGACAGAAAAATAGGAAAGAACCAGGAATGAGAAGATGCAGTAGAAGCACTGGACAGCCACTGCTCTGCCAGTTCTGGGTCTCTCTATCTTCCTTCACCTTTCTTTGGGGAAGCAGTACTTCCAACTCTTGGGCCAGAGGTCTGGGCAGTCCTAATCAGAATTTCAACTCAGAGTGGGTATATAACCCAGGCCTGTTAGTCAACATACCCAGCTCTTCAGAAATTGAGACATATTCATAGCTAGTTATGTGACCAAGCTAGGTCAAGAGGGGCCAATTTGGAGATTTTGCTTTGAATCATAGATAAATATAAGGTCTTTTCCAAACCTGGTCATTTTGCTACTTCATGGAAAGATTCTGTTAGAGAATAAAATCAAAATTGATGAAAGCATAACCAAGTGATGAAGAGAATGAGAAAGAAATTCCTAATGGCATCACTTTAGAAACTGGATCCAGTCATGCCTGAAGTCCGCTATTTCTGGCCTGTTTTCAATTATGCACGTCATTTTTCTTAAACCAGTTTGAATTGGTTTGTGTCATTGATAGCCATACTACATAGAGTTCAAATTCCTGTCATATGATACATATTTGCTAATGAATTAATAATTGATATTAATATAATTAATAATATCCATTAATGAGTTGGTTCAATAAATAATGAAAAACCCTCACGATGACCTTGAATGACACTAACCATAAGTGAAAATACTTTAGAACCCACTTGGATTTTTTATCAGTGGTGGGGAAAATCACTTGAGCTCTGGAATCAGACATAACAGATTTGAACCTGGGCAGCCTGCAGTCTTACTATTGGGTGACCTTGGACAAGTTAATTAACCTCTCTGTGCTTCCATTTCATCATCTAGAAATGGTGATGGTAATTGTACTTCACACGTCCATTTGTGAGGATGAAATGTACTGAACACCATAAAGGGTTTATTACAGTCACTGGCACATAATAAAACTTCAATACATGTTACATTTATCTAACAGTCCATAAAGGTTAGTATTTATTTTTCCCATCCAGCCACAGCATTGGCCTCTGTAGTCTTCTACATATACTCCAGGCACATTGATGTCTTAGGGTTTTACACTGGCCATTCCCTCTGTTTATAGAATGTTCTTCTCCCCAAGATCTAACTCATTCCCTCTTCCCCTCTTTGACCAAATGACACCTTCTGCATGACTACTCTGTTTAAAATTGCAAGAAATCATCCCCTTCAAGAACCTCTACCCTTCCTATTTTTCCACTTCACATTCTAAAATATTATATTCAGTTAATCTCTTTTGTATTACATATTGCCTGTATCCACTTAAACATAGTTAGCTTCTTAAAAATGCATGATGCTAAATGAATTACTAATGTTACTGTTACCACCATTACTATTTTCCATCATAGCAAATCATAAAACCACAGTATTAAGAGTTAAAAATGTTAAAAGTGACCATAGAGGTCTTCTCTATGACCTTTTATAAAAGGAAAAGCAGCCCTCTCCTGAAAACACAAAGTCTTGTTGACTCTATGTATTGCCCAAGCCAACAGAAGAACTCACAGGGCAGGTGCTGTCTGCAGCAGATTCTGAACCACACAGTGCAGCCACCAGCCCCTTAACCAAGAGTCTCTGAGGTCACTCTTACACAGCTGTCTTATTTCCTGGTTGGTTTGAGCCATGATTAGGAGATTATAGCAATCGTCAAAATGTAGGATTAAAATAATAAAGAAAAACAATCAACATAGGAAGAGAGAGGAGGGATTGCTTTTACTTGTACGGTACAGATCATTTATGTAAACAAAAAGGAAAACACAGAGCAAAGCTGCTAAATCAGAGGTTGCAATTTGCTCAATTGTAGAGTAACTTGGTTCCATTTTGAGCAACAATAACCAGAGTGATCATTCTTAATTGAGGTAAATTAAGTATTCTGACTACTCCACTTTTATCAAAAGAATTGTAAGGCAGTACTGAGATCCAATTTACACAAACTCTTCTGCATTCTTCATATTCATTCATCTTTTAACTTCTTCTGCTCCTTTTCACATCCAGCATACTTGGTAGGAAAACAAGACAGAATATCTCTGTAAAGGCTTGTCCCCCAGAACATATTATGTCAAATTAAATTTATGTGTATTTTTGTGTGTATATGTGCTTATACTTAAATAACTATGGCCCATTCTTGATCATGTAAGATTCTGGAAAATCTGAAAAGAAAATAGGCCACAAAGGAAGAAGAAAAAGTTGCACTAGTACCCTGGATGCTCAGAAATAAAGCAACCAAGAAAAAAAAACTCCTAACTCACACAAGAAACAATTTCCAACCAAAAGGCCACCACAATATCTTTAGTATCTGACAAAGAAACAAGTGGAATCAAGCCAGCAATTATGCAGCTGAATACAGTACAGTTTGTGACATTTGCAAAAAAAAAAAAAATTGCAGACAAAAATAGTGCCATCATTAAATGCCCTTTTGCATGTATAATGTGCAAGATTAGTTAACACCCCTTTATTTCTGCTACTCCTTTAACCTACTTCGGCAGTTTGAATCGCTGTCACAAAAATATATGCTTTATTGTAGCAGGTGTACGTGTGTGTGGGGTGTGCTGCTAATTATTACCATTTCCAATGTATCTTAATATGTGTATTACATGGGCAGTTATGCCTGAATCACAGACTGCAGAGGTCATGTTCTTGAAACTTGTTTTCATGCAGATGTAGCCACTATAATTACCACTCGAAGGGGATCGGAGCAACATATTTTATGACATTTGCTCTTAACTACCTTTCTTCCTATTACCACTGTTACTGCTGCAGACAATGACTGTATCACACAACCCATGGATCTAAATGCGCTGTTTATTTCAAAATGACAGTGGCAATTATAGCATCTGCTTGGAGAGAATAATGGGTGCACTCCAGCACTCTGGTGCAGTTAACAGTAAGACTCCATGCTCAAAAATGCCCACACCCCAAAAGGCACCAGGTAATGCTACTAATGTGAGTCCGCTGCAAAAATTTAAAAATTCATATCATTAAACTGTGAACTTAAGATCACTACATTTTATTCCATGTAAATTATACCTCAACAAAAAAATGATTAAAATTTATTCCTTGATTGTTGCTCGGGATACAAGAGACACAGAAAAAGACAATACATTTCTTCTGGTCATGAGACTATTTTCCACAACCAATTTTATTCCCATAAACTATGAGTACTTGGTTTGACCTTGGGTATATATGTCTTTCTTTCCCTTTGAGAATTTCATTAGCATAAGCTTAAGAATAAAACTTCCTAGCCCAGGGATAGACTATTCTAACATTATGGAGGAATCACTAGTATTCACTCTGCTCTGTTGTCTCCCTGGCTACTACACTGATAGCAAGGAAGTGCTCATTTCCAGTAGCACTTCATGTCCGTAAAGTCCCCCATGCACTGAAATACCTCTTTTCAATAAAGAGAAGAGCCCACAAGCCCACTCCACCCACAGTATTGACTCTGTTTGGCCAAGAATATAATAATAAATGATCCTTCCTCCAACATAATAAATGCTAATGGTCACGAGGGATTAATGTTCAGAAAAAGCAATGGACTGATATCTAGTTGAGGGACAGAGATGTATTTCATTCTGTATCTGTAAGCAGGTAATAAGGTGTTGCTTCCTACCTGTGAATGTTCTAGGAACTGGCGCATAAGAAGACACACAAAGAAAATCTTGCCCCTTCCTTCCTTTTCTTCCTCAAACCTTCTTCTGGAGGTCTTTGGAGAAATAATACTATGCCCAAGTTATGAGTTCATAAGTGTTATCAAATATCTACTGTATGCTCAAAACACTGTGACAGCTGCTAGAGACACAGAAAAGTATATTCATTCTTCTATTAAAAAGGTTTTATGCTTCATTTGTTAAGAAATGCTCTGCTCTTACAGAGCTGAATTTGAGTGCATTTTAATTATTCATAAATTGAATTATTAAAAATTAGATACCTATATAAAGGTATTTATCCAGTGCAACTATAGTGGGCTTTGTTCCAAATGCTGATGCTAGCCCATGACTATTGATAAACTTTCCTTGATATTGTTGCTCTTCTAGAGCAAAAAGTCAGCCTCAAAGCTACCAAGGCTCAAATTATTCTCAGCAAGAACAAGAATGGAATAATAATGACCAAATCTCACTGCTCTAAGAATTTTACATAGCTTCACATATTCAATCCTTTCAACAATTCTATGTAAGTTGACAATATTTGCTTCAGTTTTAGAGATTAAGAGAGGCTAAGTAACTTGGGCAAAGTTGCAGTGCTCGCAGGTAGTGCAGCTCATGGGTGACTTCAGTCACACTTCAGTCACGGGCCCCAAGTCTTGTGTTCTTAGCCTTCCCCCTACCACCACACTGCCTCTCAAGAGAATGGGATAGAAAAATGCAATAATAAAAACCAAAACCAGACATTAAGACCTGAAAGGAAAGTGCGTAGAATCCAGAACAGTATCCTTATTTCAAACATTATAGATGAGTGCTAGAAACTCTTTGCTGGAGAATTAAGAAGAGAGGGAGGGAAGAGATGGACAGAAGGAGGAAAGACAGTAACAACTCCCTTCATTCAACAGTGACACAACTTTCTTTCCCATGAATCAGTGGCCTATGTGGGCACATATGAAAGGAAGATAGGAACTTTGAAAATGTGTATATGTCACCCTACAGCCAGCAGAGAACTCTACAGCAAGGAGCAGAAATAGCACTCTGCCAAAAATTGAACCTCTGCTGTTTCCACAAATTCTAGTTTAAAAGTAAACAGCATTTGAACTTACTTGAAATGATACCCTTTGCTGTGACTGCTCCAGAACATGGGATTTGTCATTCCAGAGAGGAACTGAGGAATTTCCTCAATGTTGACGGGGTTGAATTTGTCTCTGTGCCCTTTCTCAGGGCATGGGAAGAAGCCACTGTGACCTACCAGACTGGAAATTCTGCCAAGAGCCTGGGAGTCATGGGAATCAGCCCAGCCAGCTTTGTGGAGGTCAACAGATGCCATCTAGACATTAAGTCATTAGAAAAGAAAGATGGACATAACAGTTTCAAAAGACTGAGGAACCATCTGTGAGTAAACATCTTAACCACCAGTATTACCATCTTGGACCAGTTTGCCCAGAGAACTATTCATCAACATTGATGAAAAGCTTGAAAAGCCCATGACATTCTACTTTCTAGTCATCTGCTCCTAAAGGAAAATGACCTTATATATGTGAGGGAAGCACCCAATGTCCATTAAAAATAAAAGTATCATCCAGTGGGCTGAGACCATTATGGCACATCCTCTGCACATTTACATCACTTTAGTAACAGCAGAGAAACCCAAGTGAAAGCCCAGGGTTGGAAGGAATAGATAACATAGCCACAAATTTACCATCTTTGTGAGAAGTCACCCTGGTTCTCACATATGCTAAAACCAATACCTTTTTACATCATAGGAATACATTTTCTAAATATGGTTTCTAAACTATTTTGTAGTTTTTAAACCAAATGTTTAGTAGTTTTAACATCATTCAGATGAGGTAAGAAGTCAGAAGTACAAGGAGAAAGAGCAGGGAGAGACATACAGAGAAACGTTCCTTTCTTACCCCTCCAAATGTATAATAAAACATCAAAATGGTAGCTGAATTTTTTTTTTAATTTTATAATATCTTATTAGATCTTTTTAGCTATATTTAATATTAGACTTCATTTAAACATAATTATAAAAGCATAGGGTATAATTTATTCTAATTCTGTCCCCAGTACTTCCCTTTTTCCCTCCCTCTTCCCTCCTCTTGTTCCCTTCCCTCTACTCTACTGCTATTTTTTTTTAAATTAGTGTCTTGAGGATACATGGCAAGATGAAATGCACTATAGTATATTCATATATGTACATAGGAAAGTTAGGTCAGATTCATTCCACTGTTCTTCCCTTTCCCATCCTTCTTCCCTCCCCATCAATCCCCTTCCTCTTCTCCACTAATCATTCTTCTATTTTGATGGAATTCCCTCCACCTTATCTTTTCTTTGTCCCTTATTTTGGAGTAGTTTAATGGTAGCTGAATTTTAACCTAAGATCTTATTTTTGTGATTAGAGATAGGGATTCTTTCTGGATGGGATTCCAGGTTACCACGTGTAGACAGAAATTATGGCAGGATAAAGCAGGACATTTCTATACCAAACTGGAAAAAATCACTGTTTTTCATTTCTAAGTATCTTGTAAAACAGACATCTCTACACTTTGACCCATCCCTGGGATTCATCTCTCTCTCTCTGACCCTTACCCTATCCATCACCCTCACCTGTCCAATGCTTCTAGCCCATCTATGATCTGTGCCCCAGGGTGTTAATCACAGGGAGCAGAGCAAGACTGGAGAGAGAGATGAGCACATCTCTTTCACACATTACTTTCAAATTTAAATGCTGAAAGTTCAATGGCACTATGTCAGAAAGCTCCTGCACAAAAATTAGAGGATCAAAATAACTAGATCCAAGTATTTTACATTGAGAAATGCAGAAGTATTAAGATACAAAGATGCAAACATCAATGAACATAAAACAGGTGGCACAAGACATGGGAGAGCATGCCTGAGGATCACTCTCTGGTGCTTATCAACCCAATACACATTTCCCAGATGTCAACTGCAGTTAAATAGCATGGGATGATGAAGAGGTTCTGAGGAAAAAAACACGACGATATGAATTAGGCCTCACCTGCAATAGTTTGAGTTGAGCTTAAAATGAGCCCTGGAGTAGGTCATCATGTTTCAGCACATTTTCCCTCTGTAAAATGTTAGCAGTAACAACAGGAGGCACTCAGTAAACAATCCTTGATAAATGAATAAATTAATGCATCTCCCCTAGAGGTTTCAAGGTTTTCCCAAATTAAGGAATAAACTAATCTTTGGCTAAAAATAAGAACAAGGATTCTTACAACTCTCCAGAAAGTGGTGTTTGGGAGGCAGGTCTTGGGGGATTTAGCTGAAGTGAACCTTTCAATCTCGCCAGCTATCCATTAACACCTGATTTTTGTGCGAGAAGGATTTTCATAAATAAATCCTGAATATAAATATTCTTTTCTCAACTCCTGTGAAGAGAGGTGAAAAAAGATTGCTTTTTAGAACAAAACGGTCCCAGAATGATCTCACACTAATTGATATTCAGGTACATAGTGAATCCATTCATTGAATAAACCTTTCTGAGTTCTTACTGCCTGTGAGGTATTGTTTTGCTATTCCTAGCAGAATCAGTCATTGTTCTCCTTTATAAGAGCTAATAGTTTAGTGGTAAGTTGGAATCATAAATAAGTATTTAAAATCTAGTGGGGGATGGAGGTAGAAGAACTCTGAAAGCAATGGTCCTCGGGTTCACATGCTGGCTCCCACACCTGCCACTGCCTTGTCCTTAAGCAAGCTTGCTAATGCCTCTCAGTCTCAATTTCTTTATCTGTAAAATGGTAATGATGAAATTATTAACCACAAAGGATTGTTAGGAAAATCAAATGAGATAATCCATATAAAGTGCTTCTCATGGAGCTGGGAACACAGCAAACATGTGACAAGCTGTGTGATTGTTGCTACGCATTACCAAGTTTGCACATCCCCAGTCTGTAAATCCAAAATCTGAGATGGTTCAAAATCAGAAACATTTTGAGCACTGACATGATGTCAGATGTGAAGTAGAAAATTCCACATCTGACTTCATGAGATGGGTTGCAGTCAAAACAAGGGTGCACTAAAAAATTAAAATTATCTTCAGGCTATGTATACAAGATTTATATGAAACATAAGTGAATTTTGTGGTTAAACTTTGGTCCCATCCCAAAGATGTCTCACTGTATATCTACAAATATTCCAAAATCCAAGAAAAATACAAAACACTTCTAGTCCCCAGCATTTTGGGATACTCAATTTAGATGAAATAAAAACTATTATGCATTCAGATGATAAAACCACTAAACTTTCCTGGAGTAATCAAGAAACTCAAGAGTGTTGATATGAAGTGGTCATCCTGGGGCAGACAAGACAGAGAAGAGAGAGACTATACAGGCACAAAGATAAATTCTCCGTATTTAGGAGCAGTGTGCTCAAGGCCTCCAGATTCAGTCATCTGGGGTAGTACCAGGAGAGGAAGCTGGAAATAATGGGAATAAGTCTTCAAGTTGAGTGGTGACCAGAGACAATGGGTACCGGGGTGACTTCTCACAAAGATGGATTTATTTTGAATGAAATTGAAATCTCTTAGTGTTCTTAAGAGTTTGACATGAACTAAGGCACTTGGTTTTTTTTTGTTTGTTTTTCTTTTATTTTGGAAAGTAAACTCTACTAGTATTTTGGAAAATGGAGAGAGAAGGAAAACTTGGTAGAAGAGTGAAGAAGAAGTTGCTGCCACCTTTCCAAGGAAGGATCTGGAGAAATGATGGAGAGATTCCAGGGATATTTCAAAGTAGAATTCATAGGTTTTGACAGCCAGTTGGATGTGAGAAGTAAAGGAAGAAATCAAGGATGATACTGAGGTTTCTAGACTGGGATGGTGAAGCCATTAGCTGAGGTTGTGAAATAAGAGAAAAACATTCAGGACGTTAGAAAAGATTTTGTTTACATTTGGACATGGGTTACCAAGCTGGAAAAGACAATCAGTCAGCAACAGGGACCCTGGGCTCAGAAGAAATTTCATTATTTGAGGCATAGATTGAGGAGTGATTTTCTTAAAATATATCCCCTTCTAACAGAAAAGATTGCCCAGAGATTGCTGATCTTGTGGATGGTGTTATCTATGCATAACATTGTGAGCAAGTATCTGCAGATTAAATAAACGTTATGGGAATAGTTTTTATATTAATAATCTATCAGTCTCTCTTGATTTCCCTATCTATAAAATTGAAAAATAATAAGATTTTTGGAAGCAATTTATAACGCTCTTTTTCTAAATATTCTACTACATGAATGAATAATATAGGTGTGCAGCCTCAAAAGGATTAAACACTCATCCCACCTTCCTGTCAAATAAGAAAAAAAAATCAACCCAAAAAACAAAGAGAGATGAATGGATCAGAGTCCTCTAAAGAAGGACATGCCTGCATCTTGGTTCCTTTCTCCTATAACTGTCACTCACATGAATTCTCTCCTTTCTTCCTTCCCTCCTATTACAAGGCAGGATGTGTCCATCTATCTTAAGTTAATCTGTGCTTTGGCATCCCCAGTCTTTAATCTTCTCAGTGACCTCACTCAAAGGCTATTCCCTGTCTCTTCTTAGATCCTCTCTCTCTGCTTCCCTATTGTCTTCTTACCATCAGCATTTAAACACACTTAACTATCCCATCTTAGGAGAACTTCCCTCAACCTTACAACCCCTATTCAACTACTCATCGCTTCTTCACTTTGCAACATATTTTTTAAAGAAGATGATTTTACCTTTGGTTTTCTCACCCTTTTCAATTCTAAACCCACTACCATCTGACTTGTGTGCCCATCACTTTGATCTCAATTTTTTAAATTATTTTTTACTTTTACAGACTGCATTTTGATTCATTGTACATAAATAGGGTACATCTTTTCATTTCTATGGTTGTGCACGATGTAGATTCATACCATTCATGTAATCATACATGTACATAGGGTAGTGATGTCTGTCTCATTCCACCATTATTCATACCCAGCCTGCCTCTCATTTCCCTCTACATAATCTAAAGTTCCTCCATTCTTCTCTCACCTCCCATCCCCACCCCCATTATATATCATCATCCACTTATCAGGGAAAACATTTGGCCTTTGGTTTTGGGGGCTTGGTTTATTTCACTTAGCATGATATTCTTTAATTCCATCCATTTATCTGCAAATGCCATCATATTATTCTTCTTTATGGCTGAATAATATTCCATTGTGTATATATACCACAGTTTCTTTGATCTCAATTAAAACAATAATAGCCTATGGCATTAATAAAGCCAATGCTCACTAAGCAGTATTTTACTCAACCTCTCAGCAACTGTTCTGAGACTCACTACCTCTTTCATTATTTTATTCCATTGACTGCTATGACAACACATTTTTCTGTTATATTCCAGCCTCTATAGCTTCTCAGTTTCTTCCAAAGTCTACCATCTTCTTCCAGTTCTTATATGCTACTGGTCCTTTGTGAACTCTCCTTTCCACTCTACTTACCCTCTCTGGGCAATCTCTTCCATTCTCACTGTTTAATTCTCTATATTTATTCCTCCAATATCCACATATCCAGCCCAGAATGCTTCTCAGAGTTGTAGATCTCCATGCTCAGCTGTCTGCTGGTCATCCTTACTAGGAAATCTCAGACACCACAACATTCACGTGTACTGATTTAAATTCAACTTCTTCCCTAAACGTGGCCCTCTGCTAGTGGTTCCTATCTCAGAAAATAGCACCAATATCATGCCAGTCAGAAACCTGGTAATCATCCTTAGCTACTTCAATCCCATATATTCAAACTATGATCATATCCTGTTGATTTTATCACCCAAATATTCCATGATCCCCCCTGTCATTATTCTGATATTATCATACCTTCTCCTGCCTATATTATAGCAGTACTCTTATACCTAAACTTCATATCAAAAGTTTGCTCCTTCTATCATTCAGTAGCCAAGTGATCTGAAAATAAAAATTATATTATACTGTACACACCTATTTTATTAAATTCCAGTCCTCTAAAATTTCTTCTTACCTTTATAATAAATCTAATTTCTTAATACAGTTGTTCTAGACCATCCATGATCAGCTGCCTTTTTGCCTCACAACTTGTCTTCTCCATTTCAAGTTGTAATTCCTGGACACTGAACTTTTTATAGTTCCCTCCTCTCACCTCTGAACATTCACACTTACTATTCTTCTGCCTCCACCTTGTCCTCATGCAGCCAAATCTCATTCATTCTTTGTATGAGTGTTCCCTGGCCCATTGATTAGGATAGATACTCCTGATACAAAGTTCTCTAAGCTTCCAACTTAAAAAATAAAAATGACATCATTCATCACAGATTTGATAATTACTTGTTTAATGAGCATCTATCAGTTCTAAAAGGGTAAAGATAATGCATGCATGACTTGTTCTCCAGGATATTCCAGTGCATGTCACCTAGTAGTATTCAGTGAATACTTGCTAGCTGAGATGGAAGGAAGTAGAATCATAGAAACTGACTCTGGGACTGGGGATGTAGTTCAATGTCAGAGCACAAGGCCCTAGGTTCCATTCCCAGCACGAAAGAAAGAAAGAAAGAAAGAAAGAAAGAAAGAAAGAAAGAAAGAAAGAAAATGAAACTAATTGAACTACTCCAATGTAAGTATGACAGAAAACCAAAAGAAGTAGTAAATAAGCTGAATAACAGAATTAGGTTTATACATAAACTTGATCAATCACAATTTTAAAAATGGACAGGAATATATAAAATGGTTTACATTTATCCTTGAAAAATCATTTACATAAATATAAAAGAGAGTCATGGATTTTTAATTTTCTTTTTTTATTTTTACAGACTGCATTTTGATTCATTGTACACAAATGGGGTACAACTTTTCATTTTTGTGGTTGTACACAATGTAGTTCACACCATTCATGTAATCATACATGTACATAGGGTAATGATATCTGTCTCAGTCCACCATCTTTCCTTCCCCCACCCCCTCCTGCCCCATTTTCCTCTACACCATCCAAAGGTCCTCCATTCTTCTCTTGCCACCCCCAACGCTCCTCCCCTCCATTATGTATCATCATCCACTTATCAGAGAAAACATTCATTCAACCTTTGGTTTTCGGGACTTGGCTTATTTCGCTTAGCATGATATTCTCCAACTCCATCCATTTACCAGCAAATGTCATAATTTTATTCTTCATTATGGCTGAATAATATTCCACTACATATATATACCACAGTTTCTTTATCCATTCATCAATTGAAGGGATTTTAGGTTGATTCCACAATCTAGCTATGGTGAATTGAGCAGCTATGAACATCGATGTGTCTATATCACTGTAGAATGCTGATTTTAAGTCCTGTGGGCATAAACCGAGGAGTGGGATAACTGGGTCAAATGGTGGGTCCACTCCAACTTTTTTGAGGAATCTCCATAATGCTTTCCAGAGTGGCTGAACCAATTTGCAATTCTACCAGCAATATATGAGTTTGCCTTTTTCCCTACATCTATGCCAACACTTATTATTGCTTGTGTTCTTGATAATAGCCATTCTAATTGGAGTTAGATGAAATCTTAGGGTGGTTTTACTTTGCATTTCTCTAATTACTAGAGATGATGAGCACTTTTTCATATATTTGTTGAGTATCTGTATATCTTCTTCTGTGAAGTATCTGCCCAATTACTTAGCCCATTTATTGACTGGATTCTTTGTATTTTTGGTGTAAAGTTTTTTAAGTTCTTTATAAATTTTGGAGATCAGTGCTCTGTCTGAAGTGTGTATGGAAAAGATTTTCTCCCACTCTGTAGGCTCTCTTTTTCACATTGATTGTTTCCTTTGCTGAGAAAAGGCTTTTTAGTTTGAATCCATCCCATTTATTAATTCGTGCTTTTATTTCTTGCACTCTGGAGGTCTTGTTAAGGAAGTCTGGTCCTAAGCCACCATGACAAAGATTCGAGTCTACTTTTTTTTCTATTTGGTGAAGGGTCTCAGGTCTAATTCCTAAATCCTTGATTAATTTTGAGAGTCATGTTTTAACAGCAGCTTATGTGAAAATGTCTTAAGGGCATGTGTAAAAACTTCAAACTTCACATGGTCAAGGGAAGGATATGACTTATAAGTAGGAATGGACAGCATCTTCCACTGCATTAGTAGAGGATTAGTGCTAAGTCATGAACGCCCATTGCTTGCCTTATCATAGTCCTGCCTTATGCTATGCCTGGCATATACCAAGTGTGTACACACCAAGCTTGCTAAGTGAAGAGTGAAGTTCCATGATGTTTTTTGCCAGATGAGCCACAACTGGAGAATGATACATGGTTCTTGACATCAACAATAAAGACCATACCAAAAACAAAGACACCCAGATCTGAATGCCATGATAATAATGGCTAATACAGTACCTATGATGTGTTGGCACTGTTGTAAGCACTTCATGTATATTAATTCATGTACTCTATGAGTTAGGTACAATTATTATTCCCATTTTACAGATGATAAAAGTGAGATACCAATAGGTTATCTAACTAACCCAAAGTGACAAAAGTAGTAAATGGCAGAGACAGATTTCAAAATCAGCCAGATTTCTACAGTGCATGCTCTTGGAAATCACTACATCTGTGTCCTGTTAGAAATGATAAGGAAAACCATTAGCTTGAGGATGGGGTGGGAAGGAGATTCAGAAGAAAACATATTAACTAGATTCATACTCAAATAATAAAGCAGAAATCTATAGCAGACAGATATTGGCTCAGTTTCTAATTCTTTGGTTTGTCTCACTAGTCAACAGTCAGGCTCATCAGTTTCCCTCTTAATAGAAAATACAGGGAGAGGCTAGAGGTGTATCTGCAAATAATATCAAAGGCATTACCCTGGGAAAAATGTGGGCTAGAGGTCCCCTAAAGTGTCTTTGTTCTGTAAAATCTATGATCCTAAATATAATACATGCTCCTCAAAATGCTTATAACTCAATGTAGAGAACAACACAAACAGAACTCAATCAAAATAGTTAATAAGTAATTAAGAACTATTAAAATGATAAAATGGATGGTATTCAGAGCTGTGGGTCCTCACACTATCTGTAAGAACAAATATCCCAGTCACCTACTTCCAAATCAAGCAACATTAGAAACGGAAATAGCCCAGCAGACAGTGTCATGGTATACAATCCCAAGAAATGCCACGTAGCCAATGTATTAGGCACAGATCAGCTCTCAATGCACCTGGTTTTCCATATCAATAGATAGTGTCAAAGAATTTATTTGAGTTGCTTGGACTGTGAAATCACCTCCTTACCCCCCAGAAGGAGAAGACCTGGTTAAATCTGAGATTAAAGAGGTGGATAACAGTGACCCCTGGCCCCGAGAGGCAGGGAATTAGCCACGCTGCTGAAAAGGCAGTCGTCAGACACAATCTGTTATGGGGACATCTTCCATCAGAAGCTAGTGAAGCTAATCCTTTTGCAAAGCATGACAGCTTCTCAAACTTGACTGTGGTGAATCCAAACCAGATTTTTATGCTGTCTGATCAGCTTTCAAAAACACAAAAATCATTTTACTATTGCATTGGGTTTAAATTTATTAGATTTAAATATACAAACAAAGATATAGAGGCCTGCAGTGCGGTTTATACAGCATGACCTGAATTCCCCTGATGCTCATCTTACTTAATAAAATATCAGATAATAGTGAGAGAGAAATAAACGGAACGAGAGCTTCTTTATAACAAAATGCTGTCAAACAATAATGGAGTTTTCCACATCCTTAAAGTGAAACACTCACATTTTATCCTTGAAGAAAAAGGTTCATGAATATGATGAGAATATTCTCATTGGGACCATAGATTTTCAACTGAATGTCACCAACTCTAAAACCTTTAAAATTCCTAAAACCTTTATTCTTCCTTTATTCCAAGCATGCTGAAATTCTTGGATGCCAGCTTACCTTTTTGCAGTCAGATAAGGATTTATCACTGGCTAATGTGCTGAAAATGGTGGTCTGCAAAATAGGAAGGAGGCAAACACATTAGAACTATCAAAGTATAATGACATTGACCTTCCCAGTGTATAATGACATTGACCTTCCCAGTTCATTTGCAGTCAAGATGGGCACCACCTCCTGTGTCTCTACTGATTTCTCCAGATTTTAAAATATGCCTGTCTACCATTCCCTCAGCCACTCTACCCAAGTTGGAACATTCAAATGAACCAAGAACCATTGGATGAGGAAGGACTCTTACTCATCTTCATTTCACAGACAAGGTAACTGAAGTGTAATGAGGTTAATTGCCAAAGATCATGAGACTTGGATTCGGGTATATCAGGAATCAAAGTCAAGCAGCCTGACTCCAGCCCCACCTTCAACCACACATGATACTCTATCTTGAAGATATATGTGCAAACTGTTAAAGAGTCAAATACCCAGAATCTTTCTAATGGTACCTGTTTTTAACCTGAGTGGTAGAGCAGAGTTTCTCCCTTTTGAAGAGATGTGTGAGTCTAAGAAAGAGTATCAGGGCTTGCCATCTCCTTCCCACTATCTTTAACACACTCACTCTCCCTGGGGTTGACTTCTTACCTATCGGTATATAGATTTGCTTAGCCTGATGAACCACTCAAAAGGAATTAACATTTAAAACTATATTAAGATTTACATGCAAGTTTATTCTTTTTGGACTATCCTATGAATAGATATGTAGCTTTGGTCAGCCACACAAATGGTATTTTTTTTTCCTCAGTAAACTTCTCTACTTTTTCTTTAATTACAAAACTAATATGTATTCTTAATTAGAAAATCTCCTTTATTCCCCATCCTTCTAAGGTAACCACTAATAAAAAGAAAGTATCCAATAAACACACATTGAATAGATGTAAGAAAGATAATATCAGACAAAACTGCAGTCTTTATCCCAAAGTTCCATTTTGGCAGTATGATACTGGAAAGGCAGATTCCCATATAATAGCATTATAAGGTGAAACTCAAAGAGAGTGAGGAAAGGAGAGAGTTAAAAGACGCCTAAGTAAGGGTATTTAACACATATCTGTTGTCTATGGTCCACTTGGTTTGGCTAAGCCAGGATTTTTCAGTATCTTCCCCATGGACATTTTGGACCAGATAATCCCTCATTGCAGGGAGGTTGGGAGGCACACTATGCATCACAGGATATTTTGCAGTGTGTCTGGCTTCTATCCAACACATGCCAATAACCCCACTCCACCTACCTCACTCATGACAACCAAAAATTCCTCCAGATATTGTCAAATGTTTCCTGGGTACAAAATTGCTCCCAGTTGAGAACAAATGGTCTAGACACCTCTAAAGGCACTCAGAGAAATGATCTTTATTCCCTGCCTCGTGCAACTAAGCTTTTTCCAAGAAACCAAAGTCTGGTGGTGAATTCAAGTTTCATTCTCTATCTTAAATGGAAGTCACAATTGGGAGGACTCAAATTCCAGCTATGAAGACTTCACATGGGGGCAACTCAAGAGACCATAATTACAATTTTAACTAAACCTAAGATGTAGCAGCACAGGCACCCTGGGGAAAGTAAATTAAGGAACATGCCTAATAATTCAGACATTAGTGCTATTATCCCAGGGGAAATGATCTTCAAAATTAAACAATACCACACAACTTTCAAGAACAATGTCAGGTGAACTGAGAAACATGTTGGGGAGGATATGACAGTCAGAGACTGGTGAAATTAGCTACACACACATACACACAAAATTATGCAAGTTAACTCTAAATGTTGAATTTATACAAAGGAACCACTTGAGCCATATAGCAAAATCTTAATACCCAGAATGAGGGTGAAAGACAGTTGGCATGGATCATCGAGAGTCCATATCCTTAATTTAGCCATTTTCTAAGGCGATATGATTTGTATGCTTGGCCAGTCTCATTTCATTCCCTTCAAAAGACTTTAACTGGCATTCCAGTTTCCTAATTGCAACTAGTGTGAAGGACTTTAGGTGGGCTTTCTAAACCTTCCAATAACATGTTCACTTTAATTACTAAAAATGAAAGACAAAACATCATGATTTACCCATGCTGTGACCTTCTGGATTATTGCATCAATATTTTTCTACTAAAAGGGAAACTCCTAATGAGTCACCTTCATCACAGTTTGCAGGATGTTGTGTTTGTCACAGGAACAAAAGCACAATGTCTTTTTTAAAGTCCTGTCTTCTAACCCTATTAGTGCAGAGATGGGCATGGTTTTAGCAATTTCCCCAAAGAAATTTATAAAAGTACAGCCTTACTTTTGTCTATTTATATACTAATGTCTGAAATTTCACTTATATGAGCTCTGCTTTTAGCACAAAGCCTTGACTCATGCTAGAGGACACATGAGGGATAGTAAGGCACCAGGGTCACTGCACACAGGGAAACTGGAGAGTTTATGTATTGTACTTCATTGGTCTCCAATTCCTTAGAGGAAATAAGTTTGCTAGCTCCTTTCCAAAAGCAGCTTTTACACACTGGGGATTTGGGAAGCTTCGTTTAATAAATTCAAAAGCTGATTTTATAGGAGAAAAATGAAGACATAAGTCCTGAGGACATTAGGCATTCATGGTGATAGGAAAGATCTGAAGACAGGTCACAGGTGAGATGTCTGAAAAGTAGACTGAGATGTAAATTAGCATGCAGGAGGTCTCTTAGGGAATATTCTCAGGGCACTGCTTAGAGAAGGAAAGGGCAGGATCAAGCAGAGGAAGAGGTAGGGCTGTGGTCCAGTCTACCAAATGGGGAGCACTGAAGGAGGGATACACTTATCCTGAGTTGGCATGAGACAGGCTGCCCTGGAAAGGGAGCATGACATGAGGCAATATGACCCTGTGCAGCCAAGGGCAATTTCCTGAGAGGGCTAAGAGCTGAGGGCATTCATCTGACAGCAGTCCTAGCAGCCAGGAGATCTGTGTGGAGCAAGGCTAAATACACTACTGCACACTTTACTTAGACACACTTCTCCCTAGGACTGATCTTGGATATGTCTATAATTTACTCTAGTCGAATATGACTCCTTATTCTAACTAAAAGTTCGTTGCCCTTTTAAGATAAAGCCTTGGGCAGAGAAGCAAATGGACCACTTGCTCAGGAGTCTAGGCACTAATTCTTGTCCCTTGTGAACTTAAGATGGATCATTAGCCCTGAGGTCTTGAATTCTTCCCTACTAAATGAGGAAACCCATATTCACTGCCTTTTAGGTCATGAGATTCCCTGATAATTTGAAGAAAAAAAGCCTAAGTTTATCAGGCATGTTGCTTGATTTTATCAGACATACACCTTTTTCCTTCATTCTCTAATGAAGAACATGTGACTAAATAATATGGTCAACTCAATTGTCTCCTGGGGGAGAGAGAGTTTTATAGGTATATTACTGAGGGTTCTTCACAGAAACCAAACTATAGGACATACAAAAGCACGTAAGAGGAAATTTATTATGGGAATTGGTTCACACAACTAAGAAGGGTGATAAGTCCCACAACATGATGTCTGCAGGCTGCAGAACCAGGGGAGTCACAGGTATAATTCAGACCCAGTGTGAAGGTCAAGAACCAGGGGAGCCCATGGTATAACTCACAGTCTGAGGTCAAAAGCCTAAGAACCTCAAGATAAGGAGAATGCTGGCATAAGTTTCAGAATTCAAAGACCCAAGACCCAGGAGCTTTATGTCTCAAAGCAGGAGAAGACAGATGTCCCAGCTCAAGAAGAAAGAGAGAGAATTTTCCTTCCTCTACCATTTCGTTCCACAGACCTCAGTGAATTGCATGATGCAGGCCCACATTGGTGAGGACAGATCTTCTTCACGTGGTCTGATTTCAAGAATTCCTTTACCCAATCAAGTTGACACATAAAATTAACCATCACATCATCACAAGAGGTGACCTACAAAAGTACAATATATAAAATGCCTTTACATTTAACTTTGAGATACATGAATGGTTAATTTAAAAGACTTAGGTGCATAAATATGTCTTCCCTAAATTAATATTAATAACCATTTGAAGAAATATTCCAAGTTAGCAGGAAAGCAAAAATGATCCAGAAGGAAAAATAATTTGTTTGAAAAACAGGCCCTAATAAGTCCTTGGTCAGAGAGCCCACAGATGGAAAATCAGTAATTGATGCCTTCAGTCCAGCCTACACAAAGACACTTCCAGAAGGTGAACTGCTTATCTGATTCTCACTAGAGGGAATGTTTTGAAAAGGGATAGAAAACTGAAAGAGATTCCAAATGTTCTATACTGCTTTTAAGTGAAAGTTTACCTCTGAGAAGTATTACGATGTTGTCTATTCCCATTAAATTAGGATTAGAAAGAGAAACTGGAATAATTATACCACTATTGAGCCAACTTCGGCATGTAATGTCTATAAATATGATACTTTAAAAACAGCAAACATATGACACTTGATTAAATTGGATCAGTTTAAGTATTGGATATAAAAATTAAGGAATTCAGAAACTAATCTCTGAGATGGCAATGTTATGAAATTTTATGTAAAGCATTCTCTTTACGTATGTGAGCCTGTGTGTGGGTGCATTTCACTCTTAGACAAATACCACCAGGTAGAGGCCAGCTAATTCTGATGAATGGTAAAATGAAATTTGAAGCTAAAAGCCACTTAAAGAATGATGCCTGCATAAAACACCTCCAGCTGGTTCGCACCTCACAGGCACACGGGATGATTTCTTATTCATTGGTAGATGCCAGGACTAGACGGACTCATATTACTAGCAATTCGAAAGTCTCCAACATTTAAATTGATAGGTCCCCAGTGTGCACACTACTTGGATGCTTTCTTAGACCGTTTAGCAGACTGATTCTAAGATTTCTTAACAAAGTATGCATTTCCATTTTATCTTCATGCTTTAGAGGACTAGTATTGATACATACACACTGAAACAGTGGTATACCTCCAGGCAAAGTGTGGCATTCACGTTTACTTTTTTTAAACTGCATAATTATAAAACACCAATCAAAGGGAAAAATTATACACCCAAATAAATGATAAAATTACAGTGTTTTCTTATAGTCCATGAATACTGAAAATTTCAATTAGCCAAGTGAAAAGCCATTGAATGTGCCAGCAGGATTTATATCCCAGACTAATGACCATCATCTGCATCCTATTTAGCTAATGAAGGCTTGGAACACTTGTGGATAATTAAGGGAAAGCTGATGGGAGGAAATTTGAACCATAGAAAGATCAAATCTATTTATGTCTGCATTTAAAACTAAACATGCCTAATAGTTCACTCAATCAAAGCATAATGTCTGTTCATCTGGGATAAGATAGACAGAGGCTCCTAAGTAGCCAGGTTAGTTTTCAAAATCCCCAAATTCATCCCTCCTTCATTCATTCAATAAATATTTACTTAACACCTACCATGTGTCTCTGCCCTTGTGGATCAGCGTGACAGCACCAGGATCTCCCTGATGTCTCCCCACCACTTCCTCCTCATCCTTAATTAAATGCAGAGCTCAGGTTTTCACTTTTCTCAAGTCACCATAGTCCACCTGTCCACTGTGACAGACACAGCATGGCTGAAAGCCAGGGCCATGATGGGAGAGGATAGCACACACTGGGTCCCTGGCTTTTCTTCAGACCTAGCAGAGCATCTCAGAGGCAGGCCCCAGACTCATTAATCAATGAGTGACCACATAAGGAAGAGTAAGGATGTTAGCAGGAAGGCAACGACCTGGTGACCAGCAGGAACCAGAACAGAAAACATGCTCAGCGGAGCTCTGCTCAACCTCACTAAGTAGCTTACTCGTTTCCTCACTGTAGGGAGCACCTCAAAACTCCCTTTCCACACCACCCTCCATGGTCCCTGATAAATTTGGCTAGTCATGTTTTAAGGATCCACAATCTTAGAAACTATGTATATGCTACAAATGGCACACAGAGCTGGCAGGGGTGTTGTAGAAAGTGAGCTAATGGTGACCTCTCAACCTTAAGTTTACACTTCTGTGTTTTTCAGAAGCCTGTCCACATCGTAAAGGAAGCCCAGGTGGGAAAGATCAGCGAAACCAGAGCCTGCGCATACCCACTTGGACTTAACCTAAGCCAGCAGAGCTTAAAATTCAGTGTCATGATAATCAACCAAAGAGCTTGTTGAAGGCAAGATGCTGGGCCCTCACTCAGAGGTTTTTTTATTTTTTTTTTTATTCAGAAAACATTTACTGTATTTCAGAGTACAAGCCTTATATTTCTTTTTTCATATTTTAGCACATCTGAAATGTGGGTGCCTTTCATAACAACAACTGTCTTGAGGTTAATTAGCAACATTTATTTTCTTTAGTACATAAAATAATGTTAATAACATCTTTTTTTTAATACATTGCCCTTGATGAGGGACTTTTTATTCCATAAAGCTGTTATTTCTCATTAAGTCGTGTATTTCAATATGGCATCCAAGTTCTTTAGTAAGGTTGTGACTACCGAATGCACTTCTAATAGCTGATACAATGGCAGATCGGGAAAATAAAGAGTTTATTTCAGAGTGGGACTTTGGTAAAGACAAAACAGTGAGCAAAGATTATTATCAGAGAGAAAATATGGAGTACAGTAATACTTGGTTTGGAAGAGTGGAAAAAAGAAAAATAGAAAACATAATTTATGAGAATAATCTCTCCATTTAGAAAAGGTTAGGAAAATTAGTGATTCAGTGCCTGAGTTTGAAAGTGGAGGGAAGAAGTGGCATTTAGGTAGGTGATAGAAAAGAAAAATACAGTATTTTTTTTACTAAAATACTATATAGTGTACAAGAGACTATTTGAGAAGAGATGCTGAGAAATGTCAAGAGACATAAAAAGTTCCCCTGACATTGATAGGTGACCCTTTAATGAATCTGACATCCCCCAGGAAATTGTGCTATTCTTTTTTTTTTTTTTTTTTTATTGTTTTTTCTTCATTGAGCACAAATGGAGTACAGCTATTGTTTCTCTGGTTGTACACAAAGTAGAATCACACCATCTGTGCATTCATACATGTACGCAGGCAATGATGTCTGCCACACATTCTGTTATTATTCTTACCCCCCCACCCCGACCCCACCCCTCCCTTCCCTCTATGCTATCTATCCTTCCTCCATTCTTGCCACCCTTCCCCCTCGCATTATGCATCGTCATTCATTTATCAGAGAGACCATTCGGCCTTTGGATTTTGGGGATTGGCTGATCTCACTTAGCATAACAGTCTCCAACATCATCCATTTACCTACAAATGCCATAATTTTATTCTTCTTTATGGCTGAGTAATATTCCATTGTGTATATATACCACAGTTTCTTTATCCATTCATCTACTGTAGGGCATCTAGGTTGATTCCATAATCTAGCTATTGTGAATTGAGCAGCTATGAACATTGATGTGGCTGCATCACTGTAGTAATCTGATTTTAAGTCCTTTGGGTATAGGCCAAGGAGTGGGATAGCTGGGTCAAATGGTGGATCCATTCCAAGTTTTCTAAGGAATCTCCACCAAATTTCCTTAACATGACTCCCAAAGTGCAAGAAATAAAAGCAGGAATCAATGATTGGGATAGAGTCAAACTAAAAAGCTTTTTCTCAGCAAAGGAAACAATCAGCAATGTGAAGAGAGAGCCTTCAGAGTGGGAGAAAATCTTTGCTACACACACTTCAGATAGAGCACTAATCTCCAGAATCTACCAAGTACTCAAAAATCTTTACACCAAGAACACTAATAACCCAATCAATAAATGGGCCAAGGAAATGAACAGACACTTTACAGAGGAAGATCTACAAGCAATCAACAGATTTATGAAAAAATGTTCAACATCACTCGTTATAAGAGAAATGCAAATCAAAACCACCTTAAGATTTCATCTTACCCCAATTAGAATGTCTTTTATTAAGAACACAGGCAACAACAGGTGTTGGCGAGGATGTGGGGAAAAGGGTACACTCATACATTGCTGGTGGGAGTGCAAGTTGGTGCAGCCACTCAGAGGTTTTGATTTAGAAGGATGTTAGTGCTCAAGAATTTGCCTCTGTCATACATTCCCAGATAAGAGTGATGCTCTCAGCCCAGAAACTGTACCTTGAGAAACAGTGGTCTAAGCTATTCCCAAAGAAAGATAACACCCACGATAACTGTGCCTTTTATTACCTCACCAATGAAGAAAATGTCTCTGGAATTTCTAAAGCATATTTTTAATTAGTGACAATGCTAACATCTTCTGACATTTATATAAACTTTTCAGTTTCTAAAGCTCGTGGACATACATTGTTAAACTTGATCTTTCAAACAACTGTGTAAGGTAATTATTCTTCTCATCTTAAAACACTGAGAAACAGAGAGGTTGAGTGACTTGATCAAGGTTTCTTAACTATTAAGTGGTCAAACCAGAACTGGGGTCACTGGCCTTCAGAGTATTTCAAGGGAGGATCATACTATGACGCATACCTGGGATCATAGCACAATATGGAATTTGCTTAAAAACAAAGTAAGGTTGCTCTTGTCTCAAAATATGAAAGTCAAAAGTTCTCTAACAAGCAATTTCTTCTTAGAATGACAAACTTAAAAAGCCTTTCTTTTCATAGTGAGTTATATAAGAGAGATCACAAAACCTCTTTTAAAAGGTGGCACATGCCTCTAATCCCAGCGACTCTGGAGGCTGAGACAGGAGGATCTCAAATTCAAAGCCAGCCTCAGCAACTTAGTGAGAGGCCCTAAGCAACTCAGCAAGATCCTGTCTCTAATAAAAAAAAATAAAAGGGGCTGGGAATGTGGTTAAGTGCCCCTGATTCCTGGTACCAAAAAAAAAAAAAAAAAAAAAAAAGAACCAGGTAGAAGAGAGATAAGAAGTATGGGTATAAAATCCAGATCCAAAGTTCTGGTCAGCAGTAATTGTGGACCCTCTGAGAATCCTTCCAGAGAAAACATGTAACTCTTTAGTACCCACTCCTCTAGCGGCAGGGAGTGGGTCTTGGGCATTACCCTCTAGGTTAGTACCTTGGGATAGAGAACCAACAGGAAGTTCTGATTCTGCAGAATGCAGATCATAGACTGCACAGAGGTGAAGCAATAAAATCTGAGCGATGTTGCCCCCAACACCCCACCAAAACCACCACAAGGAAGATGCACCCACTTCATTTGTTGCACCCTCACCCCACACTGGCAAGGAGAACCCTATGAGACCAGAGGACTCTGTGCTTTAGGGCTAGGGGAGGAGTTAGCTGTCAGAACACATTTTATGCTCTTCAGGACAGTACTTGAATGTGGCCAATTAGTGCCAGGAGGAGAGAGCAGAGCAACAAAGAGCCTTAAAGAAGACACAAAAAGCAACATTTTCAGACAAAAGGCACTGAGTGGTGATGAGCTCCATCCACAAAGCTGCAGACTGATTCTCTCCCTAAAGCTAACAACATTAAGGCCAGAGGCCCTAGTCAGAATTGCATGTCATTGTCTTTCCCAGAGCAGGGTATGCTAATTGGACATAGTAAGTGCTGAAGGGAAGATGGATTGAAGGAATTGGGGCAAAAAAAAAAAAGAGAGAGAGAGGAAATATATTTTTGTAAATTTTGACTTTGAAAGAAGAGAGGAAAATCTATAATGCTACACATTAGCATCTATAATTTTGGGGTTAACAGTTGTGTTACTATTAGTCAGCTTTTGCATTACTGGGATCAAAATACCTGACAAGAACAACTTAGAGGAGGAAAAGTTTATTTTGGTTCATAGTTCCAGAGGTTCAGCCCACATTTGGCCAACAGCATTGCTATGAGCCCAAGGTGAGGCAGAACATCATGTGGAAGGGCATGGTAGAGGAACACAGTTCCACTCATGGTGGCCAGGAAGCAGAGAAAGAGCAAGGGAAAGGGGTCACAGAGGAAATAAACCCTTCCAGGGCACACTACCACCACCACCAACTGACTCACCTCCTCTAGCCATGCTCCACCTGTCTACAGTTACCATCCAGTCAGTCCATTCAACCTAAGATGGACTGATTAGGTTAGATCTCTCATAATCTATCATGTCACCTCCGAGCATTCCTGCATTAACACAGAAGCTTTTGTGGGACACCTCCTATCCAAACCATAAGAGTTTAATCATCACAGTTAATTTAATAGTTTATTTAAGTAATAGGATGGCATCAATGATTTAAAAGATTATTACTCAATGTTTGGGAATTTAAATCCTAAAGATTCCACTGTATCTTAAATAAACCTGTTAATTAGGACTTATCACAAGTGGTTTGTCTTCTGCACTGCACTGTAAGCTCATCTAGTCCATAGATCAACTCTAATCAGCCCTCCACTCTATGGTTTAGTACTGATGTGGACATAGGGATGAGAACACAGGAAAGATGTCAAAATTGTGTGTTGAATGTATAGTGTATAAGGCAGTGGCAGCAAGAGGAAGAAAAAGGAAGAAGGAAGTACCAAGGGAAGCAGGCAGAGAAGGAAGGAAGAGTGAAGATAAGAGGGACAACACACTAGAGTGCAAAGAGTCTTAGGAGTTGCACTGTGTCGCCAAAAAGGAGAAGCTGATGTCCCAATTCACAACACCTGTGATTGAGACTTTATTTGAAAATAGGGTCTTTGCTTATGACCCAGTTA
Organism: Glaucomys volans; assembly: GCA_020662805.1. Lineage (NCBI taxonomy): Eukaryota > Metazoa > Chordata > Mammalia > Rodentia > Sciuridae > Glaucomys > Glaucomys volans. Next base: position 313,018 of record JAJEJO010002618.1, read on the forward strand.
AGGCAAGATGAAGGGGGTCCTAATCCAATAGGACTGGCATCATTATTTAAAAAAGAGGGGGTACTGGACACACACAGGGAGGGAAATGAGGTGAAATATCTCTCCAATGGTGAAAGCAGAGACAGGACGGATGTAGCCACAGAGAACAGCAGAGACCTGGGCACCATCAGAAGCCAGGCAGAGGCAAGTAAGGATTCTACCCAGAGTCTCAGACAGAGCCTGATCTTGCTGACACCTTGATTTTGAACTTCTAGACTCCAGAACTATGAGACTATAAATCTCTGTTGGTTTAAGTACCCAGGTTGTGGTACATTTTATAGCAGTCCTAGAAAACTAATACAGGGAGTATGGAACAGGGTCTCTACTTATTGATCTTCTACTTTAGTGGCTGGCAAACTTCTCCTGTAAAAGGCCAGATAATAGATATTTCAGACTTTGAGGGCCATAAGGTCTCCATCACAATTATTCCCCTCTGCCATAGTGACTTGAAAGGAGGCATAGATAATATGGAAGTGAGAAAGCAGGGCCGCATTCCAATAAAATTTCTATTTTATGGACACTCAAGTTTGAATTTTACATCATTTTCTGTCATGGAAAAAAAGTTTGCTTTTTTCCCAACTACTTAAAAATATAAAAACCACTCTTAGCCTATAGGCCATATAAAACCAGGCAGTGGTCCAGGTTTGGTCTACAAGTCACAGTTTGTCTACTCTGGCTGTAGATCCAGGAATCAGGATAACCAGTCTCCCATCCTTGTTCCACTGATGATTCTTGTAGCAATGATTAAATCATTGGCTTCAGACTTTAAAGGGGCATAGCAAGTTTTTTTCCTGCCCACCTGGAAAGTTATTAATGGATGAAAAATCAGATACCTTAAAATACTTAGTATATAGTAATGGTATTAACACTTTGAAATATTTGGCCATATCTTACTCTCCCAGAAATAAATATTAACATGAAGGTCAGAACAAAGATCAAGGGACTCTGAGCCATGGCATCAGGGCAGAGTGGAAATAAATACACAAGCCCCTTCATCACCCACAACTTCAGACAGAATCAGTGAAGAGGAGAAGGAGACACACACACCACAGAAGCTGTGGGCAGCCAGGGCACTTTCTGAGGTCAAAAGCAACTCCATGCTTGTCATCCAGTGTCCCATCTGACCCTGAGCTACTGCTGAATCAAGAATTTCTTCTTTTAGGGAATGCTCTGGAGCTCCTACTGTTAAGAGGCTGTTCTGTAACTCATTCCCCAGATCACCATTCTAAACAAACATTCATCATCCACTAAAGCTCCTTTGACCATCTTGAGTCCATTTCTATGATGCCAACAGCTGACAAAGCCATAAATATTGCCCTGCATGCAGAAACCTCTTCACGCTCATCGCCATAAGGAATTGGAACACTGCCATCGTGCTCTGAAGGGGACAGACGTGAGCTGAGAGCTCCAGATTTTCAGGTCTGGCACAAGGTAAGTCAAAGAAAGCACCAAGGAATACAGAAAACAGTTCACAGGAGGAAATATCATTTGCTAACACTACATGGAGCTGGAGGCCTCCCTAGAACTGAGTTAATAATGCCCTTGAGAAGCAGTGTGGATCCTTCCAAATTACCAGCATAATTGCCACAGACTTAAGTTCCTAGAAGGTAGGAATGTTTCTTCAAAGTAATTATTCCAATCTCCTTCATCCCTGACTGTGTGTTTCCTTGATGAGTCGAGAAGTGTTATCTCTGACTCCTCATACACAAGTTTGAGATGAACAAAGAAGAATCCATATCCTTGGCCTACAAATATCCTCCCTGTTCCTTTTTCTTATATCTCTTCCATTCTGGTACATCATCACCACCTGCTTTCAAAAGAACAGAGAAGACAGCCAAGGTTACTGAGGAGCTCTAAGCAACATGATACCCTTCTCCTAAAAGACACTCATATGAAAACATGGGTGGGCCAAAGGAGTCCCTCGTAGGAGCAGCACTGCTCACTGGAAGGGCAGTGTGCACAGCCCTGGTCCTCACCTTGCTATGTGGACAAGGACTCATCATTTATATTCTCTGAGACTGAATTCCATATCTGTAAAATCAGAACTAGATCATCCACTTTAGAGTGTTTTGTAAGAATCTAATATGATATATCCTTAATAACAGCTATTCTGATTATTTCAGAGAATTCTGGGCAACTTCTCCAGCTCTGTCTCTATATTTATTCTACACCATTTACAAGTGCCTATTTACAGGAGGAGACCTGAGCCACTAAAGCACAAGGTGGCATCTGGGGAAGCAAGGGGACTGGATTATCATATACTGGTAAATTTTCCTTGTTAAACTACATGGATAATGACTTACCCTGTGAATACCAGGCACTATCTGAGAAGAAAGAAAAGTGATCCGGATGATTATTTTCAACACACACACACACACACACACACACACACACACACGCTCTGAGTCTGATCATTGAATAAAACATTCATGAAAAGCATGCTTTCTTTTTCTGCATCAAGAAATATAATATAGGAAAAGCAATTTTTTAACTGAAATCAGCCAAATAAAATATTGAAATTCATTATACTATAACCACAATTATTTAGGGCAGAGGGTTAAAAGGTAAATTGGTCTCAAGCCTAACTGTGGGTGCCTGATGATAAGATTGCCTCCTTCAGATCTCTCAGGAAAGATGGGAATGAAACTGATGACCAGCCTTGGTCAATAAAAGTGAAAATGTTCAGCCCCAGGAAAGAGCCTTTGTGTTGGAGTCTGGGTATGGGAGGACGGGATATCTTTTATCATTAGGCTCTTAACCCAATGTGGTTTGTTTTTTTTTTTTTTTTTCCTTTTCTTTTACATAGGAATTCTTTATACCACTATATGCCTAAATAAGTCCATCTCTAAAGAAAAACACACCAACTATGTTAATTTGCAAGCCAAGCTGATGAAATACTAATGTGTAAATTTGGTGGGAGAAGGTCAAGGAAGAAAGACATTTTCATAATTACAGGCTATTACACATCATTTAAATGGACACACAACAAGAATGGAGGTTGCAAGGCCCAACATGATGGGTTCCTATTTAAAAGCCCAGCACTGTCATTAGCAAATGAATGGTGATGTGCCATTATCTCAGGCTCTCGGTGATGGTTTGACAGAAAATCAATGTCTATGTAATTCTACTGCACACCAGAAATCAAAATAAAAAGGCCTGGTTTGCCATAAGCACATTTCATAATTAAAGCTCTGACAGATGTGGTCCTTATCCTAGTTCTAACCTGCTGTATCTTTATTTCTTCCGAGTTTATTTTGAGTTCCACCTGCACAAGCTCTCCAAGCAAAAGCCTAGCAGGGATGATTAAAGTGTTCCCCTGGGCTTGGGGAAAACCCATGTTTCTTCTTCTTCTTCTCCCCCACCCCTTTACTCTTTCATTCATTTCCAACTGCCCCAGGTCCATTTATTCCACAAACATTACTGATCATGTATGTTCCAAAACTAGATGAATGAGATTCCAAGGGATGACAGGTGAGTTTATGAGGATTCCCATATTCTTGATAGAAGTCCTAATGAGAACTCCTCCACGTCTTCTACCCTTCCTGTGTGATCTTTTTTCTTTGTACCAATTCTATACCTTGTACACAATTCCACAGTAACTTTTTCCATATTGTTTTGTATTTATTTGATTATGTCCCTTGCCCCAGGGAGCTCTTTAGAAGCAGGGACATGCCATCTGCTTGCTCCTATTCTAAATAGCACAATAGCCACAGATTTTGAAAAAAAAATGATATTCTTAAATGATATTTTAAATAGTAGATTTTTTTAAAAGATGTATTGAACATAAACATAATCCATCTGCTTCTATGGCTTCAAATACTAGCTACATGATTATCATTTTAAATGTATCTGTTCATCCCCGATCCCCTGATCATCATTCCCACTTGCCTATTAAATGTCTCCAGTGAATGTCCCACAGACAACCTGTCCAAAGCTGAGTACACTGTATTTTCCAATTCCATACCTCATTTATATTTTGATTGATAGTGAGACCCTCTATTCACTATTTCATTCAGTGTCTTTTTTGATTCTATCTCTTACCCACTGCCTTAGTTCAGAACTTTGTCACTTTTATTTAATTTCCTGCAGATTTCCATGTTCCACATTGCCACACAAATATCTACCTAAAGCAAACTTTATTCTGCAATTTGCAAATTCAAAGATTTCTGTTGGTTCCTTAATGCCTGTTTCCAATGTACCTCTGTTGACAATCTGGCAATACCTTATTTCATTAGGAGAGACTCTGTTGTAGTAGACTACATGTCCTGTAAACCCAGCACAATAAACTTTGGATTATTCTCAGGTAAGTCAGGGAAACCCTAAGACCTTGCATAAACTATTATATCTCTCTGCCTAGAAACTCCTTTCTCTAATCACCTGGCCTGTTCCTACTTCCTTCTGCAAAGATTTTCCTGAATCTCCCAGGACTAGTGAGTGATATCCTTCTGTATATTCCTAAAGTCCTTCATTCTCCCATATTTTAGAGGATCTTATGTCGTTCATGCTAGCTAGACTGAAAGCCAGTAAGCACTAACAAGGTAATTTTATTCATCTCTAGGCACTTCCTGGTACAAGGTACATAGCCAATGGATATTTGATAAAATAATGAGTGAGTCACTAATTTAATAGTCTAAGACTGGTTATAGATGTAGGTAGGTACCAATTGTATCTAGTAGTTGAAGCCACAGTTGTGATTGAGAATGCCTAGAAAAATAAATAACTATAAAAAAATAGGGAATAAGAAAAATCCCAGCAAGTACCGATTTTTGTTAAAGAGAAAGGAGAGTTGGCTAAGGAAAATTGAGAAAAATTAGTCACTAGAGTGGGAGAAAAGCCAGACAAGAGTGTTGTCACACTGGCAAGCCTAGGATAGCACTTCTGGAAAGAAACCTTCCCCAAACTCCCAAATTGGGACTAAAATCCCCTTGTATCTGTTCTCACCTTATCTTTATGTATCCCTATCATGGTGCTTATCACAGTACACCTTAACAGTCTACTTATCTTAAAGGTCACAGAAGATTAGCTCCTCAAAGGCAGGGACTCTGTCTTATTGGCAGTGTGTCCCTTGCACTCAGCACAGTACATTACACATAGCTAGTGTTCAATAAACATTTGTTGAAGGATTGACAGGATATGTGAGTAAATAAATGTGTAAATGAGTAAATAAAAGTACAGCTAAGAAATCAAGTAAGAATTGAAAGATGCTCATGATTGTAGTAGAAAGATATTGGGTGACTACTACCTTATGGTTTTTAACATATACCAATATAAATCTCACATGAAATGCCAAACTATCACTTGGGTTTCTCCTATCACAACCACCATGAAGATGGATGGATGGCTGTCAAAGGTACAAACAGGTTTCATCCAATGTTTTTCACCTGATAACACATAATGGAATTATTACCTCTCTTAAGAGATTGAAAGTTAAATACACCTTTGCAGGAAAATGGATAGAACTTGAGAACATTATGTTAAGTGAGATAAGCCAAACTCTCATGGAAGCTAGAGAAGAAAAAGTAAAAGAAAGTGGGGTGGACAGGTCTCATGAAAAGAGAGATCAATAGAGGAAAGGCACCAGGGTGAGGGAAGAAAGGAGAGAAAGGGGCAATAATGAAAGAATGATATTGACTAAAATATTTGTTATATTGTGTGCATGCACAAATATGTAAAAACAAATCCCATCATTGTGTACAACTAATGCACCAATAAGAAAAAATGGGGAAAAAAAAACAAGTTAAATACATCATTTCAAACTTGCATCAGCAAACAGTATTGTCCTTAAGCAAAGGAAATTTTTCTTATACTTTTATTAGTGCATTATAATTATACCTAATAGTGGCAGTCATTGTGACACATTCAAATATGCACATAACAAAATTTGGTCCAATTCATTCCTCAATACTTCCTCCAGCCAAGGAAACTTTGAGCAGTGGCAATCAACTCAAGTCTTAGTGATCTTGGATTTTTAACTCTTATTTCCTGTGCACTGCATGTTATAATCCCATGCACTCCATTTGAGGGAACATTGCAAAATGGAACAACAGATTATTTATCATCATGAGGCCCCCAATTGCTGACATAAAAAAAGTATTTTGATGACAAATCCCTAAACAAATGAATTGAACAGAACCTCTGACAGACTGTTAATATTTTGGTTTTAGATTTATAAATGAGGGGAACTTGAAATAAAGAGGATTGGACATGGAAAATGTTAAGCACAGCCTAGACAACAAATAAATACCCTTCATGACTAAGGTGAGGGGGGGATTAGCAGGGAACACATTCCAGCAATTTCTCAGAGTTGCTGGGAAATGAAACTTAACCACCCCAGGCTTTTCATAAACACAGTACTGACCAGTAAACTGCTTTCTTCCCTCTCTGGGCCTCTTAACTTTACCAGTGAGTGCCATTTGCATGCAGGGGACTGTCAAGGTGAAGAAGAAGAAGATGTATGCAAAGAATTTGCTCTTCGTTTTTCAGTCTTACCCTTCGGGAGGTTAAGGGATCTGCACCATACCGCTCCCATCTTGCCTACATCTGGGATCTCCAGTACACTTGTGAACTCTGACTGGAATCATGTACTATAGATGATAAACTGACTTTTTGTAGGAGACACGAGCAGGAAATAGTTCTGTTCTTTCTTTTTTTTTTTTTTTTTTTTTTCTTTCTCTAATTTGAGGCATTAAGAAAAATAGTTCCCAAAGTGGTTCATTAGAAGACTAAGGGAGGGCTGGGTATATAGCTCAGTTGGTAGAGTGCTTGCCTTGCAAGCACAAAGCCTTGGGTTCAATCCCCAGCACTGCAAAAAAAAAAAAAAAAAAAGGGAATCCAAGCACCCTATAAGTTGCAAGGCATCCCACACTGTCTCTTGCTAAGCACAGTGTAGCTTTTAGAGAAGCAACTCATCTATCAAAACCAAGTCTCCCTCCACTCTTTTGATCACAAAGATTGAGGCTGGAATTTGGAAAAATCATTTATATGTTGTTTAATCAGAGATTTCAACTTTTTTTTTTTTTTTTCAGTGCTGGGGATTGAACCCAGGGCCTTGTGCTTGACAGGCAAGCACTCTACCAACTGAACTGTATCCCCAGCCCCTCGATTTAAAAAAAGAAAAAATCATTTATTTTTATTTTTACAGATTGCATTTTGATTCATTGTACACATTTTTAAAGGGCTCCCATGAAACTGTTCTACCTTATTCAAAGAGGGCTAAGTTCCATAAACTAAAAAAATCTTCAGGTATTCAAGGGACATATATAGCCTAAAAAAAAATCAGCGCGACCTAGTAGAAAAAGTACGAGTGTAGTCAGAAATACCAAAATACACTACTTAGAATAGGCTTTTACCAGCAGTGTGACTTTGTACAAGTTACTGAGTTTTCTGGACCTTAGTTTCCTCATCTGTAAAATGGAAGCAAAAAAGCCCACCTTGCAGGGTTATGAGTTTTAAATACGATCATATATGCAAAACACAGAACTCAGACACCTGGCAGGCACTCAATAAATGTTGCTCTCTCTTCCATTCAGAGATTCTTAAGAAAATTAAGACTAGAAAAGGAAGTTAATCTCACAGACAATGTTGAAGACAGCCCTGAACGCAAATAAATTAAGATGGGTAAGGCATAATATCAGATACAGTATTTTATCAAATAAAAGTTAGCATTGATTCTAAGCTATCATTAAGAAAGAGAAAGCACTGTCAACTATTGTATGTTACCGTTGGTTATAAACACTCAAAAAATGTTAACAATATGAAAATAGTGTATATTTTCATAAAAAAAAATTAAATACAGTAAGTGTGTGGGATTCTACATGAGCTTAGAGATACGACAGAAACCAAAAACCAGGAAACAAAAAGACCATATTTCCTCTTGCAGATTAAGTTCCTTATCTTGAGGGGGAAAAATTCAGGAAGGCGTAGGCCAAAAAGGCAAGCAATTACTCATTTAGCCACTCCTTTAAATCCCAGTTTATTACCAGTACATAGATATGAGAAAATGGCATTTGGGGGAAAGGCACATGAAAGTAGTAAGTAACATTCTAGGTTTTGCCACCATCTTAATTTCCATTTTTATGTCTGAATTTGAGTATTGAAAAGTATGTAATTCTAAATCTGGAAGGAGACTAACTGGTAGTTGCCAAGGCTCTTATAGCCACATTAATTTAGAGCTCGCCTGACCACTTAGTTAGGTAACCTATAGCGACATTTAGTGGTAGCTCCCTCAAATTACAACCAGATGTCCCAGAGGGGCAGGGCAATTGCTGGGACAGAATGACTTGGCAAAATCCTCCTTATCACAGCATGAGTGATTTCACCAGAACCTTATCAGTCAGGTTATTGAGAGGTCTTCTGGAGGTGGTGCTAGAGGTGGAAGTGGCTAACATAATTGCAATCATTTTTTGGATAGTTTGGTATTTTCTGTGTATCTTTACTACAGAATAAAATCATAGTGCTGAAAGAGACCCTGTAGATTATCTAATCCAATTCTCTCATTTGCATATTATACAACTGGCTCTAATATGCTAGACCAAGGTAAGGGTTTAAGAATTCAGAATGAGCCGGGCGTGGTGGTGCACGCCTGTAATCCAAGCGACTTGGGAGGCTGAGTCAGGAGGATTGCGAGTTCAAAGCCAGCCTCAGCAACTTAGCGAGGCCCTTAGCAACTCAGTGAGACCCTGTCTCTAAATAAAATACAAAATAGGGCTGGGGATGTGACTCAGTGGCCGAGTGTCCCTGAGTTCAATCCCTGGTTCCAAAAAAAAAAACAAAAAGAATTCAGAATGCATTGCTCTCTCAATTGAATGAGTTGACTTTACATATTTTTTCAACCTTAATTCATTATGCACTTAATATGAAACCAATTGTATTGAAAGAACATTATTTATAGTAGTTAGAAAGTTTGAGACAAATTAAGGATTGGTACATAAAAAACAAAGTCAGTGCAAACTAATAATCACCACTTACATAGCTCTGACTACCCTATGACATAGATACAGTTATCCCATTTTACAGTTAAAGATATTGAGGCATGATATTACCATAAATGGTCTATCGATTCAATGCAATCCTCATCAAAATACCAATGACATTCTTCAGGAACTAGAGAAAAGTCCTAAAATTCATATGGAAGAATAAAGACTCAGAATAGCCAAAACAATCCTGAGCAAAAAGAGCAATGCCTGAGGGCAATACTGAATTTTAAATTATACTACAAAACTATAGTAACAAATACTGCATGGTACTGGCATAAAAATAGACACAGAGACCCATGAAATAGAACAGAAGACACAGAAACAAACCCACATGGATAATAGTTATCTGATCCTTGACAAAGGTGCCAAAAGAAAAATGTTGGAGAAAAGACAGGTTTTTTAACAAATGGTTTTGAGAAAACTGGATAACCACATGTAGAAGAATGAAACCAAAGCTGGGCGTGGTGGCGCACGCCTGTAATCCAAGCGACTTGGGAGGCTGAGTCAGGAGGATCGTGAGTTCAAAGCCAGCCTCAGCAACTTAGTGAGGCCCTAAGCAACTCAGTGAGACCCTGTCTCTAAATAAAATACAAAATAGGGCTGGGGATGTGGCTCAGTGGCCAAGTGTCCCTGAGTTCAATCCCTGGTTCCCCCCCCAAAAAAAAAAAAAAGGAATGAAACCAGATTCCTTATCTCTCACCCTGCACAAAAGTCAACTCAAAATGGATTAAAGACCTAGGAATTAGACTAGAAACTTTACAACTGCCATAAGAAAATATAGGGTCAACATGCCAAAGTGTAGGTGCAGGAAACAACATTTTCAACAGGACTCCTAAAATTCATCCATTAATCCATGTCCATTAATAAATAGATGACATCAAATTTAAAAGCTTCTGCAGGCAAAGGAAACAATTAGGAATGTGAAGAGAGAACTTACAGAACAGGAGAAAATCTTTGCTAGCTACTCCTCTAAAAAAGGATTACTATTCAGAATATATAAAGAACTCAACAAACCTACCACTGAGAATAAATGAATAAATAAATAATAACCCAATCAATAAATGGGCAAATGAAGTAGACAGACACTTCTCAAAAGAAGAGATACAAATGGTGAACAAATATATTTTTTAAAATGTTCAACATCTTTAACAGTCAGGGAAATGCTAATCAAAACTACACTAAGATTTCATCTTACTTCATTTAGAATGGCAATCATCAAGAATACAAATTATAAATGCTAATGAGAATATGAGGTGGAAAAACATTCTTATATTATTGGTGGGACTGCAAATTAGCACAACTATGGAAGTCAGCATGGAGATCCATCAAAGTACTAGGAACAGAGCCACCATATAACCCAACTATACCACTCTGATATTCATCCACAAAAGTTAAAGTCAACATACTACAGCAATATGTGCATAACCATGCTTATAACAGCATATTCATAATAACCAAGTTATGGAATTGGTCTAGATGTCCATAAACAGATGAATGGATAAAGAAAATGTGGTACAGGGCTGGGGTTGTGGCTCAGTGGTAAAGCACTTGCATAGCATGTGTGAGGCAATGGGTTTGATCCTCAGCACCACATAAAAAAAATTAATTAATTAATTAATTAATTAAGTGAAATTTTAAAAAAAGAAAAAGAAAACGTGGTATATACACATAACAGATTTCAGGCATTAAGAAGAACAAAATTATGTCATTTGCAGGAAAATGGATAGAACTTGAGAGAATTATTTTGATTGAAATGAGCCAAACTCAGAAAATCAAGGGTCATATGTTTTCTTTCATATGTGGAAGCTAGAGAGAAAATAGGATGGCGGGGGGGGGGGGGTTGAGAGGGGGGTTCTCATGATATTAGAAGGGCAATTCAATAGAATAGAGGAAGAACACCATATAGAAGAAGGAAGGGAAAGGGAAGGTGCTGGAGAATAAAATTAACCCAATTATGTTATCTTTGTCTATGAAGAGGTCATAGAGAACTCTACTATTATATAGAATCATAATGCATCAACAAAAGAAAAAAATTGAGGTATAAAGAATTCTTGATAATGACTTACTCCAAAAAAA
>JAJEJO010002618.1:329107-376172 GCA_020662805.1 Glaucomys volans
CTCCTAAAAACCTTCATGTGACATGTCCTGCCTATACGCAGAAGGAAGAAACATCACACAGGGATTCCCAAAAGAATCTGAACAAACAGGCCTGGTTAAGTTTTCCCAGTTCATCACCATGAGATCATCCCTTTTGTCCTTCAGTCACACTTCAGCATGACCATCCATAAAAACACAGTTTTCCCTGGGTCTTTGGGCCTTCATTCAAAAACACTGGTTAAACAAACTTCTTAAGCTCTTCTTTTATTATAGGGGGTCTCAGCATGAACCTGGTGATCAGTAAGGGAAAGATATTTCTTTTCCCCTACAATCCTTACTCAGAGTACTCCCAGCAAACCCCCTGCACACAAATGTCCACCTGAGAATGTTTCCCAGGAATCTTGACATAAGACAGTCAGATAAGAGCCCTTCTACTGTTCCATTAGATACTACACTATCATTACTTGGTGCAAGAGACCTTAAAGACAAAGTCCCTTTTATGTAATTCCCTTTTTCAGAGAGTTTTAAATGGCTCATGCCATATGCCCCAAACTTACTTTACAGAGCACCGTAAAATTTATTTTCAAGATTATTTAGTGTTTGTTTGAATATCTGCCTTATGCAAAGCACTGCAAAAAGTGAGGGAGGGCAGAGAAGAATACACAGTAAGTTAATTGGTAAGACATGGATTCTTTTTCCTTGATGAGTTTATATTTTGACAAGAGAAATAAAAATATACAATAATTACTCTACAAAATAGAATGTAACAAAGAAGTAAAAGTGCCATGGAAGTTCAAAGAGAAGAAAGCTTTGTTGGTTTTATGTTTGCTGGGAGGCGAGGTGAAGGGTTATTAAAAGCCCCTTCTTTTTTTACTTTTTGATACCAGGGATTGAACTCAGGGGCACCACATCCCCAGCCCTATTTTGTATTTTATTTAGAGACAGGGTTTCACTGAGTTGCTTAGCGCCTTGCTTTTGCTGAGGCTGGCTTTGAACTCATGATCCTCCTGCCTCAGGCTCCTGAGCTGCTAGGATTACAGACATGTACCACCATGCCTGGATAAAAGTTCCTTCTTAACCTACTCCAGTTCAATTGGACCCTGAACACTAGGTAGGAGTTCAGCAAATGAGAAAAGGTAGAAAAGTAATTCCAGACAGATGTAACACAGAGTAAAGACTCAGAGGTGGAAAGGGCGGTAATGTCTGGGGAATGGCTTCTAATCTAGTTTAGAGCACCAAAGGGTTAAGGATTCATGAAGGAAATGCTAGAGGGGGACGTGGCCCAGGAACATATCTCTTTCTGTTGCACCCACCAAACCAGACATGTTAGGACAAGACAGTGGCTAGGACCAAGCCACGGATCATCACACATCTTCAGACATGTCATAGAGAAGGCTGGTGAGTCCCCTTGGGCTCCCTTCCCACCATAGATAAATTTGTTTTTCCACTGATCCCCTGTAGAAGTCCCAGAGGATTTTTCATTCAAACCTCTTCCAAAGAATTGCTTTTAATGTACTATTAAATTATCATTAAAAAACTGAATCTTCTCTAGGGAAAAGAGGTTTAAAATTTTTTATCAACTAACCTTCAACAAAATTATCTTTCAGTAGTTCTAGAAGTTTCTGTTCTCAAAAGATGATTTTTCAGAGCATTTGATACTTGATTATTCATATTTCTAAGTGTATTGAGTCTTATTTTTAAATCTCCATGATTTAACTGCACAAAAACTATTTAACTCTCTGTGGACAAGTACTTTTCCAATTCAGTGCCCTCCTTTCAAATATTTTACACTTTCACTTACCTCATCTGTGACTTGCATGTGGATTGCATGTTCCACATATTGCTCATAAGGCAGTGGGGAGGGGCAGGCACCCTTTTCTTCTCTTGATAATTAGTGGTCTAATCCCAGCAATCAATGTTGTGCTTTAACTTCCTGCCTGTTTTTTTTTTTAACAGTCATTATATAAAGAGGTCGTGTTGTTTAAACTTGAGAATCCGATAGAACTCGCATTTGCATAAATTATCTCAAAATAGAAGGTTTTTATCCTAAGGTGGACTTCAGAACCTAAAACGCCCAGCAACTGATTCAGACCATCATGAGGCAATGCTACAAACGAGATGTCAGTTCAGATCTGCAGTGGTTCCATCTTTGCCTGTATTGTGTATCTTTTGTCTGCAATTATTTGAGTATTTCATTTCCTTTTACTCCCCTCTTTCTTTAACCAAAATGAGACAAGAATCAATCAATTCATATGCTAAAATGAATGATAAGAAATGAAGTTCTCATCAAAATCATGACACAAATGAGAGACAAAGAAGCAAATTCTTAGCTCTCTCAAAAGTGGCAAATCCTAACTTTCAATCAGGACATGATAGAATTTGAGCCTGTCAATCTGTGCTCAATGAGAATGAAAAAAATGAAGAATATATATGAAATGAGATAAATATATCAATGAAGAGTGTCTAAAAGGAGTAATTAGGATTTTAGAATGTATTTTAGCTCTCTGGTACTAACTCTCCATTCCACCGTATGGTACCTTGAAATTTTCAAGCCCGTTAATCATTTCTCATGCTTTCAGCTTACGTGCACATTTTTAAGGGCGTGTAATGCTTAGAAATAGTAAATCACACTAACGGAGCTAATCTTGTTTCAATATAGCAGTACAGGCAGGTATTCAAGTGAGGCTACAATTTACAAGAGTAGCCCTATGTCATAAAGCTCATGTTTATTTATGAAAAATAAAAACTATCATTATTTGAAATGAAGAGCAAAGTTCATTGATCTCTGCTAGAGAGAACAGAATTGATAACTGGAAAAAATTAAACAAGAACATGAATCATGTCTCCGCACAATGCAGTTCTATGAAAACATAAAATAAGCAAGATAAAAATGGAGACCCAGAGAAGGAAAGGCAAATATGAGTGAGATTAAATACACACACTCGACAGGGACACCAACCTATTCAAACTAATGAGCAAGCAGCAAAACACCTGGACTAGGTTGGTCTGGGTGATGGAGCTATCCAGCTTCCAGCACTCCATGCCAACCTGTGGAATTTGCTTTTCTGTTGGAAGTCTCCCCATTTTCCACTAAGAAAGAATCCAGGGCTTTTAATTCTTTCTTAAGTGAAGGGAGAAAACAGTTGCTATTGAAACTCTCCCTCTTTCTGGAGAGGTTCACCAAAAGGACCAAGAAACTTGTTACAAAGTGATAAATTGAGTAATTAATTTTATATGCTCACTCCCAGTTCGTCCAACCAGACTCTTTGCTCCTAGTTATTAAGAAGACATTTCCACATCTCATCATCAGAAGTATGTGGAACCTCCTAAATTGCCAAGGGGGACGTGGGAAACCGGAGTTTAACTTCTTAACACTTAACTGAAAACAGTACCAATTCTCTCTTTAGAAATAACTGGTAATTTCATTCAGACAGTATTTACAGAAAAGCAGATTGGCTGAATTCAAATGTCATTACTAATAGAGAAATTTATAAGTAAGATTTAGCATTCAATTAAAACTATTTATAAATTAATTATAAGAAATAAAAACAATTCAGGTAAAAATAGGACTTTACACATTCTCCAAAAGATGTACCTTAGCGTTGGATTTTGGATTATTGTCAACTTGCAATGTCGGACTCTGGGCCAGTTTGTTCACAGGGGCTGGCCGGGAGAGCCTTTGCTGGTGCCAAGCTCCTCCAGCAATACCAGCATGGGGCCAGCCCCATGTGTGGGTGATCTCTGGCTAATGGATCAGCAGTCCAGAACTCCACATTCATCAGAAGAGCTCACGTCTGCTCTTAACCCACAGACACCCACAAACTTACCATCTCATCCACCTACTGGCAGGTCTTCAATGTAAAATTCTATATGTGTGACCATCACCCTCATCCTCTGAAGTTAATGGATCCCCCAACCAAGACAAGGTTTGGATTTATTATACAACTCAGCACATGTCTATCTGACTGCACAGGGGGACAGAAATCTTGCCAAATAACCTGGCAGTCTTCACTTTGGCTTTCTGAAGACCAAAAACCATAGACTCATTTTAAGCAAACTGCCAAGACAATAAATTGGTCCATCTCCCAAACAATTTAACTCAGAATGAAAATAGACCTGGATAAGTTCCCATTCTTTGGTAATTTCATATAGTATATTAATAAGTTCTTTACACATATATAGACAGAAGGGAGTCAAAGGCAATGTCTCACTGGTGGTGATGTAGAAACTTCTCACCTACATGCTATATGACACTTGTTCCTAAGATAGATTAAATATACCAGAGATTCAGTGTGTACTTTTATTTTGGTGAAATCAAGATAATGATCAAAATTTCAGTTTCTGCCTTTCAACCTCTCTCCATTTTAATTTCCACATATTTGGATATAGTGCCTAGAACAAAAACTGCCCAAAGTAAGCCCTCAACAAAGATTACTACCTATTTAATAAACAAATAAATGGATGTTGATGTCTAGAAGACCCCAAGGCTCTCCTCCCCTCCTACTCCCGCTTTTAAGAAGTGCATGAGATAGGGCTGGTGAAGGCAAGGGCAATATTCTGTCATGGGGTAGGGGAGTAAAGTCTGGGGCTGATAAAGGTTTTGGTGCCACAGGTTTCCTCTGGATTTCATTGTTGGCATCCTGACCACTTTGGGGAGTCTGCTCTTCTGCCTTCCTCTCAAACTCCTACCCCTAGCAGGGAGGTGCCATTCTTCTCAGCCTCCTCCCCAATTCTCCTTCACTGCTACACATCCCCTCTCTAGAAAAGCAAGCAGAAGCCAGGGTTAGATCCAGGAGAAACGAGGCCTATAGGAACCACCTGCATCCTTCTGTGTGTGTGAGGCTGGTCAGAGACAAGTCCTTCTTTTCCCTTAGTCATCTTTCTTTGTACCCTCTGACCACCAGGATGGACACACAAAACTGAGTGAAATTCAAGGAAAAAGACCAACCAAGCAGCAAGACATGTCTTCACTCTGAGTCTCAGACCTACTTTGGGTAAAGTTTTCATTCACATTTGCATCCAGCAGACCTGGATTAGAATGGTTTATGAACAAAAATCTCAGATACGAATAGAGAGAATATATTTTTCCAGTCTTATCCTTGGTATATATCTTTCTGCAGCTCCTTAATTTGGGGCAAAAGACTGGTTAAAAATTTACAGAGTTTTATCATGGTCAAAACCATTTTGACATACTTAATACATAAATATATAGAGCAACAAGAATTGCTTTTCAACAAATGGGATTAATCCCTTAAATCTGTGCGAAGATGTCAGAGTGATGAATGCAATATAACATTATTAGGAAACAGCTATAAAACTGCAGGATGAAACAGAGGGGAGAAGGCATATCAGTTCCTCTCAAAGGTCTAAGGACAAGGCAATAGCACACACAGTCTCAGAACAAGGAGTAGCATAAAGCTCATCCTCATCCTCAAGAGAATGACAGTCAGGTACCCAAATAACATATGTCCCAAGTGAACTCCAACACTAGCAGGAGCAGAACCTAGAGGCCATCCTCAGAAAGCCCCAACTCATCTATATTTAGGCAATTCCACACTTGCCTTGGTCCATTATTATCCTTCTTATATTCATCATCAGCTTCCCACCAGTAAAACAAAATACATGAGCAAATTTACTTATTAAGAGAAAATGTTTATTTTGGCTCACAATTTTAGAGGTTCTACTCCAATACTTGGCAGATTCATTGCTTTAGGCCTCTGGTGGGTGTGATGAATGGCAATGATTGGGACCTGGCAGTGGAGCAAAGTGTATACCCCATGACCAAGAAACGAGAGAGAGAAAGAGAGAGAGAGAGAGAGAGAGAGAGAGAGAGACAGGCTAGGGTCCCAAATCCCCTTCAAGAGCATGCCTCCAATCACTTAAGGACCTCCCACTATGTCCTACTTCCTACTTCCACCACCCCCAATACCACCATCCTAGGGACCAAGCCTTTAATACTTGGACATCTGGGCAACATTTGACATCTAAACTATAACACTTGCCTTGGGATGCCTTAATATTTAGTATTGATAGCTGATCTCTAATTATTTCAGTATATCATTCCTGGAAATATGGCAAGTAGAGAAGCTTTCTGTTCACCAAATTGTTTAATCCTATTCACTTGTTTAGAGATGTCTGAAAAAAGTCAAAATTTATGTAATCTCTGATAGTTACTTTCTAACAGAGAGTAAGTTGTATGAGAAATTAGGCAGAGCAACCACAAACACAACATTCAGACTTCCAATCCAGTTCCATGATGCCCTTTATTATTTTATGTGAAAAAGATTCTGCAAACAGCAAAGTCATTTTTCAAATGTGATTATAAAAGCCATGATGTATGCTAGTTTGCATCATCTTAATATGAACTTGCTCATCCTAGAGTTTGTCATAACTCAGGATTATGCTACTTCTAAAACTCTAAACTATAACATAAAAATCTATTACCACAATCATCTACCCATCTAGCTTAATTATGCAGTTTCTCCTAACTACTAAAGTTTCAATTACTTAAAATTCACAAATCTGTGCTTCCATCCATGGACTTGGTATTGTTCTAAACACATGCATAATCTCCTTAGATCTCTTTACCTGGAAGAGACACGAATTTACAGACATACAAATTCAGTATGTCTAAATTAAAGTCATGACATTTTCCTACTAAGCCTGACTTCCCTTGGACCCTGTGCTTCACGAACAAAACTCTACTGACAACCGAATAAGCTCTTCTGATCATCCTGACTCCATAATTAGCTCATATCTTTGCCAGAATGTATCTTTCTTTTTAGTTGTTGATGGACCTTTATTTTATTTGTTTGTTTATATGAGGTGCTGAGAACCAAACCCTGTGCCTCACATATGCTAGTCAAGTGCTCTGCCACTGAGCTACAACCCCAGCCCCTATATCTTTCTTTCTTAAGATACATTTCAAGTATTGCCTCTTCTTTTTTCTAGACATTTAATTGATTATTTTTAGTTATACATGACAGTAGAATCCATTTTTATAAAATTATACAAGCATGGAAAATAATTTATTCTAATTAGGATCCCATTCTTGTGGGTATACACAATGGTGGGATTCACTCAGGTATTTTCATATATGTACATAGGAAAATTCTGTTAGATTCATTTTATTGTCTTTCCTACTCCTATACCCCTCCCTTCCCTTCACTCCCCTTTATCTAATCTATTGAACTTCTCTTCATTTCCACCCCTTTATTGTGGTTTAGCTTTCACATATCAGCAAAAGCATTCGACCTTTGTTTATTTTTGGATTGACTTATTTCACTTAACCTGATAGTCTCCAGGTTAATCCATTTACTGGCAAATGTCATAAAGTCATTTTATTTTATGACTGAGTAATAGTCCATTGTACATATGTACCACAATTTCTCTATCCATTCATTGTTGAAGGGCACCTAGGCTGGCTCCATAGCTTAATAGTGTGAACTGAGCTGCTATAAACAGTGATTTAGCTGTGTCACTGTGGTATGCTGAATTTAAATCTTTTGGATATATGCTGAGGAGTGGAATAACTGGGTCAAAAGGTGGTTCCATTTCAAGTTTTCTGAGGAATATCCATACTGCTTTCCATAGTGATTGCACCAATTTGCAGTCCCACCAACAATATATGAGTGCACCTTTTCCCCTACATCCTCTCGAACATTACTTGTTACCTGTACTCTTAATAATTGCTATTCTGACTAGAGATCGAATTTCAGTATGGTTTTAATTTTTGTCTCTCTAATTGCTAGAGATGTTGAACATTTTTTTCATATATTTGTTGAGCATTCATATTTCTTCTTTTGAGAAGGGTCTGTTCAGTTCCTTTGCCCATTTATTGATTGGGTTATTTGGTTGGGGAGGAGGGCAGTTGGTACTAAGTCTCTTGAGTTCTCTGTATATCCTGGAAATTAATGCCCTATCTGAGGTGCAGGTGAAAAGGTTTTCTCCCATTCTGTAGACTCTCTTCATGCTTGATTGTTTCTTTTCTTAATACCTCTTCTTACTTGATTGCATTTCAAGTAATCTCTTCCTCAGTCAAATAGATTGTCCACTTCCCACTGACCCCTACATATTCTAAACACTTTCTCATTGAAGCAGAGATTAATGCTGCAACCACATGGGTACAAAGAATGTAGAAAATCAGCCATTTTCAACTCTAAAATGAACCTCAAGAACCCCTAGTTCTACCCTTATGTTAATCTATTGAATCAAGCTTCCCATCAAGAGTAGATAAAGCCAGGCATGAAGGTGCACACCTGACATTCCATCAGCTCGGGAGGCTGAGGCAGGAGGATCACAAGTTCAAGGCCAGCCTCAGCGACAGTGAGGTGCTAAGCAACTCAGTGAGACCCTGTCTCTAAATAAAATACAAAATAGGGTTGGGGATGTGGCTTAGTGGTTGAGTGCCCCTGAGTTCAATCCCCAGTGTCCCCCCTCTTCAAAAAAAGAGTAAATTAAGGTGCACACATGGTCTCTGACTTGGTGATGTCTAAGAGAAATGGGAGCAGAGTAAGTGGTAATGGACTCAGAAAAGGTGGGCTGAAGAGGTGAGTGCTGGACTGGGAATGTGCTTATGCAGCTCCACTTGTGAAACAATGACCCCTAAATAAAGGCAGTCTTAACCCTTCCCCTTCCTGTACTTTCTCAGAGAATTGAGTCTTTGTGGCTGGACAAGAGTCCTCTGTTGCATTGATTTGAGGTATAGGATTACTGGAAGAAAAATAAATCATAATAGACAGTGATATGTATCAGGAGAGGAAAAGAGAACAGAGGGATAAGGTGAAAAAGAGGGGAGATCAAGAAATGCACAGAAGATAGTAAGAGAGAGAGAAGCCAAAGCAGACTGGTTTTTGACAGAGGAGTCCCTGAGGAAAGAAAGGTTTCTCAATGCCCCTCACTGAGGAGGGCATGTGAGAAGCCCTCCTTGACATACCATGTGAGATAAGCTGTGTTCACTGAATCTCAGATGCTGCTGCTCAAGCTGGGTGTCATGATTTTATTTATTGACAAAACATATAATTGAAAGGAGATTGGGAAAGGTTTTATTTCCTGTTTTGTACTGTATAAAGGAGATTATAGGCATTCTAAAAGTTTTAAATTGTTTTTAGCACTTTTCAATGGAATATTGGGCAGGTATTTGAGGGTTTTGTTTCTTTTTGTTGTTTTGGGTCTATTGTTTGTCCTTAATGACAAAGAACACAGATTAACTTAAAGGCATCCTAACTATACAGTTATATGTCCTATCTAACACCATCCTTAATATTTAAACATATGGATCCTTCAGATTCCTGCTCTCATTTCCCTTTCGGGTACCAAGTTGAAAATGAACAAGTGGGAGCCCACATAACAGTAACAGATAATACTTTTAGCATTCTGATCTAAGTCTTTAAAATAAATGAACTCATTTAGTTTTCAGAACAGACTCTATAAGGCAGATACAGTTTATTTTTTCTATGGAGGCACAAGGAGCTTAAGTCATTGCCAGAGCTTATACAACCAATAAGTGGCAGAGCCAGAGTTCCCTGCTGGGCAGTCTGGCTTTAGTGTCCCTGCTGTTAACTGCCATATTCCACTGCTTTCAAGATACAGCACACGTTTTCCTCAAATGGAAGTTGTTTATTCCTCTGTCACACTATGTCTTCACACAGTATCATTCAGTGAGCATGTATACACCTGGAAGCCTGGAATCATGAGGAAAGCAGCCCCACTCCTAAAGCAACTGGTCACTGAAACACACACAGAAAGAATACCACTATTTTAGCCAAGGGGAAGATTCGGTTTCCTTAAGATCTAAGTATTTTATGCTAGAAACAAAAGAGAAAGTAAATGTAATAAAGAAAAACAGCTTATTGAGAAGAAAAAATAAAGACTAAAAGATGCTGGTGAGAAAGTTGCAAAGACTGAAGAAGAATCTGTTCCTTTTGACATTAAATTATGCAAATCATATGCAAGCTATGCAAATCTGTACAAAAATAGGGAGAAAAGATGTGGCTATTTTTCTTTCTCTAAGTCTTATATAAACACCTTCTGAAATGAACAGTGAGGGTGCTGAATGTGAATTTCACAATGGTATAATTTTCTAGGTGCATTCAAGCCCACAGAAAATTGAATTAACCACCTATTCAAAAAAATGTAAATACTATGGAATATTTGTAATCCTTTTATCACTGTGGTCATTTAGAAATGGTTTTTAAGTACCTTCTAGGATACTTTCTACTTTCAGATCCCCAGTCTTCATGGAGTACATCATCAGCCTTTCACATTGGTGCTCACAGGCAGCAGTATCACTAACATCAAAGTCAAGTATCTTACATCAGATTTGGTACTATCAAGGTCAAAAGACTCAATGTGACCATGAGTGTATTCTAATCCATATATGTGCAAACTGAATTATAACAAACTCTAGTGTGTAGGATAAAAATATTTTCAAGTATTTGATTCTCTGAGGTCACCGCTATTGGCTAACTTCTTTTTTGAGGAACAACTATTTTGACATCATATTATCTGACTTTAGATAAAAACTACTACAGGAAAAAGCCTACTCTTCAACCTATTCCAGTAACAAAGAGCAGCTATTTCACCACCTTTTCTGTAGAGTCTATAACCCTTGAAATAAGTAGAAAAGAATTCTGCAAGTTAGGAAGAAATAGAAAAGCAGATGCACAAAAAATATGAGGAGCATAGAGAACCAACAAAGGGCCCAAAAGATCTCTGCCAGTTGCTTCTTTAGAAAGTAAATCCACTACGGATAGAAGATACAAAGATAAATAAAACATGGTTTCTGCCTTCAGTCTCCTCAGATATTTATATTTTCAAATGGAATCCAGGATGTGAAATTACCGATATGTAAAAGTATGGATGGCATCTGAGGGGAGTCCCTAGTAGAAGCCCAGCAATTCTCTATTAACCAAAGTAAACTACCCTATTCCTGAGCAGAATGACCTGCCTTACATTCTATTGTCACTTCAGAGCAGGAGAAAATCCTGTTTAACACTTAAAGTGTGTTAAAAGATACACTGGGGAAGGAAGCCGAATCCACTGGGTGGTGATACCCATAAAATATTAACACTATAAGGGAGTTCAGAGAATTTATTCAACTACCTCATTAGTCAGATGAGGAAAGAGAGGGAAATGAGGCCAAGAGAAGTTAAATGACTTCCCCAAAGTCATACAGTTACGGAGTGGCCACAGAATGAGAACCAGCCTGGTATCTGTTTTTTACTTATTATACCAAGTAATTTTTCATCTAAGGCTTTCTATTGTGGATGCTTTCTGAGACTGTTTTAATTAACTTTTCCACCAATGTGACCAAAAGACCTGACAAGAACAAATAAAGGAGGAAACTTTATTTGGAGTACATGGTTTCAGAGGTCTCAATCCATAAATGGCCAACTCTATTTGAGACAGAACATCATGGAGGAAGTATGTATAGGAGGAAAGCAGCCCCAGACATGGCAATCAGGAAGCAGAGAAAACTGCTCACCAGGGACAAAATATAAAATCCAAAGGCACATCCTCAGTGACGCCCCCAAATCCCCTCCAGACGTACACTACCTGCCTACAGTTGCCACCCAGGTAATCCATATCAGTGGACTAAAGCATTGATTAGGTTAAGGCTCTCATAACCCAGGCATTTCACCTTTAAACTTTCTTGCACTGTCTTACACTTGAGCTTTTGGGGGACACCTCATATCCAAACCATAACACTACCTTTCCAGATGGAATCAATCACAGCTTCCCTCGTATTTCCAAAACTCTTTTGTTGTTGAACTAATCACATTGCTTAGCAACCACCTCTCTCTATAGCTCTCTATTAGTCTATGGCTCCTCAAAGGAAGAATGTGAAGCCTTGCAGTGCTACATCTCAGCTTCACCACGTGGAAAGTACTCTATAAATATTTATTGAATTAAATGATTGGATTGGGTACTAAAATAGGTATAATTATTTATGATTTCATGTTAGAGAGATATAATTCAAAATACTGTTGACAACAATCAAAGAAATACGGTAAAGATGAACACTTAACAATTATTGTTTTGAATTAGCAGAAAAATATTGAAAACCTGATTGTGAAAAAAAGGGGCCCCAGCACTGAGAACAATCTATACACAATGTACATTGATTTAAGCAGGTTTTTTGAAAGAAAAGCTTTCTTGGAACAGGTGACCTTTATTACCACTTTGCTTTAATTGCAAATACTTTTAGTACCTGACGCCTATTAATTTGTCAGCTCTGCCAGGAACAAAGCCAAGAAAGCACAACAAAAGAAAACTAAACCTTTAAATGCACACAATAAAGAACCAGCTCTGAGTAACAATTACCTTGAGTAATGCAGAAACACTAAGTAGCTGGTACAGTTCACTAAATAAATTTCATTCTTAATTATGGAAAATAAGGAAGGCAAAATAAAAATGTCATCATTCATTGTAATTTGTAGGAATCCAAAGGGATGTATAGATTAATTCATTTATTTTATAGAGTAGAACAGTTTAGCTTCACAGGGGCAATCACCCAGCAAAAGGGCCTTGTCTATATATTCACGCAATCTGTGTATAATCGAGGGGCAGAGGATGCAGATAAAAACTGCCAAGCAATTCCTCTAGCCATTCTCGAGGTCATGCCAAAGATGGCAAGCTGACAGATCTGAAGAAGGATTTAGCTAGTGTCTAATTCTTCCTGAAAATTGGATGCTAAACTTGACATCAATCATAAATTTGGAGTACCCATAATGATTGATGTTGCAGTATACCAGAAGATAAATATGCTAATCATGCAACTATTTCCCTGTATGTCAAAGATCTCATGAGCTTCTGAGTTCGGTGATTTCAAATCCTTTGACCATGGGATCAAGCACCCACTCCTGGAGCGATAGGCTCCAAACAGTTTGGGGAGGTAGTGTTCAAAGCCACCTGTCTTAGTCCTTTGTGTCACTATAACAAAAATACTTAAGGACAGGGAATTTTTAAACAACAGAACTTTATTTCTCACAGTTCTACAGGCTAGAAAGTCCAAGATCAAGGTACTAAAAGATTTGGGGTATGGTAAGGGCCCAGCTCCTGCTCCAAGATGGTGCCTCCTATGCTGCATCCTCCCGTGGCAAAAGAAAAGGCATAAAGGGCCACCTAGCTCTCTCCAGCCCTTGTACAAGACAATAATCCCCTCCATGAGGACAGAACCCTCACAGCTAATCACCTCCTCCAGGCCCCCCCTCTTAAACTGTCACCTTGGGGGTTAAGTTTCAGCATGAATTTTGGAGGGGATACAACTTCCAAACCATAGCACTACCCAGTTAGGTAGTTCAGCCAGAAAAGAAGAAAATCCCTAGAGAAAAACCGAAGGCTATTCACAAACTGAGAGAGAATGGGGGAATAGATGCTGGGCAAGTGAAAACATAAGGGGCACAGTGCAGAACCTAAGGAAGTTAGGAACTACAGAACACACAGCAGGGAAAGGAGATACAACAACATGCTCAAGTACCCCAAGTTTGGGGGACCATTTGTACACGTAGCCTGTGAGCATCAGGAGAACATAACTAGGACCAAAAGGCAGAAATTTAAAGAGGCAGTTCCAACTTAAGAACAAGCAATTATACCCAAAGGATTTAAAATTAGCCCACTACAGTAACACAGCCACATCAATGTTTATAGCAGCTCAATTCACAATTGCTAGACTGTGGAACCAACGTGATGCCCTTCAACAGACAGATGGATAAAGAAGCTGTGGTATATATGCACAATGGAATACTACTCAGCCATAAAGCAGAATAATAATATGGCATTTGCAGATAAATGGGTGGAACTGGAGATTATCATGCTAAGTAAAATAAGCCAATCCCAAAAAACCAAAGGCCAAATGTTTTCCCTGATAAGTGGATGATGATATAGAATTGAGTTGGGGAGTTGGGGGTGAGAGAAGAATGGAGGAACTTTATATTATGTAGAGGGAAATGAGAGGGGGGGCAGGGGTATGAAAAAAGGTGGAATGAGACAGACAACGTTACCCTATGTACATTTATGATTACATGAATGGTATGAATGTACATCATGCACACCCATAGAAATGAAAATTTGTACCCCACATGTGTACAATAAATCAAAATGAAGTCTGTAAAAATTTAAAAAGAAATTTTTAAAAAGATTCATAAATTAAAATAGGAAGATCAAAGTATATAAACCATTAATGTAAATATTTCCATTTTAATAAATACATTTCCAAAAAAAAAAAGCAAGCAATGTTTCAAAATGGGTTCCCCACACCTGAAAGGGACAAGCAGAGCTGCTTCTTCCAACCTCACTTCCGGCTTCTCTCATTGTAGGGGAATCCCTCCTCCTTCCTTCTCTCCTTCCCCTTACATGCTTCTTTTCCCACCCTTACCTTATGTGGGCAGAGAGGAGACTCCACTGCATGCTTGGTCAAGACTCTCTCTAAACCCTCTCCTTTCCACACAGATCATGCATCCTTCTCCCCTCCCTGTGAGAACACTCCCCAGGGCAGGCCTGGCCCAGTGGGGTGGGGAGACCTGTAGTTACCAGCTGTGTAATCTACATGTGGAGGTGGGCTCAAAACAAGAGAAAAGAAACAGAAAGTTCATCTTGAACACCAGATTCTGAACCAGCTTTGTCAGAATTAGAGTCGGTGTTTGATTCGTGCCTAATTTCTGTATGTACCCCTCAAGAGATTCGGAATTTTAAAGGAAGAAGGATGTGATTAGTTGCCTCCCCTTATCTCTAACATAGAAGGAACTCCAACATGGAATCAAAACATGTTTAGAATGGGAATGTCATTTGAAATAGTCTACTGGAAATCTCTACAATTTCTGATACAAATTATATAAGGCCACAAAGGTCATTGACAATATAGTTATTGGCACATGTGTATTCCTCAGAAATAGCCTGAGATTTTTAACTGATGACAGACCACTAAAAAATCTAGCACCCTTCTTGTACTGAGAGCTGTTTGCCTAGGGCACTATGGTCTAATGGAATTCACTGTCTCTAATGGCAGAAAACATGATTCCTACCTCACAAAATAACCATATGGCATTTATCAATTAATTCCTCTGTCACAGTTATTCTTTGCATGAAATAAAGTAATAATGATAGTGTTTTGCTACAATGTTGGAAAACTTCAGACTACACACTTTGTGTTCCTGATATAATAACAGTACTATAATAATTTTATAATTACAATATACTAAATGCTTAAAAGGAATTTTTAACTTCCAAGAGCAGATAAATGACTGTGAAAAATGATTAGCTATATTCTCAGACCAAATTTAATGGAAAACATGGTAAAATGCATGAAATGGACCTAGAATATGCAAAGCATTCCAAAAAGGAAGAACAAAATTGGAGGACTTACCCTACCTGACTTCAAGACTAACTATTCACCTATAGTAATCAGTGTATTACTGGTATAAAAATCAGCAGGCAAATTAATGCAACAGAGAAACAAGGAAGAGAACTACTATCTTAAATTTGGATTAAAACAACCTAATGGAGAAAGAAAAGTTACAATAGATGTTCCTGTAATAAGTGGATGCCCATATGCCAAAACATGGACTTTGAACTCTATTTCTCATCAATGACTAACATTAATTTGAAATGGAATATACACTGATAAAAGTTAAATAATAAGGCTTTTAAGAAAATATCTTCAACACTTGGTGGCAGACAAATATTTCTTATAGAAACCTTTCCAAAAAAAAAAAAATGGACAAGATTTCAACAGATTCTTTGCTAAAGAAATGACATGAATGACAAGCACACAAAAGAAGTGATCAACATCTTTAGTCACAGCAAATGAAATACTACTCTTAATAGTATCTCTAATGAGATACTACTAATACCTTCCCAGATGGCTAAACTACAAAGACTGGCAATACCAAATGTTGGCAAAGATACAGAACAAAAGCTGTCATATATTGTTGATGGGAATATAATCAACCAGTGGTATGCAGGACCCAGTTTGTTCTGGTTCACAACAACAAAATGTACACATCTTATCCCATTTTAGCCCTCAATGACTTCACTTCAGTAGCTTGAATTTGGTCATGGTGGGAGTGGTTACACCATGTAATTTCTAAAATTTAGTACTTTTATTGGTGGTGATGATAGTCAACTCCTCCTTCCTCTTCCTCCCTCCTCCTCCTTATTTTAATCCCTTCTTCCTCCTCCTTGATATTCTTTTCTGGAGAGCCAGCTAATAAGCACATACCAGCAAACCATGGGATACAGCCACTCTGGCACAATTAATGGTAGTTTCTTATAAAACTAAATATATACCTACTCTCTGATCCAGATATTTCACAAAAATAATTTTTAGGAATGTTCATAGTAGTTTTAGTCATAATAGCCAAAACCTGAAAATAGCCCAGGTGTCCATCAACAGGAGAATTGGCAAAACATACTGCAGCATAGTCATACATGGAAGAGTTCTTAACAATAAAAACAAATGAGTTACTGGACACCCACTAACAAGATGAATCTCAAAAACTCTATGCTGAGTAAAAGAAACCGTACCTGAGAGTAGGCACTATATGGATGCATTTATATGAAACCATAGAACAGGCAAAACAGCAGTGGTTGCCTCTGGTGGAGAAAGAGAGGACTCAGGCTGACTGGGAAGGAGTATAGGGGTACTTACTGGAATAATGATAAATTTTTGCAATGTTAAATGCATGTGTACCCCCAGAATTCATAGGTTGAAATTTAACCCCAACTGTGATGGTATTTGGAGATGGTAATTTGGGAGGTAATTAAACCATGAGGGTGGAATCATGAATGAGATTACTGCCCTTATAAGAAGAGACCAGAGAGGCAGCTAGTGCTCTCTCTTTCTATCATGTAAGGATATGGTGAGATGACAGCAGTCTGGAACTAGGAAGAAGGCCATTGCTGCCATGCTGACCTTGGACTTCCAGCCTCCAGAACCAGGAGAAATACATTTCTATCATTTATCAGCTACCCAGTCTATGGTACTGTGTTTGAGCAGCCTAAGTTAAGATAGTGACTTATTAGAGATTTGGGTTAAACAAGCACAAGAATTTGTCAAAGACCAGTGAATATCCACTTAAAATTTTGCATTTAGCTCTATGTGCATTACACCTCAAAAGAAAAAATATAAGTACATATTAGACTGTAGTCAATGATTTGCAAGCTGAAATATTTAGAGGGAGTGTACTTATGTCTGTCATTTACTTTGAAATGTATGAACTGTACGATGGATTGGTGGATGGCTAGAGATGAATAAATGGATAGATATACAATAAAGTGACTATAGTAAAATAATAATGGTAAAAAATAGAACACGGTAAGGGGTGTTTACTATAAGTTCTTTAGCTTTTCTGTATGATTTAAATTTTTCATAATAAAATATCATAGAAAACTTATAAAAGATCATTTTTATAGCTCTTATTAACCAAATGCTTACCATAGCCAGATTTTGTGCTAGATGTTTTATAAGTATTACTTAATTTACTCTGAAAAACCACCGTGTGACTTAGATGCCATTATCATTCCCATTTTACCAGTAAACTAAGGCTTAAAGAGATAAAGTCATTTGCCCAAAATCATGCAGCAAAAAAAAAGAGGAATTATCTCAGCACAGACTGTCTCTCAAGGACATTGTACACGTTTCCTGTCTGTGTAAATACTCAGAGAAAAAGGAAACGAGTGGAAAAGGAGCACAATTGCAGCTGGTAATAAACTAGAGACAGGAACATTCGGTCAGCATCCCAGCTTCACCCATCTTTTAGTACTGAACCTCCTGTAGGACTGGGCTGCGTAATTGGTAAAGCTTAGTGCAAAATAGACATGGTGGATCCCTTATTCACAATGAGTCAGGAATTTCAAGAAGGCTACAGCAGAGCATTATACCAAATACATTCCCTTCTGAGAGCCAATTATGTGTAACCACACAGGCCACAGGTCTCAAAGCAGACTCAGCACAAGAACAGAAAGTGCTCAATGTGACTATGATTACTAGAAATATCTTGAAATATCAATCATTTTGTGATTATTCCTGTCTTTCCCTCCTGGTGTTGGGGTTTTTATTCCCAAGAAGCAAAAAAAGGTAAGCTCAAACCTTGGTGGTCATGATGTCTGAATACTGAAGCTGAAGTAAGTCTCCATAAAAGACTGTTTTGTGTTCTTGCCAAAATCAAGACACATTAGTCATAAGAGGTACTGATCTTCCTCTCAAATTGGCCATCACCGGTGCAGCTGGGAAAGGCTGATGGATCATCCTACAAAGGTAAACAGGTTTCAAAGAGGCAGGCTTTGTCACTCGTGGAATGAATCAGTTATCCATCATTCCCCTCCAACTCCAAAACCGACCAGGCGGTCACAGACTGCCTCCTCCATTCACGGAACTGCCTTTAACCCTCAGGATCTCTAACCAAAGAGCTCATTTGTACTTTAGAAAATGGAGACCATGGCACCAATTGAAAGTGCTTAAAAAAAAATAAAACTCCAATCTATTTCCAGGCCTGGACAATTCAGCAGCAGCTTAGTCGCTTCCTGCCTGGGCTGTTGCTGTAATCAGTAATTCTCAGACAGACATAAAACACAGTAGTTTTGCTATGGATAATAGGCTGTTCATCCACTGAAAAGACTTCTATATTTTTTCATGTACTGTACAAAATGCTTCATTTCGACTAGAATCAAAATGACAAATCCTTCTACATCAGAGTTTTGCTGGCTATCTCAGAAAGCTGAAAAATACTGTCACTAGAGAATACCTGGGAGGATTTTTAAGAAGCCCAGGCTAGGAAAAGGCCCAAAAGACACGATTGGCCTCCCTTTTCATTCTGCACCAGACACTGCAAAGGTTATTCAAATTAAAATGATTGCTCTGTATGCTTTGATAACTCCACATTCAAAAATGATGCCCCAAATTATTAGAATGTAAGATCCCTATACATGAAAGGCCACAGAAGACACAGTGGAAGAATGAGTTGTTTTGAGCACTTTGAGGAAGTCTTTAATTTTAAAGAGGAGAAACCACTTGAACTGGGAGTAGGGGAAAGACATTCAATATGCAGATTCCTTAGCAATGTCTGGGGCTGCTGCTTCATTAAAGGCTACAAAAGCCATTTTGTGGAATGCAGAAAGCCAGCGTGCATCCATGGTGGCTGAGAGGCCCAACTGCCTTCCTTAAAGAATGTGAAAAACACTATGCATTTTTAAATTAAAAAAAAAAAAAATTCTCCTCCCACTGCACACTTCCAACAAGCCTGGAAATATATCCAGAAATTCTACCTCCTAAGGATGGCTGGGCTGACCTATTTGGATCAAAGTCTGATAGATCTTGGTAGGAACTGAGAACAGGAACAGGTAGGATCAGCATGGGTTTTTAATTGGGAGAATTCACTAGTATTTATAGTAACTGCATCCAGTAAGGCAAATCACTAGAATGAAGACATGAGGTAGGTTTCCTGCTGAGTGTGTTTACAGCACAGATCAGCACATGCCAGCTGTGGAGCACAATGCTAAGGAAGTAGTGAAAACTATGTATATATTTGGAGTCTTACCTCCTCTAAGCAAAGCCAACCCCTCCCTCGAAGTGAACAAATGGATCTTTTACCAGGACTGGACATGCAATAGATAATGTGCCTGACTACAAATGGAGCAATTTTTCACTACTCTTGTTGTTTCAGACAACCAGTGATAGCTTTGGAAACCATTTATCTATTTTAAAAAATTTCCTTCTATTACTGTTGTCAACTAATCTGAGCTGGGAGGCAGTGACAGCAGCATCATTTTAAGTAGGATGAGGAAGTGTCTATTTTTAAAAATAAATATGTTGACCCAAAATCCATATTTCTAATATTTTTTAAATGTCACTATTTGTACCTCCCTCTTTTTCTCCAAATAACTGGGAAGAGGATGAGCTTTGAGGTCAGGTAAACCTACTTGGAACCCTGTCTCCATTGGTTATTAATTAGTTATGACATGGAGCAAGTTACTCTAAACTTTGGGTTTCCTCATTTATAAAATGGAGAAATTGATACAACCACATTTGTATATTGTGAAGATTAGATAAGATAATGTATGTAAGACACCCAGCTCGGCCTTAGCACCCAAAAAGTGTTAAGACACATCATTCATTCTGTGTCCCTCTCTTCCCCACTTCTCCTCACCCCCGTTGTTGGAATTACCACTTTGCATAGCCTTCTTTTGCATGCATGCTAATGATTGCCTGAAGGTGGTTTGAGAGCAATTTTAACAATCTCAAGTTATTCTACTTGTTAGTAGTTACAGTGAATAATAAATACAACTTGTTAATCATTCCGGACAGTTTTTGCATCAGAAAATCACATTGGCAGCTTTGCATAACAAAAGGTTAAAATATGAGCCTCAAAAGGAATAAATAAAGCTTGATCACTCAGCTCAAAATTTAGTATTTCGTAGTTTTGCCTTTCAAATGAGTCCCACTGAAGTGCCTACAACTGCCTTCTACCAACATTTAATCCGTATTTCTCTCTAATAAGTATTAGTAAATTTGCAAGAGACTCCCTCAGAATTAGTGAAGTGCTCAGGTCATAGGGCAGACCACCTGGTGGCAAATTCCAGCTTCTCCACTTAGTAACTATGTGAACTTTACATGAAATCATGCCTTGGTTTCTGTGATTTAAAATGGAAATAATAGTAGCATCACTTCATTTTGCCAAACTGTGGTTAGGATTAAACAAATCTATGGTGTAAAGTATATAGCAGAGTACCTGACACACCATAAACTCAAATAACTATTTTTCTCAATGTAATCAACATATCAGATGGGGTTTTTTTTTTTTCTGGCAACCAGGGCAATAGATTGTTCTCTTCAAAGAGAAGGTGTTCACCATGTTTTCAAGAAGGTCAATATCTCCATCTGTGACTTGAAGATTAGGAATAAGGAATGTAGAGGCAAAACTTGGAAAAGAAGTTATCTATAAATCTGCTCTGGCTTGTGCCTGGAAAGCACATTCCAAACACACACACACATACACACACAATACACTGAAGCCAACTCCCTCCTTATGGAGAAAAAGAACCTGAGGAATGAGAGATCAAAGTCTATGTCCACTTTCAACTTAAAAAGAAAAGAATGCACTTAGACTATCACTTTTACTAACGTTGACTTCCAAAATCAAATAAAACCAATAAATTCAAGATCTCTTCCGATTCCTAGGTCAAGTTGGACAATTAAAAGTTGTCCTTTGCAAACTTTAATTATGCATTGGAACTACCTACTGTAAAATGCAATTCTTTTTGTACCAAGGATTCGAGGATTGAACCCAGGGGTACTTAACTACATACCCAGCCCTTTTTAACTTTTTATTGAGACAGGGTCTCAGTAAGTTGCTTAGGAAATGAAAAGTTGTACTCCATTTGTGTACAATGAATCAAAATGCATTCTGTTGTCATGTGTATAACTAAATAGAGCAAACAATTAAAAAAAGATGATATTTAAGCAGAAACTTTGAGCAGAAAGGTAGAGACAGAGCAATTTGGATATGCTGGGAAAAAAAAGTTCAATACACAGAAACTATCAAGTTCAGAAACTGATTCTGGAAGTAAGAAAGTCAGGATTCCTGAAGTACTGTGAGCAAGGGGCAAAGAAGGGAGAGATGAAGTAATGTTCTGAGTTGTACCACAGTATTGAGTTAAAAATCATACCAAAGCAAAAACAGGAACAAGTCAATACTATAATAATCTTTCTAACCAGGCAGGTAGCACATGTCTAAAATCCCAGTGACTTGGGAAGCTGAGGCAGGAGGCAAGTCCAAAGTAAGCCTGAGCAATTTAGTGAAACCCTGTCTCAAAATACAAAATTCAGAGGGCAAGAGATGTACCTGAGCACCCCTGGGTTCAATCCTCAGTACTGCAAAAAAATAGAATAGAATAGAAAAAAAAAATCTTTCTAACTTGGATGAAAATTAACCTTTGACAGGGAAACACTCATTTCAGTGGGTTTTAGTTGGAATTCAATGGTGAATGACCCTCTTTACTAGAAAGACAGGGAAACAGTCTCCTGAGAGGAAGTTACAAAAGGGAAAACAATAAAGTCTTTAACATGAGAACCATAATTTCAAACAGTTAAGTAATTGCTGAGGTGCTTTGGAGCATGGGAAAGCGGATGCTTTGTCATTTGGTCTATGTGATATCACAAATTCATTTGTCTATCAAAATTATCCTTCCTAATGGATCCACCTGACTAAATGCATAGCCATCCAAATGTGCACCTGGCGCATTTTAACAGAACGCTGCAAAGCCAGAACTTCCACTATCATCAGCTCTAATAAATGCAGATGTGTCCCTGAATGAACATTCAGACATTCATACCAGTTAGGTCATACATTCATCATTCCTGCAATTCATGTCCTCCTAAAAGACTCAAATGAGCATCAACGCAGGTACATCACAAACTGCATGCATGACAAGCCTGCATGTGATGCTTTTGCTCTGTGCTACAGTCTGCAGGGACTACCCTGCACCAGAAGGAGGGAGTTGGAGGATAAGGTCAGGGAGATGAGGAGGAGCCTGGGGACACTCTCAGGGCAAAGCGAAAAGGACTGTTTATAGTTATAATTGAGTTGTTCTGTGTATCACCTTGATCACGTGGAACCTGACCTGGATTTCAGGAATGGACTTCCCATTGATCAACCATCCTCCATGGCCTGTTCCTCTCCTCAGCATATAGATCCAAGTTCAAGGGTGTCCCATCTTAAAAATGAACTTTCCCTACATTGTTCCCCATAACAATTAAAATAAAATAAAAATTCCTTTTCGTGGTTTCCAAAGCCTACTTAATCTCTCCCTCTGCTTGAATGTCACCTCTTCAGAGAGGCCTTCCTGACCTGGCCCATCTAGACCAGCACTCCGTGACTCCATTGCCTTACCCTGCACCATTATGCCTGGACACCGTCACCACCTGACATGCTATCTCAAGATACTCACTTAGTGCCTCTCTCCCCACTGGAATGGGGCTGAAGTTTGTTCTCATTTATTTATCATTGCATTCTTAGTATCTAGAAATATCAGGCACACATTAAGTGCTCAATAAATATCTGTTGAATAAACTTATTTAGTTTAGAGTTATTTATTCTGTGAATGAATAAAAATGCTTAGGAGGTCAAGATGGCAGATCTGTGTGAGGCAGCATTTCACTTAGCTTGGCTACAAGTACTCAAAACAGCAGGAATACCACGTCTCCCCTAGGCTTAGAGTGAAAAATGCTGACTGGAAGACCAGTCTGCCCTAGCCGAAGCAGAGACTGTTTGACTCATTAATTGAATAAAAAACAAAACAACAACAACAAAAAACCTCTCCACCGGAGTTTATCAATCATCAGCCAATTGAGGAGCCATTTGGGCCCATAGCATGGCAGACCCTACGGAAACTGGAAACCCAGATCTGTGGGTTTGCAGCTAGGTCTGTGTGGGCCTAGAGCCTACCACACCTGTAAAATCAGAAGCTGGGAGCATTTCCCTATGGGGGAACACAGGTTAGAGAGGCTGGAAAGAGCCAGGCTCTCCTCAGCTCCATGAGTCCTGAGGCTCATGGGGACTGATGGGCTGGTCATGGTGGGTCAGAAGATTGGAAGAGGGTGTGAGGGCATGTTGCTCTCAGCTTGCCCAGCCAGCCAGTCCAGCACCCACCAGGTTCCCAGGGCCCACTTGGGCCAGCACTTGCTTAGTCCCACACCACCCTGGTCCAAAACTCCTTTCCCAGTCTGGCACCCACCAGTCCCCAAGACCCACCAGGTCCCACATCAGTCTGGTACCCAACAGAGCCCTCATGTTCCCCAGCCCCCAGTCCCTCAACCCCAACTGGACCCCAACCTGGCCCATTGCAGACAGCTTTGTGACCAGACCACAGTTCCTGGCATCTGGCCCTGATCCACCTGGCCAGACCGGCTGGGCCCCAGACCTGGCTGGGCCCCTCATACCACTTCACCACCAGACCCACCAGGTCCAGCACACAGCCTCCCAGTCAACCCCCAGAATCCAGTGCCAAGCTCTGATCCACCTGTCACTGAACATTGCCAGCTGCTTTGCTCTCTGCCTGAAACTCAGCTTCCCTGGCAAGCCACTTCACCTCCACGTCTGCAGCCCATCGCCCACACTAATCTCCCAAAAGGGAAATTAGGAAATCTTAAAGCCCAACCTTCAACAAGGTGAGCAACACAATAAAAGGAAGGATTCACAACCCACAGCCTATACTCGCAAGCTTAGATCATACTTTGAGAAGAAACGAAAAGAAAACCTGTTCTGTTTTGCCTTTTGATTCTGGGTTTCCATATTAGACTCTTGTTCTATTTGAATGTGTACTGACTATTCAAGGACTGCTATACATAATCATATATGTTTCTCTCTCTTCATTTCTATCCTCTTTTTTCTTTTGAAAATTCCTTTTCTTTCTTTCATTTTGTTTTTCTGTTTTGTTAGTGGTGGTGGGTTTTTTTGGTTTATTTATTTATTTTTTGAACGTGTTATCTTCCCATGCTCTGTATTTTGAGGGTTAGGGTTTATGATTAGCTTGTTGAGATTTTATTTTTTTATCCTTGTTATCACTACTTTATCTCTCTTGGCTCCCTCTCTCATTTCTCTCTTCCTGACACCCAATTCCATTCTCTCTCCTTTATATTCTTCTTTTCCATTCATTCTCTTTCAAATTAACAACATATCCTAAGTTACCCTGCATCTTCCCTATTCACCTTTTGAAATTGCAAACACTTTTCTGCCCTCCTATCTCTTCTTTTTTATACATACGCAATTCTATCCCTAACACTTCTTAATACTAATTGAGGTATACAATGTCTACTCTTACCACCAATGTTACAGCAATGATTTGTACAATAGGCATAGACAACGCCTTGTATTTAAGCCAGACATATACATGATTCTGTACTGTTTTTACTGATGGACACTGCTGATCCCACTATTCCAACATATCATACCAATTAATATTATACATCAAAATAGGAATTAAGGACCTAGTCTACTGCTATATGTTGTTTGCATATATTGCTGCTATTATTGGGCTCCTCTTCTCCAATCTGTGAAGTAACAGTAACACAGAGGAACACTATACACTCATATGGTAGAAACTCTGCAGCATCCGATTTATCCAGATAAATGGGTAGACACACAAACAATATGAAGAAGCAAGGGAACAAACCATCCCAAATAACCCAGACCACCTCAAGAGTAGACTCCATTGACACTACAGTAAAAGAAATGTCAGGGATAAAATTCAGAAAGTTCAAGGTTAAATTGATTTACAAGGTTGAAGATGACATAAGAAATAAAATCAGAGAGGAAATATAAAAGTGAAAGATCATTTCAACAAGGAAATAGAGATCCTGAAGAAAAATCAGTCAGAAATCCTAGAAATGAAGGAATCAATAAACCAAATTAAAAATTCAATTGAAAGCATCACCAATAGACTAGACCACTTGGAAAGACAAAGTTTCAGGCAATGAAGACAAAATATATAATCTTGAAAATAAAGTAGACCACGGGGAAAAGATATTAGAGACCATGAACACAACTTCCAAGAAATATGGGATAACATAAAAAGACCAAATTTAAGATTTTCCAGGACAGATGAAGGCTCAGAGATACAAACCAAAGGAATACACAGACTTTTCAATGAAATATCATAAAATTTCCCAAACCTTAAGAACAAAATGAAAAACCAAAAGAGGAGGCTTACATGACCCCAAATATGCAAAATTACAATAGTCCCACACCAAGGTACATTATTATGAAAATGCCTATCATAAAGAATAAGGATAGAATTTTAAAGGCTGACAGAGAAAAATGACAGGTAACATTTATAGGGAAACCAATCTGGGCCGATCTCAGCTGATTCCTTAATCCACACCCTCAAAGGTAGGAGATCCTGGAATAATATATACTAAGTTCTGAAAGAAATGGATGCCAACCAAGAATACTATATCCAGCAAAATTAAGCTTCAGATTTGAAGATGAAATAAAAACCTTCTGTGATAAACAGGTTAAAAGAATTTGCAACTGAAAGCCTGCACTACAGAACATTCTCAACAAAATATTACATGAAGATACAATGAAAAAAAAAAAGTGAAAACCAGCAAAAGGAGGAACTACACTAAAGGAATAGTCAATCAAAGGAAAAACTAATTCAAATTAAAAAATAGAAACAAACCCAAATGACTGGGAATACAAATCATATCTCAATAATAACATTGAATGTAAATGGCCTAAACTCATTAATCAAAAGACATAGACTGGCAGATTGGACTACGAAACAAGACCCAACAATATACTATCTCCAAAAGATTCACCTCATAAGCAAAGACATCTACAGACTGAAGATAAAGGGATGGGAAAAAACACATTATTCACATGGATCACATAAACAAGCAGGGGTTTCTACCCTTATATCAGATGAAATGGACTTCAAGCCAAAGTTAATAAGAAGGGATCAAGAAAGTCATTTCATACTGCTTAAGGGAAGTTTGCATCAACAAGACATAACAATTGTAAATATTTGTTCCCCAAACAGTACAGCAACTATGTACATCAGACAAACCCTTCTCAATTTCAAGTATCAAATAGACTAACACACAACAATACTGGGTGACTTTAACATGCCTCTCTCATCACTAGATAGATCCTCCAAACAAAACTAAATAAAAAACTATAAAACTAATAAATACATTTAATAATTCAGACTTAACAGACATATATAGAAAATTTTATCCATCAAGGCCTGAATACCCTTTCTTCTCAGCAACACAAGAATTCTTCTCTAAAATAGACCATATCTTAGGCCATGAAGCAACTCTTAGCAAATACAAAAAAATAGAGATAATTCCTTACATTCTATCAGATCATAATGGAATGAAATTAGAAATCAACAATAAAACAAAATATAGAAGTAACTCTAACATCTGGAGACAAAATAATACATTATTTAATGACCAATGGGTAAGAGAAGAAATCAGGGATTAAATTAAAAAAACACTTAGAGGTAAATGAAAATTGTGACACAACTAATCAAAATCTCTGAGACACTATGAAGATAGTTCTAAGAGGAAAGTGCATTGCATTGAGTGCATTCTTTAAAAGAATATAAAGTCACCAAATAAATAACCTAACATTACATCTCAAAACTCTAGAAAAAGAAGAACAAATCAACACTAAAAGCAGAAGACAGGAAATAACTAAAATCAGAGCCAAATTCAATGAAATTGAAACAAATAAGAACAAAAAATTTCAAAAAAATAGATGAAACAAAAAGTTGAGACTTTGAAAAATAAATAAAATCAATAAACCCTTAGCCAAGCTAACAAAGAAAAATTAGTAAAATTAATGATGAAAAAGGAAATATCACCACTGACACTTTTGAAATACAGGCAATAATCAGAAACTACTTTGAAAATATTGCTACAGTAAAATACAGAATCATTATGACATTGACAAATTTCTCAAGACATATTATCTATCCAAATTGAACCAGTAAGACATAAAAAATTTAAACTGAGAACTTCAAGCAATGAAATTGAAGACACCATCAAAAACCTACCAACAAATAAAAGCCCAGGACCAGATGGATTCTCAGCAGAGTTCTACTAGACCTTCAAAGAAGAAATTATACCAATACTCCTCAAATTATTTCCTGAAATAGAAAAGGAGGGAACCCTTCCCAACTCATTATATGAAGCTAGTATCACCATGATACCAAAACCAGACAAAGACACATCAAGGAAAGAAAATTTCAGGCTGATATCCCTCATGAATATAGATGAAAATATTCTTAATAAAATCTTGGCAAACTGCATACACAAACATATTAAAAAGATAACCCACCATGATCAAGTGAGGTTCATTCCAGGGATGCAAGTTGGTTCAACATATAGAATCAATAAATGTAATTTATCACATCAGCAGACTTAAAGACAAAAACCACATGATTTTCTCAATAGATTCAAAAAAAGCATTCAACAAGATTCAGCATCCATTTATGTTCAAAACACTAGAAAAACTAGGAATAGTAGGAACATACCTCAACATTATAAAACTTACATATGCTAAATCCAAGGTCAACATCATTCTAAATGGAAAAAAAATTGGAAGAATTCCTTCAAAAAACTGGAACAAGATAGGGATGCCCCCTTTCACTACTTTTATTCAATGTAGTCCTTGAAACCCTAACTGGAGCAATTAGACAAAAGAAATAGATTAAAGGGATGTGAATAGGAAAAGAAGAGCTCAAACTATCCCTATTTGCTGACATGACTCTATATTTAGAAGAAATACTCCACCAAAATGCTTCTTGAACTCATAAATGAATTCAGCAAAGTAGCAGGATATAAAATTAACACTCATACATAAATTGCATTCCTATACACCAGTGATGAATTAGCTGAAAAAGAAATCAGGAAAAATATTCCATTCACAATAGCTTAAAAAAAATTAGAAATCAATCTAATAAAAGAGTTGAAAGACCTCTACAATGAAAACTACAGAACACTAAAGAAAGAAATTGAAGACGACCTTGGAAGATGGAAAGACCTCCTATGTTCTTGGATAGTCAGAATTAATATTGTCAAATGGTCCTACCACCACAAGTGCTATACAGATTTAATGCAATTCCCACTAAAATTCTAATGACATTCTTCATAGAAATAGAAAAATCAGTGAAATTCATTTGGAAAAATAAGAGGCACAGAATAGCCAAAGC
This sequence comes from Glaucomys volans, assembly GCA_020662805.1. Taxonomy (NCBI): domain Eukaryota; kingdom Metazoa; phylum Chordata; class Mammalia; order Rodentia; family Sciuridae; genus Glaucomys; species Glaucomys volans. Next base: position 357,803 of record JAJEJO010002618.1, read on the forward strand.
AATCCTTAGCAAGAAAAGTAAAACAGGAAGCATCACAAATACCACACATTAAATTACACTACAGATTTACAGTAACAAAAACAGCATGGCATTGGCACAAAAACAGACACGAAGACTAATGGAACAGAATAGAAGACACAAAGACAAACCCATGTAAAAACAGTTATCTCACACTAGACAAAGGTGCCAGCCATGAACATACACTGGAGAAAGGACAGCCTCCTCAACAAATGGTGCTGGGAAAACTGGAAACCCATATGCAGCAGAATGAAATTGAAACCCTCTCACTCACCCTGCACAAAACTCAATTCAAAGTGGATCAAAGACCTAGGCATTAGACCAGAAATCCTGTGCCTACTAAAAGAAAAAGTAGGCCCAACTCTCTACCTTGTTAGCTTAGGAACTGACTTCCTCAATGACGCTCCTAAAGAACAAGGAGTAAAATAAAAAATCAATAAATGGAATGGCATTAAACTTAAAAGCTTCACAACAAAGGAAACAATCAAGAACATGAACAGAGAGACTGCAGAAGGAGAAAATCTTTACCACCTACACTTCAGATAGAGCATAAATCTCCAGAATATTCAAAGAACTAAAAAAAAGAATGTCATTAAAAAAAAAAAAAAAAAAAAAAAACAACCCAAAAAATTTTTAATCAATAAACAGGGAAAGGAACTGAACAGATCCTTCTCAGAGAAGAAATACATATGGTCAACAAATATATGAAAAAATGTTCAACATCTCTAGCAATTAGAGAAAGGCAAGTTAAAACCACACTGAGATTTCGTCTCATTCCAGTCAGAACGGCATTGTTTAAATTTTATTTGTATTGTTACAGAGTGCATTTTGATTCATTGTACACAAATGGGGTACGATTTTTCATTTCTGTGGTTGTGCATGATGTAGATTCACACCATTCATGTAATCATACATGTATATAATGAGATGTCTGTCTCATTCCACTATCTTTCCTACTCCTGCCCTCCCCCTCTCATTTCCCTCTACACAATCCAAAGTTCCTCCATTCTTCTCTTACCCACCTCCCTGCTCCCCTATTCTGTGTCGTCATCCACTTATCAGAGAAAACATTCAGCCTTTGCAAATGCCACAGTTATTAAGAATACATGTAACAATAAATGTTGGTGAGGATGTGGGGGAAAATGTTCACTCATACATTGCTGGTGGGACTGCAAACCGATCCAACTCTGGAAAGCAGTATGGAGTTTCCTTAGAAAACTTGGAATGGAACCCAGAATTTGACCCAGTTATCCCACTCCTCAGCATATACCCAAAGGACTTAAAATCAGCATACTATGGTGACTCAGCCACATCAATGTTTATAGCCGCTCAATTCACAATAGCCAAGTTTTGGAACCAACCTAGGTGCCCTTCCACAGATGAATGGATTAAGAAAATGTGGTATATATACACAGTGGAATATTACTCAGCTATAAGGAAGAATGAAATTATGGCATTTGCTGGTAAATGGATGGAAATGGATAATATCATGCTAAGAGAAATAAGCCAGTCCCAAAAAACCAAATGCAGAATGTTCTCTCTGATATGTGGATGCTAACTCACAACAAGGGCGGGGAAGTGTAGAAGTTTATTCCATTAGACAAAGGGAACTGAAGAGAAGGGAGGGTGGATGGGAATAGGAAAGACAGTAGAATGAATCAGACATAACTTTCCTAGGCTTATATGTGAATACACTACCAGTGTAACTGCACATCATGTTCAACTATAAGAATGGATCAAAATTGTAATGGGCCGCACCCCATGTATATATAATATGTCAAAAATGCACCCTACTGTCGTGTATATCTAAAAACAACAAATAAAATGCATAAATTTAATTGCTTTGTGGTATATTAAAATAGCTATATTGGCTGTCTCTGTTTTATCAAAATAGTAGCTATCAGTCCATGTTCATTTTTCAGGCATGTGTTTTTTCATAATGCACTTTTTTCATAAAGGATACATTTTTCAAGTTAAAGGAATGAGGAAAAAAAGATAATATAAACATTAGTGCCCAGACCATATACTGAAGGGAAGGGAAGGAAACAGAGCAGAACCAATTCCCCCAGGAACAGGGAGAAGACAGATGAGTTTCCATGATAAACTAAACGAGCAACCTAAGAGGATGACAAGAGGGAACAGACAAATAAATGCTCTGATTGCAAAATTCTTCTTCCAAGTTGTATAAATAACAACTTAGCAAGAGGAAGTGCTCAGTGGATACTGGACAAAGAAGAACAGGATAACGTAGAATAGAGATTACTTAGTGAATCTTCAAACTGTGCATAGCCTGGCCAAAAACTTTTTTAAAAAATTATTTTTCACAAGGAAGATATCACAAATAAAATGCTTATGGCCAATGGTTGAACATTCTTAACATCATGGATTTTCAAAGGACCCTGTGTTCCAGTTGTGGGTGACAATTTTTATTTCTTCAAAAGTAAGCTGTAATGTGGGTCATAAATTTAGATCCCCATAGGAACCAGGCAGGAGATTCAGATCAGGAGTGAGCAGTGCAGGGGCTAGGGACAGGGTCGGCCTACAACTCCTGCCAGCATGAGGGCCCCTGTCTCTGGAAACCCTGGGCTTTCTGATAGGATTTCTAAATTTTTGTTGTTGGTAACTAATTCAGATATTTTTAAAAAGTCATGCAAATAAGACATTTGCAGCCCACCAGCAGGCTTCAGCTGGTGACAGCCAATAAACACTCAAATATGAAATCCAACCAGAAGGACAGAAGCAATGGGTGGAAGATATATGCCGACTTTCTAGTTATATTAACAAATGCGCCTCCAAAACACTTGCTACCTATACAAACCTCAGCCTTTGTTAGTTATAAATGAGGTAAAATTTAAGGGAAATCTGAGATACTTGAGACATTAGATGCTATAGGCCTTACAAATGGAACATTAATGAGAGAACTATTTCATTTTTACCCATAGACTCTTTTTATAATTTATTTTTAATTGACACATAATAATTTTACATATTTATGTGATATACTGTGATAATTAGATACATATATACAATGTATAATGATCAAATTAAGGTAATTAGCATCTCCATCTCCTTAAACATTTATCACTTCTTTGTGTTTGTAGTCTACAAACTCCTCTCTCCTAGTTCTTTATAAAATATGTAAGTTGTAAACTGCAGTCACCCTACTGTGCTGCAGAACCTGGAATTGTCTAGTATATAACTGTATTTCAGTACCATTATCTATCCTTCCTCTATGCTTAATCCCCCTACCATTCCTAGGCTCAAGTAATCACTCTTCTCCTCTATTCTTTTATAAGATCAACTATTTTAGTTTCCTCATATGAGTGAGAATATGTGGCATTGTTTTTCTATGCCTGGCTTATTTTACTTGATATAATGTCTACCAGTTCTATCCATGTTGCTGCGAATGACAAAATTTTATTCTTTTAATGGCTGAGTGATATTCCAGCATGTATACATATATGTGTACATATATATACATATATATGTGTGTGTATACACACACATATATTTATAAATATGTATACACACACATACAATTTCTTTATCCATTTATCTGTCAATGAACACTTCAACTTATTTCATCATTTTGGCTATTGCAAATAGTGTTGCAATAAACATGGGAGGGCAGTGTACCTTTGATATTATCCACAGAATTTTAAGGTCTCAGATTATATGGCCAATGGCTCAGTTATCAGGTATTTGTTAAATAACAAAAAGATTCTAATCAAAATCTAATATGCTTAGAAAGCAAACTAAAGTTTGACTGGATTATTTAATACCTAATTTAATAGTTTAACTATGAAACAAAGTTACAACTGATATATAAAGCAAAGATGACTCATATTTGCTGATTTAACATTTGTGATATCACTATTTGCAAGTGAATCCTAAAGTGCCATGTCAACAAAGATCCGTCAGCTTACTGAGAACTTGGTAAGTGGACACATGTCTATCATGTGGATCTCATTACAGTTTTATTGCTCTCTATTCATCATCACACATGAGAATTTTTACTAAGTGTCTCATTCAACTTTTCGGTCATACTTTACTGCATGCTAATCAAACTTAAATGTTATCATAGTATAGCAGATTGAAAGATTCATATATCTATATGTCACTTTCCCATTGTTCTAACAAAATACCAGAGACTAGATACTTTATAAAGAAAAAAGGTTCATTTACCTCACAGTTTTATAGGCTGAAAAATCCAAGATTTGGCAGCCTCACAGATTCAGACTCTGTTGAGGGCCTCAGGGAGAATAGTATCACAACAGTGAGTGCTTGTAGAAGAAATCACTTGGATGAACAGGAAACCCAAGAGTGGGGAAGGCCAGAATTGCTCTTTTCATAGCAACTCACTTATGTGAGAACTCACACCATGAGACCAGCATCAATCCTTTCTAGGGTAGCTTCTCAATTATCGAATTGCCATGCATTTCGCCCCACCTTTTAAAGGTTCCACCACCTTCTAGCATCACCACATTGGCAATCAAGCTAGAAGCACAAACCACATCCAAACAATACCAGTGTGTTTTCTAAGATACACCTCCCTGTTTCCTCAGTGAAAGCAGTCCTCACCCTCATAAAGACTCCCAGTGCCAGGAAGCTTCGTCCCCCTCTCAGTGTAAGGCCTCCACCTTGCTTCACTCACCTTTCTGTCCTGTCTAATGAACCATCTCAAATCATTTTTGTCAGGCTCCTACCCACCACTGAATCTCTTCTCCCATTTACCAAGTCCCATAAAAGTCAACCATCTCTTTCTTGGATTCCTACCTCAGCCTGATGGGATGCTATATGGGTTTGGATCCAGTTGCAGACAACAGAAACTACAGTATCTGATCTAAGAAAACAATATGTTGTTGTTAGGTATCAGGTGCTTAACAAAATCACTAATGGAAATGGAGAAACAGAGTCAGCCAAGCTTCTAAGAACAACTCCCATAATTGCACAGCTCCCCTGAGATCTAAAATGCTCCTATCTCCAATGCCAGAGTAGTCCTGCTAGGAGAAGTCATCTTACCTGCACAGTTTTTCATTGTTCCCTACTCTCACTGCCCTGCCTAAAAGTCTCCCATGACTCTGCCTGCCTGCTGCAATCCCTTAGGCTATCATATAAAGCTTTTTCATACCTCCACACACCTTCTTGTCCACAGGACACTTTCTGAACCCACAAGATCCCCTGCTGTGTTGCATCTTCTTGTCTTCCATGTGTTGCCCTTCATCTGGGCTGTTCTGAGCTGTCATTCCCCACCTTCAAGTCTCCTACTTATTCTTCAAAACCCAGTTCAAAGTCACTGCCCTATGAAAATACCCCAAATTGACTTGGTTGGCTCTTCCCTTTTCTTTCCTCTCTACTCTCAGAGTTCTTGGTACATAGCTTTATTCTAGACTCTTTAGTATAAAGTAAAGTATCTCTTTACATATGTGGCTTCTTCTATTTACTGCTAACAGGAATCATGGCTAAGACTTCATAAACCCCAAGTCCTTGGACTAATTTACAGAAAAACTATACTGAAAATGATTAGAAGAGCAACCAGGTTTGGCAGTTCCAACTAGGAAAAAGAAATCCAGATTCCTAAATATATCAAGACAAGCCATTTTTCAGGCACACATTTCTTAAAATTCAGTAAACTTTCAGAATATGCAAATGATATTAAAACTTCCCTTCAGCACATTAGAGTGACAGTTACCAGAAAATGACATAAAATGGCTCCCTATGGACCCGTCTCAAGACAGCATCAGATGCATAGGGTTGTCAGTATGAAGGGCACCACCTAAGTCATAGATTTTTCAATTTAACAGAGATGGCACAGTTATAGGTGTGTTTTCATTATTATCTCTGCCTTCAGAACTTTATTTGGCCTATGCCTGCAAGCAGAAAGTACTTGATATGTTAAACTCATGACAGCAGAGGTCTAGCCTGTTTTAAGCATATTCATGCACAAAATGTGGATTTATGGTTCACTGGATTCTGCTTCTCCAGGTTAACAATGGAGATGCTCCATCCACTTTCCTATATAGAAATTTCCTGGAATTTTCCTGTGAGAGCATCAGCCCTATCCCAGTTCCTAAACACAGCAAAGCTACTTTCTCAAGTTCCAGTTAGTCTCAGAGTCTATCCCAGATTCCAGTATCAATCAGAACCTTGGGAGTCAACAAGAACCATAGGCAGGAGGAAGAAGATGGAGCACTTCCACACAACTAACATTCTTGGAGCCAGGTACAGTGGTGCATTCCTATAATCCCAGTGACTTGGGAGTTTGAGGCAGAAGGATTCCAAGTTTGAGAACAGCCTCAACAACTGAGACCTTGTCTAAAAAAAAAAAAGAAAAAAAGAAAAAAAAAGAAAAGGACTAAGGATGTAGCTCACCAGTAGGATATCTCTGGATTCAATTTCCAGTGATGGGGGGTGTGGAGAAAGAAAATTCCGGGAGTGTCCTTAGTCATACAGTATTGTAGGGAAGTCAGGCAGTCATATTACTCTACACAATTTTAGGAACAACCTTGGGTCCAATTAAGGCCAAAGCAGAATCCCTTGCCAATGCTGTAGGGCAGAACAACATTCATCATCTCCAGTAAAAAAATTTCCACTTTCTGTCTCTTGCATGTATTCTGCTAGTCAAGTGTCAGCACAGAGCCTGGAACTCATACGCCTTGTGGCTTTCACTGTGACAACTGCATTTCTGAGCCTGTGGTTGCAGGCAAGACAACATTTGTAATTGTCTTGTTGGCTCAGGGTAAAACAAATACACATTTAGATCACAACAGATAAACACTTCCCCTGAATTAATCACAAACGGGAGGCCAGGAAACACACTTCTATCAGGGAAATTGAACCTCAGAGTGGCAAACCCATCCACAAAGAAAAAACAATTTTAGCTAGAAGGAAATTTTAGAATATTAAGAGTAACCTTCAAGAGGGAGCTCTTGTAAGACAAGTCCATCAAATGGCAGCAAATAGGGCTGAGAATGCCTGAAGGTGAAGGGCCGTCTCAGGGGTCATGTTTCCAGGGACTCTCTCCACCCCAGATAGTGAAAGCATGCTGATGACAGACATGGTAAAATTCATTTCAAAATGCACTTTTTTGTCACTGTGTTCTTGGCATGGAAGACCACCTGGTTCCATGTCCTACTGGCAGGAGGGATAAGCAAAAGCCCTATTGGTAAGCATCCCTCACTATAGGAGAAATGGTAAAATTTCCCCCTTTTTTCCTAACACATAAATTTTCTTCTAGAACATACATTGTTGTTCTGCTCAAAGCAGAACTAGTTAAGTTAGACTATGCGTGGCATAGTCTAACTATGGAAAGGAAGGGAGGAAAGGAAGGGAGGAAATAGATTTTGTAACAAACAGACTCAAAGTACAGAATTGCTAGGTAGCCCCAATACTGGCCCTTGATGGTGATGAAACAACCCATATTAAACAAACCCACTGTTAGCTGGGCAAGCACATCAAGGGAATCCAGCAGAATGTCCAGACTTTTAATTCTATTTGGAATCATGTTGTCTAATTACCCTGAGTCTTCCAGGAACTGCAGCATAAGACAGTCCACAGGGAAAGGTTCTCTCTTCTTTGGGTTCTTGCCCCTTTGTTTTGCTTTCCTTTCTTTCCCTTCTCTTCTCCATCCTTCAGTGTTCCTGGAAACAGACTTTGAGATAAAAAGCCACATTCATGGACTCTATTGGGAACCATAATAGGAAGGGTGATGGAGGCAGGCCTGGGCAAAAGAGCAGAGTTCAGTTAAAACAGAGGCTTTGGCCAACTCCATGGGGAGCTGCCAAACCGGGACAGCCTTTTGGAGATGTCCACAATGGGTCTTGGTAGTGTCACCCCTGTTTCAGTGGAGTTGGAACCTCAGGCAGCTCCCTTCAATCAAGGGCAATTTCCCAGTGAGGACTCACTGAGTGCCATTGACAGTGAACACACTCCTGGCAGCTGGGGAACGAGTCATTCTGTCCTGGAGGACAGATGCAGCTCCACTTGCCTTCCTTTCCTTTATTTCCCTCCCCTGGACCCTAAGTCCTTATACTCCTTTGTTCTTTCCCCAGGGTCCTTTGGCTTTATCAGGGAAGTCTGTAATATTCTATTCCCTCTAACTCCACCAGATGAGGACACCACCTGAAGAAATCAGCCTTCCCACTGAGAATATGGAACTTCTATTAGCAAATCTGTAGTCAATTTTCAAAAGAAAATTCTCCATTATATCTGAAGTCCACACTACCAAATGGGTTCCATATTTACCTGAGCCTTAGTATATGCCATGGCCCCAGCAGGAGTTATTAGTCATAAAATCTCCACCTGCTCTTCTACTATGAGAGTTATGACTACATGCTATCCTTGGGTTGTCCTAGCTTCTGATGTGCCATGACTGTGTTGAAGAAAAATACATGTTAAACAATGAGTGTCCTAATAAGCTTTGAGTGGAAATGTGAAAAGTAACACCCTTTTATAAGAGCTCTCATTTAGTAAGCATATGCTCAGCCCTACTGCTAGATGCCTCACATGCATTCTCATTCAATATTCACAACAACCTTACAGGATAAACCTATTGTTCCTATGAATAAGTAAGGAAACGAAATCTTAGAGACATGTGAATCTGCCAAAGATCACATAGCTAGGAAGTGCTCAAGGCTAGATGTGGGAGAGATGGCTAATTGTCAATAAAATTCATACCACTCCTCCATATGTGGAGCTGTCCTTTCAAAAGTTCTCCAGCAGCAGAGACACATGTTCCAGTCCCTAGGTAGAGTCATATGACTAGTTCTAGTTAAACAAATGTGAAGCAGAAGTGATATGTGTCACTTGTTCATTCTTCCTGCTCCCTTCTCTGCCAACCATATGCAGGAAACACTGAAGACCTAATGGGAAGCCCAGCTATGAGATGGAAGGAGCCCAGGTCCCTGAATCACCAAATAGATGAAAGCTAACATCAACCACAAATGCCACATTAGATTACTATATCGGTGAGAACCACAATTCTGTTCTGCAAAGTCACTGAAATTTAGGGGCTTACTTGTTTTGGCAGTTAGCATTATCCTAGTTAGTAAATCTGAAACCCAGATTTACCATTTATATGGTCATATTCATTCAACTCAACATTATTCAAGTATCAACCAGCTAGATATATACTCAACACTGGGGTTGTAAAGACTCATATAACGTAGTTTCTTCCTTCTAGAAGCTTATGGTGTAGTGAAGAAGAGAGATTATTCATAATACTGTGAAATCATTGCAGAGGAATGAGAGGTTCTGCCTGGCCTCATTCACAGCATTGATTCCCTTCAGAGACACTAACATCCATATAGCAATCTCATTTTTTTTTTACTTATTTTTCTATGTGTATTACATTAATAAAAATTCTTCCCATGTAGATTTTCTGATAAACATAGAGATTTGTTTGGGGAGAAAAATCCCTGAAATAAATTCTGGAGAGGGGGATGGTTAGAATACAAAGTCAATATATTCAGTAATTAATAGCAACTTCCCTAAAAATACTTTTTTAGTGCTGGGCACTTTTGTCCTTTGCCTTCAAACACTGGTTGGTAAAATGTATAAAGAAATACAGTAAGTAAAAGCATAAGAAAAACTAATGTTTTTTTTACTTGGTCTCACTTTCAATTGTGCATTCTCGTGAAAAGGAAGAAGTCAAGTAGAGCAAAAGAGATACAAGAAATGTGTGTGTCACAGGCATACATACCTCATTCCTCTACCATTACCCCAAACTCTGAAGCAGGCCCAGAATATTCCTCTGCCTCTTCTAATTCTGTGTCTCCACTGGTAAATAGGGAAACCTCTCAGAGTTCTCTTGCATCTCATTGTCTCTCACTCCCTACCCTCCTCTACGCCTCCACCCAGGTACACCATCACCCTCTTCATTCTCCAAGTATCCCAGCCTATACCATTTCCCCCCCACCACAGTTTCTTAAAGCAATTTTCTGCAATTAAGAATTTAACGATTCCCTTATACATCTTATTTACACTTCTATCTTCTAGTGTAACTGCGAACTCCCTAAAGACAAAATGTGTGACTTGACTTCTTTATCCATGTCCCTGGAAATTTACTTAGCACATACACAGCCAAAAAGGAAATGCTTAGTGAGCAGCCATCTGACTAACCAACCCTTCTTGGGTGATCTCATGGGGCCATGTGACAAGAGACCTTTCAAAGACATGAGAAGTGACTGTCTTTAGCAAACTTTTAGGAACAGGCAATACAACATGGTGCTGAAGAAAAAGCCCAGGATTATAAGCAAGACAATCTTAGTTCTACTTCCATTTCAAACCCAGCAAGGCCTTGAATGTAGCACTTATGTATATACATAACATCCCTGGGCCTCAGCTTCCCTATCTTTAAACATGGAATAATATTACCTTCTTCCTAGAATCAAAACAGGTGTAGTACAAGAAAGTCCTTCAAAAACTCAACTTTGTTAAAGGAATTTCCTTGTGTGCTGATTTAGTGAGTAACAGAATCCAGTCATTCTCATCCACGGTAATTTTAGTAAGCTCCCTAATAACGACGAAGGAGGGATTATACCTCAGAACTAAACAGCACTGCCTTCAACCCACACTTCTCACAAAAGCAAGCAGCTAAATGAATGAAAGATATGCTGCATTTAACTCTTTGCCCTTTGCTTTTGCAACCTACTTCTGCAAACCGCTGAAAAGGCACTTCTCCCCTAATGGAACCAGGAGGGCAACGGCGGATTGTCTGGTCACAGGCCCAAGTTATGAACAATATGGAGAGGTGTCTCCTGTCATTGCACTGCTCATTAATTGTCCCATATAAGGCGAGTCATGCAGGGAGAGTGTGCTTTTCCGAAGTGCAGCAAGGAGGCTACACATGGGTCAGGGGCGGCCCAGCAGCAGGGCTTTCCTGCTGCTCTATCAAGCAGCTCCAGGCCTCACCAGGGGCCCAGGTCTCCCTCAGAGAGCTTTATTATTCTGTCAGCTGTGACTCCCCCTCCTCTCATTAATGCATGTCCTGGGGTCTTCTCTTCAGAAGCTGAGGCAGCACTCTTCAAGACGGCTCTCCTAATTGATGGAAGAGCGCTGGGAGGTACACATTCAAGCAGAAGCAAATGTTTACACAGTTCCTTTCCTCACCCCCTCTTCTCAGCAATGTTCACAAAACCCCTGGGGCACAGTTTCCTGGAATGTGCTGCAGCCTGCCTTTCTTACACTCACCACCTCTGTGGTCTCTTCATCACTACAGACTAAGTCGGTAGCAGAGGCTCCTGGGTTATCATGGATTGAACCCGGGTCCTGCATAAACTCGGTTAAGTCATTTCATTTTCTGCTTCTTAACCTGTGAAATAGAGATGACAGTATCTTCCACATGGGGTTATTATGAGGATCAAATGACATGAGGCATGTAAAGCACTTCTAAGCACAGTCCCTGGCCTGCAAGGAAGTACTCAGTATCACCATCCTCTTTGACCACCTGTAAACTGGCTCCACAGACCACTGCCTCTCAGGAAAGATGACAGCATTCTTTTCCCATCCCGAATCAGCCACTCAATTCTTCCATTTCTTTCTTTTCCTTTCCTTTTCTCCTCCTCCTCCTCCTCATTTCTCTCTCTCTCTCTCTCTCTCTCTCTCTCTCTCTCTCTGTACTGGGGATTGAAGCCAGAGTAATTCTACCACTGAGCTACCTTCAAGCCCTTTTATTATTTTGAGATGGGGTCTTGCAGAGTTGCCCAGGCTTCCCTGGAACTTGTGATCCTCCTGCCACAACCTCCAAAGTCACTAGGGTTACAGGTGTGCACCACCACACCTGGCTACTCCTGTTTCTTTTCATCATGATGCATCAGTTTGGATGTTACCAGAACACAAAGCACTTTTTCCACAAGTCAAGATTGTACTTGGAACATTTGTGCAAAAATGCAGAGTACTACAGACCACCTGGAAAACTCACAATTTCTTCCTATTGGATTCCAACCTTAATGTGACCAGAAAATGTGCATTTGTACAAAAACAAGGAAAGAAACCCACACTATCAGTGAGAGACGAACACAATGCTGCAATGTGATATTTAGTCATAACCAAGGACTTTCATTGTTTCCCTCCTTGCCCTTGTTGTGTCAGTTTTGAAAAGATGGGAGATTTGGGAGAAAATATCTTTCCATACAGTGACTTATGTATCCACCCCCAATTATTCTCTATGAGAATTAAAGTGATGGCTACTGGATTTTCAATTTCAAGATAATAGGTTCAATCTAGAGTAGACATTTACATATTAAAGATCACCATAACACTCAAGGAAATATGAATCAGAAATCAAATCTCTACCTTTGACCAGACAAGGAGACACTTTTAATTCTGAACTAAACCATGAGATGAATATAGCAACAGTGAAGAAGGAGATGAGTTGCCAGGGAGAGGCCCAGACACAGCTAAGTTCCTGCAAAGGAAGGTGCTAATGAGAAGTGGATTGGAAATGCCCACAGCATCCAGGCAGCAGAGGAGCACAAGCACCTCCAAAGATGGAGTGAGATGGGGGCCTGACAAGTTCTCCCTCCTGTCCTGGTAAGGATCCAGACACAGAGAAGGGAGGGTGGAGGTAAGACATGCAAATGAAGTCAGGGAGACAAAGTGAGAGTCTGCAGACTGAACAAAGAACACCCCAATGGCTGAAGGAGACATATCTAGGAAAACCAAACCTCCTGCAGACAAAAATACTAGATTCTGAAATTTGGAGTTCCCTGATGATAACAAAGTGCCATCCTAATGCCCCTAGAGTGAACCCCACCAGTCAAAAGTCCAATGAATAGACACAGAACTTCCACGTGGCTTTCCAAAGACCTCTTAAATATGGTCATGGAATGAATATTAGGTGTCCCCTCAAAGCTCATGTGTAAGACAATGCAAGAAAGTTTAGAGGGGAAATGATTGGGTTATGAGAGCCCTCACCTAATCATAGTGTTAATTCCTTGATAGGGATTAACTGAGTGGCAACTATAGGCAGGTGGGTTGTGGCTGCAGGAGATGAGTCCTGGGGGAGTGCCTTTGGGATATGCATTTTGTCCTTGTTGAGCAGAGCTCTTTCTCTGCTTCCTGATCATCATATCCTGAACCCTTTTCCTCCACCACACACTTGGCCATGAGGTTCTGCCTCACTTCCAGCCCCAAGAAAGGGAGCTGGCTATCTGTGGAACTGAGACCTCTGAAATCATGAGCCCCAAATAAACTTTTTCTCCTTTAATTGTTCTTTTCAGATCTTTTGGTCATCGCAGTGAAAAAGCTGACTAAAACACCTATGAATGAATGGCCCAGGACACCAGCCTTTTGGGGAAAGCGCACAACATTATAGGGAAACAGACAAACACATAAATGACAAAAGAACTCAAGAAACAGACACACTGTTAGGGGGAAAAAGACTTCAAAAACACCCTGATCATTGTCTCCAGAGTTCTGAAACTTTCCTCCCTGACATGCCTGGGGACATGACACACCAATGGCTCTAGTCTGCTCTTTTCTTACAAGGGGGATACAATTAAAGAGAGAGAAAGAATTGGGTGGTTTAATTATTATTTTTAAATTATATCTATGACATAAAAACATGATGCTATTAAAATGAACACTAAAAAATAGGAAAGTTCTTTTAAATAAAAAACAGTGCTAAAAGTTAAAAATAGGAAACAGTAAAAGGGCGGCAAGAATAGGTCAAGAAATTCACACAGAAAGTGGAACCAAATGACAAAGAGATGGAAAATAGGTCAGAAAGCTTAAGTCAGAGGTTCAATCTAACCAATCCAAAAAGAAAAGAGAACATATTCATGAAGAAGTATTCAAGGAAACAAATTAAGGAAATTTACAAAACTGAAAGACATTAATTTCTTGCTGAAAAGACATGACAGAATGAATACAAAAGGAACCCATACTGAGGGCAGCATTGTAAAATTTGAGAATATCAGAGACATAGGGATCTTGTTGAAGGATCAAGAATAAGAAAAGCATCCATCATCTCAAGAGCAACATTATAAGATAGAAGTTGAGGCAGAAATTTCTTTAAAATTTCAAGAGAAAATTATTTACAAACAAAGATTAAGGATTTACCCAAACTATCAAGAATAAAGATTAGGGAGATCCAAGATGGCGGATTAGAGGAACGCTGCATTCCTACTTGCTCTGTGGATTCCTACTTGCTCGGGATTCAAACAGCAGGAATATGACTCTCAACGAGATTTTATATTCAAAGCACATATAAGGGGTCCCCAGGTGCCGCTCCAGAACCAACTCAGCCGGGCTGGGCTCCGCCCGCCGCAGGAGCCATCCGGGAGCGCCAGACCCTGCAGCTGCTTCGGAGCCACCGACCTGGGTCTGCGCCAGCCAACAAGTGAGTGCGGGTCCCCAGTAGCACTTTGGAGTCACTGGCCGCGGCTCCGGCACCAGCCAGCGGCCTCCCAGGCAGAGACCGAGCATCTCAGGCTACCTGGGCATTCAGAGGCGTCCGGGAAACTCTGGGAATGCAGACTCTGGCAGGGAGATGGAACTACCCCACGCCATTTTGGCGGCTTAACTGGCGGAGAAGGCCCATTACCAGCTTCCTGGGGCTTCCAGCTGCGTCAGGGGAGCTCCAGCCGGGAAACTCTGGGAACGCAGAATCTGGCTGGGAGTGGAAACTATTCTGCGCCCCTTCCGCAGCTTTCCTGGTGGAGAGTGCCCATCTCGGGCTTCCCGGGCCTTCTAGCCGAACCTGGAGAGGTTGGCCCGAAGCCCCTGGAATCGCTGACTCTGGCTGGGAGGTGGAACTGCTCTGAGCTTGGTGGCTTCCCTGGCAGAGGGGGTCCATTTCCAGCTTCCTGGGGCTGCCAGCAGTGTCAGCAGTGTCTGGAGTGATCCCGCAGGGAGCTTTGGGCCTTTGGCAATAGCTTACAGTGTCCCCAGGAGAGAGCAACCACCTGCCACTGCCTGAACCCCCAGCGAGGAGCTCAGGTCAGCCTGGGCTCTCAAGCCCAGTGTCTCCATCACTGAGCACAGTTCTGTGACACCACCCCAACTTGAACTAGTGCCCAGGCCCACACCCAGGCCCGGAGTCTACCACCTTGCTGTATCTAATTGTCTATCAACACTAGGCTGCCTCTGCCCAGAAGCATTGATCATTCCCAACCTGGAGGTAGTGGGACAGCACCTTTCTTGGGTCACTGCTTGATCAAACACCCCTCAAGCAACAGAGGGGAAGATACACGAGCACCATGAGAAAACACGGGAAGAAAGTGTCCCAATTAAACCTAGATGATATATCAAGAGAACCCAAAGACAGCATGGTAGAAGGAATGACAGAAATGGAGTTCAGAATGTTCATAATTAAAGTGATCCGAGAAGAGAATGATGTGATGAGAGAGCAGATTCAGGCTATGAATAATCAGCTAATAGAGCAATTGCAGGAAGCAAAAAATTACTTCAATAAAGAGATAGAAATTCTGAGAAAAAAACAAACAGAAATTCTTGAAGGAAACAAGGAAATGAAGGAAACAATAAACCAAGTTAAAAACTCAATAGAAAGCATAATTAACAGAATAGATCACTTGGAAGATAGAACCTCAGACAATGAAGACAAAATATTTAATCTTGAAAACAAAGTCGAACAAACAGAGAAGATGGTTAGGAATCATGAACGAACCCTCCAAGAAATATGGGACATCATGAAAAGACCAAATTTAAGAGTAATCGGGATTGAGGAAGGCACAGAAATACAAACCAAGGGTATGAATAATCTATTCAAGGAAATATTATCAGAAAATTTCCCTAATATGATGAATGAGATGGAAAATCAATTACAAGAAGCTTACAGGACACCAAATGCACAGAATTACAACAGATCCACACCAAGGCACATTATAATGAAAATACCTAACATACAAAACAAAGATAGAATTTTAAAGGCGGCGAGAAAAAAGAATCAGATTACCTACAGAGGGAAACCAATTCGTATATCAGCAGATTTATCAGCCCAGACCCTAAAAGCAAGAAGGGCCTGGAACAACATATTTCAAGCTCTGAAAGAAAACGGATGCCAACCAAGAATCTTATACCCAGCAAAACTTACCTTCAGATTTGATGATGAAATAAAATCCTTCCATGATAAACAAAAGCTTAAAGAATTCACAAAGAGAAAGCCTGCCCTACAGAACATTCTCAACAAAATATTCGAAGAGGAAGAAACGAAAAATAACAATCTCAGTCATCATGGGGAGGAACTAACCTAAAGAAAGAGTCCATCAAAGGAGAAACAAAGTTAAGCTAAAAACCCTCAAAAAGCTAAAATGACAGGAAATACAAGTCATATCTCAATAATAACCCTGAATGTAAATGGCCTAAACTCATCAATCAAAAGACATAGACTGGCAGACTGGATTAAAAAGAAAGATCCAACAATATGCTGCCTTCAAGAGACTCATCTCATAGAAAAACATGCCCACAGACTAAAGGTAAACATGCCCACTAAACTAAAGGTTGGGAAAAAGCATACCATGCACACGGACTGAGTAAAAAAGCTGGGGTTTCCATCCTCATTTCAGACAAAGCAGACTTCAAACCAAAGATAGTCAGAAGGGATAAAGAAGGACACTTCATATTGCTTAAAGGTAGCATAAATCAACATGACATAACAATCATAAATATTTATGCACCAAACAATGGCGCATCCATGTATGTCAATCAGATCCTTCTCAATTTCAGGAATCAAATAGACCAAAACACAATAATACTCGGAGACTTTAACACTCCTCTCTCACCGTTGGACAGATCTTCCAAACAAAAATTGAATAAAGAAACTATAGGACTCAATGACACAATCGCTAATCTGGACTTAACGGACATATATAGAATATTCCATCCATCAAAAAGCGAATACACTTTCTTCTCAGCAGCGCATGGGTCCTTCTCTAAAATAGACCATATGTTATGCCACAAAGCTACTCTTAACAAATACAAAAACATACAGATACTACCTTGTATACTATCAGATCATAATGGAATGAAACTAGATATCAACGAGAAAGTTAGAAACAGAAACTACTCCAAGACCTGGAGATTAAATAATATGCTATTGAATGATACATGGATAACAGAAGACATTAGGGGGGAAATTAAAAGATTCTTAGAGGTCAACGAGAATAAAGATACAACATATCGAAATCTCTGGGACACCATGAAAGCAGTGCTAAGAGGAAAGTTCATTGCAGAGAGTGCATTTAATAAAAGAATGAAAAGTCAACAAATCAATGACCTCACATTACAGCTCAAAGCCCTAGAAAAAGAGGAACAGATCATCACCAAAAGTAGTAGAAGACAGGAAATAATCAAAATCAGAGCTGAAATCAACGAAATTGAAACAAAAGAAACAATTCAAAAAATTGACGAAACAAAAAGTTGGTTCTTTGAAAAAATAAACAAAATTGATAAACCCTTAGCCACGCTAACAAAGAGAAGGAGAGAGAAACTCCAAATTACTAAAATTCGTGATGGAAATGGAAATATTACAACAGACACAATTGAAATACAAAACATAATAAGAAGCTACTTTGAAAATTTATACTCCAACAAAATAGAAAACCTGGAAGACATCAACAGGTTCCTAGAGGCATATGAGCCACCCAAACTGAATCTGGAGGACATACACAACTTAAATAGATCAATTTCAAGCAATGAAATAGAGGAAGTCATCAAAAGCCTACCAACAAAGAAAAGTCCGGGACCAGATGGATTCACAGCCGAGTTCTACAAGACCTTCAAAGAAGAGCTCATTCCAATACTCCTCAAAGTATTTCATGAAATAGAGGAGGAGGGAACCCTTCCAAACTCATTCTATGAAGCTAATATCACCCTGATACCAAAACCAGAGAAGGACACATCAAGGAAAGAAAATTTCAGACCCATATCTCTAATGAACATAGATGCAAAAATTCTCAACAAAATTTTAGCGAATCGCATACAAAAGCATATTAAAAAGATAGTGCACCATGATCAAGTGGGTTTCATCCCAGGGATGCAAGGTTGGTTCAACATCCGGAAATCAATCAATGTAATTCACCACATCAACAGACTTAAGGTCAAGAACCACATGATTATTTCAATAGACGCAGAGAAAGCATTTGATAAAATACAGCACCCCTTCATGCTCAAAACACTAGAAAAAATAGGGATAGTGGGGACATTCCTTAACATTGTAAAGGCCATTTATGCCAAGCCCACAGCTAACATCATTCTAAATGGAGAAAAATTGAAAGCATTCCCCCTGAGAACTGGAACAAGGCAGGGATGCCCTCTTTCGCCACTACTATTCAACATTGTTCTTGAAACTCTAGCCAGAGCAATTAGACAGACCAAAGAAATTAGAGGAATA
>JAJEJO010002618.1:381781-502853 GCA_020662805.1 Glaucomys volans
AGAATAAAATTATGGTATTTGTAGGTAAATGGATGATGTTGGAAACTGTTATGCTAAGTGAGATCAGCCAATCCAAAAATCCAAAAGCCGAATGGTCTCTCTGATAAATGAATGATGATGCATGATGTGGGGGGGAAAGATGGCAAGAATGGAGGAAAGATAGCTAGCATAGAGGGAAGGGAGGGGTGGGGGCGGGTGGGGGGTAAAATTAATAACAGAATGTGTGACAGATACCATTGCCCTGTGTACATGCATGAATGCACAGATGGTGTGACTCGACTTTGTGTACAACCAGTGAAACAATAGCTGTACTCCATTTGTGTTCAATGAATCAATAAGTAAATAAAAAAAAAGAATAAAGATTAAATCAAATATACAAAATATCTGAAAAATTTCCTCCCATGATTTTTCAAGAAGCTATGTTATTGTTCAGATATTAGGTGTCCCCCAAAAGCTCATGTGTGAGACAATGCAAGAAAGTTTAGAGGTGAAATGATTGGGTTATGACAAACTTAATCTAATTAGTATATTAATCCTTTGATAGAAATTAACTAAGTGGTAACTGAAGGCAGGTAAGGTGTGGCTGGAAGAGGTGGGCCTTTGAGGTATATATTTTGAACCTGGTCAGTGGAGTCTCTCTCTGATGCCTGGTGCCATGTTCTAAGCTGCTTTCCTCTGCCACACCCTTCCGCCATGACTTTCTGCCTCACCTTCAGCACAGAGGAATGGAGCAGTCTTCTATGGACTGAAATCTCTGAAATTCTGAGACCCAAATAAACTTCTCCTCCTCCATTGGTTCTTCTCTGGTTTTTTTGGTCACAGCAGCAAAAAACCTGACTGAAACACTATAGGATAATGGGTAAATTAACTAAGAAAGAAAATAACATGGAATCCTGGACACAAGAGAGAAAAACAAAATTAATTACAAAAAGTCCAGTTCTGTGACAGGCTCAGGAAGCAAGCCACCTACAATGAAACAGTGCAACTAAGTACCTCAGAAAGAAAAATAGATGCAGTAGATTATTCGTAGGTTTGACTATGAGAAAAAAAATTTAAGAAAGACATTTCACAAAGCTGTTGGAAGGTATGAGTGGAGATATGCAATAAATGAGGCAGTTATCAATTCCAAGAAAAAAAAATTATAGAGCCAATGTAGTTACTGCCTGTTATTTGGCTCATCAATAAGTAATATTTACCTTGTTAAAAAAACAATGAATATGGATTTAATAGAAAATTATGAAATAACTATATTTAAAGGATATAAGAGGCAAAAAGATAATGTATGAACTAAAAATTCTGACTTCACAAAATATGAAATAATACAAGAAGAATTTAAAGCAATTCATTGTGATTGGAGAAAGGCTTTACATTGGCTGAGAAGGGCCATTATTTTTTAAATGTGTCTTTTAGAACTTGGCGACTTTAAAGCCATATCTATGAATTTGTGTGACAATTATTTAAGCAAGAAAAATAATTGCATGAAATTACAATACAGTTATCTCTGTATTTTTCTATGACTTACATATTTCTAAAATCTACTGGGTACATAACCCTTCTTTAATAGAACTAAGCTGTGGATATGTACTAAATGTATTTCATTAAAACGGTTTGTTTATAAGGTACTAATTCTTTCCTTTTATCCATCCTTACTACCCACAAATTACCAAAGTACAAAGATCTTTGCAGCCATTTTTCTTTTTTAATCATCGGTGTTATGATTGTGGGTGTTTCAAGGTCACGAAACTCTGGGAATATCCTCATGAGAGAGGATGTCAAAAAACAAATATGAAACCTCCTCCTCTTACTCCTTTCCCCACTGTTAAACCAGGAAATAAATGTCACCATTTGTCCAGAACTATGTACCATATGAGCCTGACTTTCTGCAGCAATATTTATTTTAATCATGCTGTCATTAATAAGGATTAATTATAAACACTAAGGGCTGCAATAAATAAACGAATGCTGGGAGCTAGCAATTTGCAGGGTGCCATGACTGACATGAAATTAGAAAGAATTATCTCCAGAATCTATCAGAAACACAAGAAAAAGGAAAGGTTAAATCAGAGGTTCTGAAACCCTTTTTCCCCAACATGTCTAAGGGATAGGACATTCTCCAAGACTCAGAGGCTCATGGTCACCTCCCCTTCCCCAAGGGGGCATTTCAACATTTCCACTGGTAGAGGAAGAGAAGCAAGTAGCTTGAAAAAAGCCCACAGGTAATCATAGAGGCCCCTGTGTCTGCTGCCTCCACCTAGGGCTGTTTTCTTTGCTCACCTTCCCTCTTCACTTTCTTGCTACTGTTCCACTGAGGTCTCTGGTTTAAGGACCCAATGAGGAAGGAGAAAGTGCAAGAGAAGAAGGAAGATGTCATCATAGGGCAGAAGACAAGATCTCAGAGCAACATGGAGACAGATACTTTACAACTTGCCTCCACCACTTCTGGTTCCATGACTTGTGCTGAGTTCCCAAATCCAACATGAGACTGTAGAATAATTTCAGAAAGAGTAACTGTGGCACATAAGAGACAACTTTTGAAAACATCCTATCATCAGCCCAGAAGCAGGACACCCATTTCCCTTCCCAGCCCCATCCAAGTAGGGATTCAGCATATTCTCACACTCTATCTCCCTCAACTTTCCTGTATCTGCTTCCAAAATATACTTGATCATGTAGGGAAATGATCAAAATCATAAAAATGATAGCCAACATTAATTGGACTTGTATGTCAACCTAACATTCTGTGAAATAAAATTTCACACGTGTCATTTGAGATTATGTCCATAACATTTAGATATCTAAAAAATATAAACAAAGGAGAGAAGGTTTCAGATGCTTCCATAGATTCAAGTTCTAGTCTAAGACATAACATACACAATTTCACATAACTTTTTATTGTTTTGACCTGGTAAATAAAAAGAGCAAAGAAATACTCACATAGATCTCTAGACCCCTCCAATCAGACTTCTTCCTACCTGTCTACCTTCAATGCTTCAATCAGAACAGCCCTGACATTATTAGACTATGTTGACTTCCATGTAAGATTTCACCAGAAACACATTCGAAAATGGCAGGCAAGGCTCCTTCCAGCTCCTGCCTTCTGGGTGTGCCATGGCTCTGAGAACTTCACTCCCACATGGTCTTGTCTACCATTCACATACGAGTTAAATGTTTCCACTGCTTTGACTATATGGCTCATACACATATATCTATGTTAAAAATGTATGTCAGGTCCAGATTCCTTAGAATATAACACAGGGCCTTGCCATTTGGCCCATACATTCTAGCCCTCTCTAATTCTCCTCCCCTTTTCTTTAGTTACTAGAGCTCCTGTCTCTCACCAGCTGTGAAAGGCCCCTCCATGCCATGTTCTCTCTATGCCTTTGCTGAACAGTAGGTACTGCCATCTCTACTTTTCATGCCTGCTGTCAGCCAATGACTACTTTGAAAACATGTTTATTTTTAAACTGTCAACCCCAATATCACTTCCTTTCCAAAGACTTTTCAGATTTCTCCAGAAAGGATTAGTCAGTCTACTTTCATGCTCTCCATGTGTAAAACCATCAACTGCAAACTAATACTTTACTGGCTATAGATTAGTTTCCTGTGCTATGTGGTAAGTCCCCAAAGGACAGAAACTTACTCATATTTGTATCTCTAACATTCAACTTGGCACATAACAGCCATCACTATGTTCCCTGAGTGACTAGGTGAACAGAATAGAAAATCAAAGAGTACAAAATTTCTGTGCACTTCCTTAGTATAACTCCTAGCCCAGCATCATGAAAGGAGGAATCCCACAAAAGATCTATGATGGTAACTAGAAGACACATCTGGTATCCCAACTAACATTCTCTTGGACTGACTTCTGATTTCAGTTATGTCTGAGGTAGATAGTTAAGTGAATCAGACTTGCTTTTTGGTAGCCACTTCTTTCTTAGAGAGGATCAAATAAAGGTCACATGATTCCAGGACCCACCAGTCCTTCCACATATGAATGAAAGGATTGACTCAGTAGAACTCAATCTGTTAGAACATAAGAATGGTCTCATACTTGTTAAGAAATAGTACCAATTCAGGTTGAAAACCTGCAGGGTGTGGATTGAGAGTTCTATTCTTCATGGTTCATTACATGCATTAAAACCATAGCATTTCAGGGTGATGTGTACCCAAAAGTTAGAAAACAAAGGTCCAGACACCAGAGTTGCAAGTATTGTAAGACCTTCTCATTGTCACTTCCAATGACACAATTACTTAAAACTTTGCTAGAATAGACAGCCTTATTCTCCGGAGGCAATACTTCTCACATGGGAGACTGAGTCTAAAGCTGTGACTCCATCTAATCAGTCTGGCTCTTTGTGCCAATGGACCACAGGCAAAATATAGAGTTTCTATATTGCAGGAGTCACTGACTATGCAGCCCCGAGGAAACAGGGTAGCTGCTATAGAGCTGGGGAAAGGAAGAGGAAGTGTAGATATGGAGATTCACTGGGATATCTCTTGGTTCTTCTGGCCCAGTGCTCACAGTAAGTCATTCAACCCAGTTCCAGATGCCTCAGGGATGAGGGTCTGAAGATGTCTCATAGGGCAGAAGACAAGATCTCAGAGCAACATGGAGACAGATACTCTACAACTTGCCTCCACTTCTGGTTCCTTACTAATGGTGGCTTATTAATTAAGCCACCTCAGAAGTGCTGGCTGAGGGTGAGAGAAGTCTAGATTGGATAGTGGAGGAGGTGGACATAAGTGTGGCCTCAGAATCAGCTATAGCAAGGGGATGAAGTTTGTGGCACTAACTCTCCTCTGGTACATCTTTCTCAGAGTCAGGGATCAACCTGACTTTGAAGAATCAGTGACCGATGGAATTAGCAGAGAACATCAATGAATATAAACAATGGCAGGAATGTAGTATAACAGGTAAGATCTTCAGTCCTGGGATAGGCAGTGCCATACAGGCCTTGACTGGGTGCCTGCTGATGGCATCTTGCCTCAGCATGCATAGATAAAGCCCTGTCACACAACTACAGAGAACTCAGGAGTGCACCTGTATATTGGATTTTCCTCCATCATAATCTCTCTTTTTCCACTTCCTCCCCCTGCCTCCTAGGATTATCTCTGAAATGTACTATCTTCCTTGACTCATACTTTGCTTGCAGAAGCATCCAAGATAAGGCCATGATCATGTCTAACTGTAGCTTATAAACTAGCTTTTCATAATACTGCATTGCACTCTCCTGCTGCAGATTAACTGCTTGAGGAAATTGTATTTCCATAGCATTTTATTTTTTTCAAAGCACACTTGTGAGTGATAGTGAAGGTAGTATTACAAACTGTCTCCTTTTAAATTTTTTAAACAGATAATGAACCTAAGGTTTTAATAGGTTTATGTTTTGGCTAATGCAAAAGGTTTTGCAAGTGGTAGAGACCGACCTGCAGGTATCTTGGTATTGATAGTACATTCTGTGGGTGCCCCACACATATCTCCTTTATTAGGTCAATTTATCCATCTCTCAGTGGCTGGAGGTGTTGCTGCCAAGAGCTCATAACTGTATCTTTTTCCCGAGAACTGTCCTCCATCCACAAAAATGCCTGAAGGTTATATATTTCTGTCTCTGGAGCCACCCATCGTGAATGACTGATGGTAGGGGTGCAAAACCCAGATGCCTTGTATCCAGATATGACTTCTCTGTAGTGCTATTCAAGCTCCAGAATTCCCCATGCAATCAGGCTGGGGCAAAACTTCAGCTGAAACACATCTTTGCATAACTTGGTTCTCTTCCCTGTCCTGTTCCCCCACTTCCTTTTAAGTCCTTCTTTAATAAGTCATGTGCAAATCCTGCCTCTAGCTACCCTAACATCAGATAAGATTTATGATTTAGGTTCTTAGTTCAGTGGTTTCCCCATTGAAAATGCTTCATGGCTAAAGAAATGTGGAAGACACTGACCACTGGTCCTGCTATGGTTTGAACCTTCCCACCAAAATTCAAAATTCATAATTGAAATGCTATGGCCACTGTAGTGGTAGTAAGATGTGGGACCTTCAAGAGGAGATTAAGCTATGAGGGCTATGACCACAGGAATGGGTTAATGTCATTGCTGGGGAGGGGATAGTTATTATGAGAGCAGGCTCCACATAAAAGTTTGGACCAATTTTCTCTCCATGTCTTGCATGTGCTCACTTATCCTTCCACCATGTTGTGGTGCAGGATGAAGGCGCTCACCAGACACTAGTACCATGCCATTGACTTTCCAGCTTCCAGAACTGTCAACTAAATTATTCTTTATAATTTACTCAATCTGTACAATTCTATTTATAGCAGCAGAAAATGGACTAAAATAAGCCCCTTGCTTATCAATGCTGGTAAGGAATGCAAGGCAGACATTTTCCTTCTATCTCAGAAAAATTGTGGAAACTTATTTCCCATTCTATCTTTTGATAATTCTCCTAAGAAGTCTATCTCAAATAAGGACAAAGATATTATGATGGTATGTATAAACTTAGAATGGTTTGAATTAATATGTTTTAGTGGCATCACTTTTTACCACATTAGATCATTTGCTAATTATGAAATAAATCCAAGGTACATCATAAAGAAACTCACAGGTCCATGCAATTAACATGCCTCATTTTATAGCAGGATATAAAATAATTCATTGGTTCAGAAATACCCTGCCTACAAAATGCTAGTTATTATCTCCTCAATTTCCCCATACTATTCTCTTTCTTGAGGTCTAAAACGAGGTAAATTTTATAAACTTTAATGTTCTAAAAATTCTCACAAAGACAATGATTCATTCTGTTGGCAGGGCATCTCAGCAAAATAATACCTATATTAGTCCAGGTTTAACTCAAACATAAGAAACCATTCTATATAGCTAAAACAGACTTTAATAACAGGGAAACAGTGGCAAAGGCAATGGAGGGGCTGTTGTGATGCCCAACAGAAAAGCAAGGCAGCCTAGAGACTAGCAAGAACACAAAGCTGCTACCCCCCCTCGACTAGGGGGTAAAGGAAGGGGGCAGACACAGTGGTTACCTGGAGGAAGGTGGTGCCAGGGCTTTTACCATTCTCCAACCTTCCAGTACCTCCAATATCCCCCATTAGTTAATTCCTGCCAAAACCCAACTGACAAGGTGGAGCCTGGTAATCAACCCAGCCTGCAAGTTTGATCCCCACTGTTACAGGAGGCAGAGCAGAGGGGAAGCAAGGGAGGTACATGCAGGCAAATGGGACCAGGACTAGCACATTCACATAGTACAATTGTAACAAAGATCTTCAGAAACAATCAAAGGCCCCCATCTGAGAAGCAGCATGCAGAGATCATTGCCTGAAATTCTAACACCAGAGAACAAAACAAGGGGGAATCGAGTCTTTGATTTTGCATCTAATGAAATTATAAATCAAAATCACAGGGAAAGCCTTCCCACTCAGCTTTGTAGCAGCACTTACATGTATTTCACAAAATCTCACTAGCATCATTATAATCAGCTTTAGAAATAGTCCAAACAGCTCTGCCAAAAAAAAAAATATGAATTTTCTATCAGGTAGAAGAAAAATGCATCCAGTTTTTTGATGTTATGAAATTTTTTTGGTCATCTAACTTCCAAAGCTTTCTATAAAATATAAATATCTGCTGCTGCCTGTCTTCTATGGTAGGCTCATTTGCAGAATACTGAATACTAAAAAAAAAAATTGTTTTTAAATTTTAGGGTGAAAAATCATAATGTGAAAACTAGGTATTATCATAAATTCTTGCAATGATGTTCCTCATTAAAATAAAAGAAAAAGAAAAACATTAATCTTAAAAGCAAATAAATTTAGTAGAGAACAGTCTATTGTATAAATAGAACATGCACTCATTAATGGAATAACCCAATAATTTTTTAAAAATTATTACTTTTTACCTTTTTTATTTCATAGGCTATATAATCAGAAACTGGAATATAATTAGAAACAGATTATAATCTGTAGAAAGAAGAAAACTCAGAAAAAATTTAAAATGTCATAATCTCACTAGCACAAATATTATTAGCACATTCATGTTCTGGTCATAAATCATTTATTGAGAGTCCCAAATGGGCTGAGTACTGTGCCAGAATGGATGGGTTCAGTTCTATTTAAAGTCTAAATCAAGACCACAATTCTCAAATGTTCATAGCACTAGAGAGTAAGAGGGAAACGAAGCAGGAACATAGTGGCTTTGCTAATCCTTCCCATCATCTTTCCACAGGAGTCTGGGTCCAAGGAAAGTCACCACATCCTAGGATGCCAAATACAGTCAATCTATCTGGATTCCCAATAGAGTTTCCTATACCTAATTAGAATCATATATCTGACTCCATAAATTGTCTCCTAGAAGAAGATTCTTACAGAAGTGAGAACTAAAGCTCTATTAGAAAACATCTTTCTCACTTTTCTTATTTCAGTTCTACTGCTTTTCTCGTTAAAAATGTTTAAATCTCGAACATTAGACTTGTAAAGATGTAAGACCCAAAGGGGTCCCTCTAAACCTGGAATCTATATCACACAACTTAGCATCAAATAATTCTGTACTGTTGTACTTTCTGATATTTTTGTGTGTATTATTCTCAGGATTCACCAAGGTTATAAACTAGGTGGCAAAGGCTAAGTCTATATCTAACTCCCAATTCCACCCACCAAGCACCTTGAATTTGCTCAATAAATATCTCTGATAAAAGTAATTCTGATTTCAAAATAAAACCCAAATTATTGCCCAAAAATTACAAATTCCATTCTGGAACACACGTCACCAGAGATTCACCCTGCTTTCTCTCTTTCTTCATTCAGGTTCTTCCCATGTAACAGCTCCTCAGAAGCCTTCTTTGAGTGTATAATGGAGAAGATCCTGGCACTTTCTATTACCTTGCCCTTTCTCTTCATCATACTACGGTGCCCTGCCACAGTGTTGAGGGAACTGCCCACCAGAATGTACACCACAGTGAGGAAGCCACTGTCCTTCTTATTCACTACCATGTTCCAGTGCTTAAAAGAGAACCTGGTTCATAGTTACACTCAGTGAGTACAGAACAAACCAATATGTAAATGAGTGATAAATTATACAAATAAACATAGAAACAAGGAATTGGCCTACAAAAGGCTTAAAATAACATAAAAGCTTTTTAAAAACGTTTTTCTTTAAATTTTATATATAAAATCAAAGTGAATGTGACCCCACAAAATGACAATTGTAAAAAATTAAAATGATACGATACAAATGCATAAAATGAAACATCCACTGACTCCAAAGGCAGGTGTCCTGAAAAATTGGGGGCACGGTCTGAAAATTTTCCTCTATGTTCATGTGAACATAAACAATGGTTATTAATGACTAAAAAGCTGTATACATTTAATCTTTTTCAAATGTAATCCTTTGAAATTTAATTTTTTGTAAACATGAGAATTCTAAGAATAAGGTTTTTTAAAATTTTAGTCTATAGATTGTAAGGATTTATTCTTTGGCTCTCAATGTCCTTATCTGTAAAATGGGGATAAATTGTAGCTACCGTATAGTAATGGTACATGATATAAATGACAAAATATGCACAGTGTTTACATATTAAAAAAAGGTGAAAAAATAAAATGTAAATAATTCAGGGCCAAGGAAAACCAAAGAGGAAGACTCCATGATAGCAGGAGTCAGAGGCTCTTTAGAAGTTTTGGTACTTGAGTTTTGAAGGACCATTAGGTCTCAGTCAGACCCACAGACTGGAGGCTGAAGGAAGAGCACATTTCTCATGCCAGAATTTTAACAGCTGACCACTTTAGGGAGGGAACCATGTTTGCATAAGAATCTCAAAGGGCTGTTCTGCAAAGGCAAGGAAAAGCCACAAGGCCTTCTTTTGGAAGGAGACCTCAAAGCAAGATGAATACTAATCACTCAACATGAAACATAAACCAGAAATTGCAAATGGATGAGATTCGAGAGAGGACAGGAGTATGAGAAAATAGAGAGGCTGGCAGGCAATATGGTGGAAACTGTCTGTGGTTGAGTCTAGAATCAAGCTCCATCTTACATATAACCACAAAGCATTTTTGCACACTTATACCAACACGATGAATTTTCCAAGAAGGAAGCTATTATGTAAATTTTTTTTAATATAAAAATTTTTAAAAGAGTATACTTTAACAGTTTGGAATTTTCCAGGAGTTGATCACTGTATTAGTTATATTTTGCTGTCATAAG
This sequence comes from Glaucomys volans, assembly GCA_020662805.1. Taxonomy (NCBI): domain Eukaryota; kingdom Metazoa; phylum Chordata; class Mammalia; order Rodentia; family Sciuridae; genus Glaucomys; species Glaucomys volans. The sequence goes on from JAJEJO010002618.1 coordinate 391,985, forward strand.
AAATAACCACAATCACAGCAGCTTAAGGCAATACAAATTTATTATCTTACAGTCTTAGAGGTCAGAAGTCTACAGTGAGTCATCAGAGTGGTGCTCCTTCTGGAGGTTTGGGGAGAAGCCCTGCTCTTGCCCCTTCCAGCTTCTAGAGGCTGCTGGCACACATTGGCTCATGTCCTTACATGGTCACATCTCCTCTGATTCTGACACTCTTCTTTCTCTCTTACAAGGATCATTCATAGGGAACCTGGCAATAATCCAACAGATCCTTATCTCAAGATCCTTAAAAAGATCCAAAAAGTCCCTTTTGCCATGTAAGGTAACATGTTCACCATTTCCAGAGACTGAGACATGGACATCTTTGAAGGGGCCATTATTCTGTTTGCCACAGTTACCACTTTGAAAGGTCATGTCACTGACTATAAGATTGATTGAGCTTGGTTTCTTTAGTGGCCATTAAAATACACTGATATCAGACTGCATTATTTATTCAAAGTCCTATTCTCAATGATTTTTGAAAAAAGTAAAAATGTCTGATGGCCTTGGATGTCTTAGTATAGTCCTATTCAACAGGACTATTATATTTAATTTATTATTTGCTTGTTTATTTCCTTTTATTTGTTCTCATATAGTTAGGGAATATTTTTAAATTATGAATAAATAGATTTTATTATCCATTCAAGTAATAAAGGGGTCACCATCACAAAATGTTTCTTAAATATGTATTTTCAAAAGGGGTGTTGGGTTTAACAGGACTGAGGGTGATTACTTTTAGTGAACTGAGTGGTGCTGGAAAACCTACCTCATGCATTTTAAATCTGGTTATAGCAGCAGCAGCAACAACTCTGAAAGTGAAGGTGAGTATTCCATAGGAAATATGCCAATAAAGTGGGCCGAGGTGCTCCCAGCATACTGCTCCTTTAACTGACCTTCCTTCTTCCCCCAGCATGCGCTCCTTCTCAGACATAGCCCCCTGCTCAGCTGGCCCTTCAGCTCCTCACTCTCTGCTTCCAGCCCTGCAGGCATGGAGAAACAGGCAGATAATGAAGCACTTGGAGAGTCAGCTGAGGGATCACAGGCAACCCGGCTCTTTACAATTTCATGAAGCATCACACAAGGAAAACACAGGTCCATTGATGAAAGCTCTTATATTAAAGTCTAATGAAGACCAGGGGAGCAGAATGGCCAGGAAAAATGGGAAAGGCAGCAAGGGAGAGGACAAGGCACCTCAGCTTGAGAATGGTGCATCTGGGGATGAGGGTTGACCGGGCTCCTCTGAGTTGTGGTTAACAACTTAGGCCATCTCTACTAAGATATGGATTATTGATTAAAAATAAATTAAAAAAATTTTTAAAAACCATGGGCATTTAGGGAAGAACAGAGAGCAAGAAAGCCAGAAAAACAGGTTGTGTGACCTACAACATCTTCCAGAGACTGGAAGAGCATTTCTATCTAGTCCCAGGGCTGACTTGTGTGTATTCCCTGCAGGTGCAGGCCACCCCTTGCTCCCCATTCTGGGCTCCCACTTCAATCTCATCCTCATTGCTCTTACCTCTACCAACACCAGGTATTTATGTTCATCGTCTTGGTCTCACTATCTTTAGGTATCTGGCTCTGTGCCTATATATACTTCCTAAGCCTCCTCCCTACACCCTCTCTCTGACATTGGACTAGACAAAAATCAGTCAATGAATGAATCAATCAATCTACTGTAAGAAGACTAATGGCACGTCTGTCTTCCAGGTAACTAACTCAGCTCCCTCAGGTCAGTCTCCATGAGACTATTCTGAGGTCATGAACATATCCCTAGTCCTGAAGGAACTGACAGGATAGTGGAGTTACATCAGCATCCACGGGACATGATGCTCTCACTTTGGGCTGGGCCGGCCTAACGGAAGAAATTGCACAGTACCTGCTCATGAAAAGGGTCTGGAGTCAAGCTGCCAGGGTCCTGGCTTTGTTATTAGCTCTAAGTTACTCAACATCTTTAAGCCTCAGTTTATCAGCTGTTAAGTGAGAAGAAGAGTAGAAAGTAAATCAACTTATGAAAATATTATTTATGGTGATTACTGAGTGTTTTGGCACACCCTTAAATTCTGTGCCTGCCTCACTTACCTTACCTGAGACATACCTGGTAGTGGCGGTGATGCTGCTGCTCTGGCTCAGAATCCTTCCAGAATCCTTCCATCTGCATTTCAATGTCCAAGTTTCCCTTGCTATTCCTTCCTTATTGTCTCTTCTGTTTTCTCCCTATCTTGATTGTTTTGTGGTTGGGTTACTAATGTTTGAAAGTATTTTTTGGTTTCAAAGATTCATGCTTGGAATAACATCTGGACTTGGACTAGTGCCATTATGTAGGAAGTCATTGTATTTCTGCATAGATGCCTATCCTTCATTTCATTTTGAAGGAAAATGATTGTTCACTCAAATAAAATGCTGCACATACTTTTTACAAACCTAGGGTCTTACAGGAAAGGCAAGACTATATGAAACTGAATTATCAGTTATAAAAAGGTCTTAAATATCAAACTTCATTGGAAGAAAATAAGTTTTAAGCCAAAGAATATTTGTTTAAATAAATTATTTGTTGAAGATGAACTTGTTTTAAAGAAAACATGAAGCCCAATTAAAGAATTTGCTAAATAGAATGTGTTAGCAAGATAGCCAAGTGCTACTCAAAAGGCTCACAAGGTCAAGGCTAGCCTGGACAACTTAGTGAGACTGTCTCAAAAATAACATTTTTAAAGGGCTGGAAAGGTAGCTCAGTTACTAGAAAGTATGGAGACCCTGGGTTTGAGCTCTACTACTAAAAAATATTAAATTACTTTTTAAAAAATCCATAATGCTCTCCCAAAACTTTAGCCCCAGGCTCATACTTTGCAAACATAATTCAATATAACACAAGTTCAAGAAGAATAAAAGCAGCGGACAGCCACCACCAGAGCTCATGGCAACAGAACTTGACCTACATTGCTGAAATGTCCACTTTGTCCTTCTGGGTCTTTTTATAGCAAAAAGTCAGAAAGGAGGTGACTGTAAAAGTTAGTGTCAATATATCTGACATGCAACGTTTGTCTTTTGAATAATACTTGTCTCAAAAGCATCCTTCTATCTAGAAAAATAAAACAGCACTTTTTAACTAACAAAAAAATAAAAACATGAATTCTTTTTTCTCCCCTGGGAAAAAATAATAATAGAAAGAGTAGGCTCTCCTTGAATCCTATTGTTGTGAATCTACGGAGATAATCTCCATCTCTTTTTAATTCACCTTGCTTGTTTTGTCACTTTTTATTCAGGCAGCATCTTCCAGAAAGCCACTGGGCATCTTCACAAGCCATGAGACAACATCATGGAGTAAAGATAATACAGACTCTGCTCTAGGGAGTCTGATTTCCTTTCCTTCTCCTGTCAAAACCTTCAAGGAGAATTGAGACTACTGAAAACAGTGACTTTAATTTCCCTTAAGCTAGATACAGTCTTTAGATCCTCACAGTGATGTAAAAGTCCCAAACAACTCTTTCTGATGCTAGTAGGAAATATGTGACAGGACAGGAATTTAACTCTCAGGTGCTATAAACTCATCCTCTGGTTTGCACTTCTTGATTGTCCAAATATAGCTTCTACACTAACTTCTCTGTCCTGCTGTTATATAGTTTTCTACAGTTTCCTCACCTGCCTCCAAAGCGCACATAGATCATTCATGGGGGCTCTGGAGGATAATGAAGGAAATACATGACCAAAAAATATAGGGAAATACATTTGGGAAAACACAAATTTTGGAGCATATATTTGAAGAAAATAGAGTAAAGGCTGTGAGTCATTTATGGGAATAAAATGATTAAGAAAAATTGATTCAGCAATTGTGCTCCTTGGTATTTACCCAGATGAGTTGAAAACACATCTACACAAAAACCTGCATATGGATGTTTGTAGAAGATTTATCCATAATTGCCAAAACTTGTATGCAATCAAGACATCCTTCATTAGATAAATGGATAAATAAACTGTGATACATCCAGAGAATGAAATTTTACCCAGAACTAAAAAGAAATAAGGCAGAGGTAACATCAGTTAGATGGCTAACTAGAGGTGTCTGGCATACTTCCCTCCAAAGAAGAGGACCAAAGAAAGAAGGAATAATGTCCTCTTTGCTGGAGTGTTTGAAGCAGAGCACTGGAGTATAAGGGGGATGCAGTAGAGATGTTGCAGAGCACAGAAACAAAGAATGCCTTATCAAGAGGAAACTAGGCACACAGCATGCACTGTCCCCTCTCTTGAACCAAGAAGGACTTTGCATGGCAAGGAAAGGTTTAACCAAGAGCCCCATGAGTCCCCATTCATGCCACAGACAACTGAAGTATTTGCTGCCTGAGAAGGCTGCAGTCCTTGCAGGCCCTAAGCTCAGTTTGGGGAGCTTCCAAGTTACCACATGCACTGCATTACCCTGGAAAAATAGCCCAGCCCACATTGTATACACCTCTCTACCAAGACTACTGCTATATAATGCTATCTTGAGACCCCATCCACATGAAGCGGCAGAGTGACTGCTCCCAGTGGTTTATTGGACCAGTTCTGTGAATCAGTCAGGTGGCCCTGCTCACCTCCCATGGTCCTGAGGAGCACATGAACAATTCATCCCTGAATGGCTTAGCCTACCAAGGGACCCTGGGAATCAGACAGTTAATCATATCCACCATATCCACTAGAAGCATATAGATAGCCTGCCCACCTGCCCGCCCATGACTCAGAAAGCAGGTAAGCTCTGGAGGCCCATGAACTCACCCACATAGCCCTTGAACATGAATGAAAGGAGTGAAGAAAATCTACAAGATTCTGAGACTTGTAGGGCACCATTCAGTGAGAAAATATTCACACTACTGATGTTTCAGAAGAAGAGAAGGCAAAAGGCAAAGAAAACCTACTCAATGAGAAAATTGCTGAAAATTCTCCAAATTTTGGGAATGATATGGACAAACAGGTCCAGGAAGCTTAAAAAAACCATAAGAGATTAGATTGAAAAATGTCCTTTCTGAGGCATGTTATAGTCAAACTGTCAAAAGTGAAAAATCAAAGAGCATTCTAAAAATGACAAAAGAAAAGCATCCAGTTACATATAAAGGGATCCCACTAGACTACCATCTGACTTCTCAGCAGGAGAAGAGGCTGGAGAAATTGTAATAACATATTCAAAGTTGTGAGAGGAAAAAAAAATTACCAAACAAGAAAACTACTCCCAGCAAAGCTAACCTTCAGAAATGAAGAAATAACAGTCTCTCCAAGATAAGCAAAAACTGAGGAATTCATCACCACCAGACCCCAGCCCTACAAGAAATGCTTAAGGGAGTCCCACACTAGAAGCAAAAGGATGAGAACTGCCACTATGAAAACATGTAAAAGTCAAAATTCACTAGGAGAGCCAAAAAACAAAAGACAAGAGAGAGAGAGAGAGAAATAGAGAGAGAGAGAGAACCATACTTTATTAACACAAAGAAAACACCAAACCACAAAAATGAAAAACAAGGAAGGATGTGTAAAACAGAAAAACTAACAAATGTCCGAAGTGTATCTCTACTCCTCCACGATAACCTTGAATATAAATAGATTAAACTCCTCAATTAAAAAATTTATACTGAATAGATGTTTTAAAGACACAAGAAACAACAAGCTGACTATAAGAAATTCACTTTATCAGCAAGGACATACATAGGCTGAAAGTGAAGGGAAAAAGACATACCATGCACATGAAAGCCTATCTGAAAAGACTACATGGTATATGATTCCATCGACATGGTGTGTGGAGGAGACAAAATGATGAAGATGGTAAAGATCAGTGGATTCCAGGGGTTTCAGGAAGGAGGGATGATTAATAGGCAGAGCACAAGAGGATTTTTAGGGAAGCAAAACTATTCTATATGATACTATTATATGATAATATAATATTAGAATATGGATACATGTCATTATATATTTATCAATATCCACAGAATGTATAAGAGTGGACCCAATGTAAACTATGGACTTTGGGTGACAACCAGGCATCAATGCAGGTGCATCAGTTCTATCCAATGCCCCACTCTAATGCAGGATGTTGAAAGTAGAGAAGGCTGTGCATGCTGGGGTGGGGGCAATTGAGTGGAGGGCTCAGAGGGGCAAGAGAACACTGCTGAGGGGTATCAGGATAGAACTGGAAAATGAGAATACCACAGGAAGTGTTCTAGAGTCATTTAAAATCTATAGCAGAAGAAAACTAAAAGCCACCTGTCCAGGGACCTGAGGCAATGTTGGGCACCATCACTGTTCATGGCATGGTTTGCTCACTTGTAAAGTGAGGACATGGGATCTTTTTCAAGAGTATTTAACATTTACAGAGCTCTCAGATATAAGGTGCAAGAGCAAAGTAGGCAGGGGAAAGGTACAAGATAATAACAAAACACAATTTCTGTTTGGAGGAGAGCTTACAGTTGGGTGGGAAAGATGGACACGACACTCATAAACAGGGAGGGTAATGGGGAGGGTGGGAGGAAGGGATGATCATATGCTGAATCAAAAGGTGGCAGCCTCAATGCTCCATATTGGAGTATTGGCTCCTGACCAACTGCACACACAGTGACTCTAGGTCACCTAACCGGTTAGTGTATCCCTCTGAATTGATCTTAGAGGTAAACAATGTAATTTTAGGAGCAAGGATAAGATCTTTCTACCAATCAAACACTGTACTGTGCTTGCTAATGCTAGAAATTCCACTCTTGCAATTCAATTTCATCAGCCTTTGCCACCTATTGAAATGCAAATAGCCTTAGGAAAGATTAGACATGAAGCCCTATCATTCAAGTGCAACTTTGAATTTATTTATCTGATCTGAAAAGATGGCTTTGATAGAAGAAAGGATATCATAAAGTCAAAATCACTGAACACAGAAAAATATTTGGGTGGGAGATTGAGAATATTTAAAACACTCTATTAACTTTAGGCTTTGGCAAATTAATTTTCTTTCTGATTATATGGAATAAAAGCACCAAAGGCTTGATTCATGAATGAAAGAATTGATAAGCTGGACTTCATTAAAATTAAAAATTTCAACCAGGAGTGAGGGCACACACCTATAGTCCCAACTACTTTGAAGGCTGAGGCAGAAAACTCAGTTGAACTCACAAGTTCAAGATCAACCTGGGCAATACAATGAAACTCTGTCACAAAGAAGAACAGAAAAAAAATTCTACTCTATGAAAGACATTGTCAAGAGAATTAAAAGACAAGACACAGACTGGAAGAAAATATTTGCAAAATACATTCTGATAAGAGATGATTATGCTAAGAATATTTAAAACTCAACAACAACAAAAAAAATCAGAATAAAAAGTTGGCCAAAGGCCTTAACAGACACTTCACAGAAGGAAGATATACAGGTGAAATAAGCATCTGATGATGTTCTACATTTCACATCATGGAAATACACATTAGAACAAGAATGAGATACCACTACACAACTATTAATGGTCAAAATCCAGAACACTGTCAACACCAAATGCTGGTGAGGACGTGGAACAAAAGGAAGGAACCACCTCTTTGGAAGACAGTTCAGCATTTTCTTAGAAAACTAAATACACTCTTACCATGCAATCCAGGAATCATACTCCTTGGTTTTTATCAAAAGAAGTTGAAACTTACGTACACACACATACCAACACAGGATGTTTATAGCAGCTTTATTCACAATCGCCAAAATTTGAATGTAACCAAGATGTCCCGCTGTAGATGAATGAATTAAACAAATTGTGATGCATCCAAACAGTGAAAAGTTATTAAGTACCAAAAAAAAAAAGTGCTATTAAGTCATGAAAGGACATGGAGAAAAACTTAGATGCATATGATTAAGTGGAAGAAATCAATCTGAAAAGATTACACACTGCATGATTCCAACGGTATGACATTCTGAAAAAAGTGAAAGGATGGACACAGTAAAAGGATCAGTGTTTGGCAGGGTTGGAGAACAGAGGACTTTTGGGACAGGGAAAGCAGTCTGCATGATACTACAATGGTGAACCCGTGTCTCTATACACTTGTCAAAGCCCATCCGGGCTGCAGCACAGTGAAGTCTAATGTGAGGTAGGCACTTTGGGTGGTAACAACTCCTCAATCCATAATAACACATGTACCACTCTGGTGAGATGTTGATAATGGGGAAGGCTAAGCATGTGTGGGGACAAAACAGCTCTAAAATGTCAACTTTAATCATTTTAAAAAAAAATGGAATGAAAATATTGCAGCCACTGAACATTTACAAAGCAACCATAACACTAATTATATGTTATATACAGTATTAAGATTATTAATAATAATCTTGAAAAGATACCGAGGAAGTAGCACCCAACCTCACTCACTGACACTCTACATTGGGGTAACAGAATATGAATTTCCCAGTCTTTGTCCTTCATACATTTATTTTCCTGATTCCTTTCAACCATGGGACTCAAGAACAGGTTTGGGGTATTCCCATGCCTAACAGACTCTATCTTAATATAATCTAATCTCTTCAACATTCACCAGAATTTCCAGAAAGATCAACATGACCATGACCTTGATGCTCTCTCAGGAGGATCCTGGGCACTACCACTATCGAGCAGATTCACAAGACTCACATCCCCTTATGGCCTACGTACATACATAAAGAAAGTCTGTCCCTCACTTCCCATAGGACTACTGAGGCAATTGCCGCTTAAAAAAAGAAGAAAGAAAGGAAGCAAATATAGAAGAGAAACAACCTGATTTACACAGGTTCTTGATCCTGCCAATTAGCTACTACAGACCCCTGAGATCCTGGCTATTTATGACTGTTCATGACTTCAGGAGAGGCAGCCATGTTATCTCTACATCTATAAATGTCCCCTGGATGTAGGTCAACTCTGTAACAGGTTATATTTTGGTCAGCTTTTCATTGTTGTGACCAAAACTGCCAATGAGAACAACTCCGAGGAGGAAAAGTTTTTTTGGGCTCACAGTTTCAGAGGTTTCAGTCGATGGTCAACTGACTCCGTCACTCAAGGCCATCATCATGGTGGAAGGGCATGGTAAAGGAAAGCTACCCACCTCATGGTAGCCAAGAAACAGAGAGAGGAAAAGAGAAAGCAAGAGGACCCAAAGACAAAAAGAGAGAGGAGGACCCAAGGCATGCCCCCAGTGACCTATTCCCTCCAGTCATGTCCTACCTGCCTACACTTACCACCCAGTTAATCCCTTCAAATTATTAATCCATCAAATGGGGTAATCCACTATGTTATGGTTCTCATTATCTAATCTAATGCATCTGAACATTCCTATATTAACACAGGAGCTTCTGGAAAACACTTCATATCCAAACCACAACAATGGCTTGATACATATTTTGCCCACATTGTATTTATGTAACAACACACACACACACATACACAGACACACATAACACACCTGTCAAGGACAAGGAAAGGTGGAGGAGAATGAGCAGCTGAGCTGTTCATCATACTCCTCTAGTAAATTATATCAATAGTCTCGAGGGAAGATCCTTATATCAGAGTTTATATCACCCATGATGGTCAATACAGATGAGTACACCTGGCATAACTAGGTGACCAATAAATAACTGTTGTGTTACAGAATGAATAAATTAAACTCAATATGATTTCTCCCACTGCTTAAAATCTGAAGTAAAAGACTAACTTAATGCTCTATCGTAGCCTCTGATAAATTCTTATTTTTAGAACATTATCGATAATGTCGCCATTGACAAACTTCAGTTTTAACATCTCTCTACTATTGACTTTCCAACACAGAATATTTTAAAATATGCAATGTTAGAGAGATAAAAATCAGTGGAATTAGCAACCAATTGGAGAGAAAACCAGTTCAAGGCAAAGGCAATACTTTAAAAACTTTAAAAACATACAGTTACAGAGCAAAAAGAAGTTCCTATATTCAAATTAAGAAAAATGCCTTATCCAGCAAGAGCCCATATTTACTGAGCACCTATTATGCACCAGGAAGTATGACAGGCACATCATTTATATTACTCTATTCAATCCTTACAACAACCCCACAAACTAAGAATTATCATCTCCATTTTGCAGAGTTTAAAATTAAGACTCAGAGAATTTTTTTTTTTTTCCCTGCCATGGTCACTTGTTAAAGGCTTTTAAGAGCATGAACTTGGAAGCCAAACAGATTAGGTTTAAATTCTTGCCCTGTCTCTTCCTAGATGAATAATTTTGAACAAACATAGCACGTCTGTGCCTTGGTTTCTTCATCTGCAGAATGGAGTTAATAGTTATGCCAGTTACTAAATTATTGCTTCTCATCTCCAAACTCACCCTTCTCTAGCCAACTTTGTCACACTGGGGCTGGGATTCTACAAAACACCTTTTTGCTTAACCAGCTTCTCTGCCAGTGTGGGCACTACAGCAGGCTGCAGAGCTGGAAGGGAAGGAACTTGCCTGTTCAGCTGCTCCTGCTTGGAGCATCCATCACCTCGGCAGCACCAAATTCCTCTCCCCCCTGCAGAGCCACTGAGTCCAGTTTGCCATTTTTCCAGTACTTGAGAATCAGCCTCACCGGCGTGCTCCTCAGGGAAATCCAAGCCTCTAACTCCTTCCTCAGAAGTCTGAATCTCAGCTCTGTGGGTGGTTCCTCTAAGTATCTAAGACGTTTTAGTAGTCCCAACTCTTTTCCTTGTTCCCTCCTCCAAAGGGTGGTAGCTGCTTTTTGGAATTGCTATTTCATGATACCTTACAGCTACTTCTCTTTTTCCCCTGTTCATTACCTAGTTAATTACTTCACACATGGTCAATGATTCTTCCTATTAAATTCTCTGTTCAAATTACCAGTGTGGGTTCATTCTCCTGATACAGCCTGAGGGATACAACATCTACTTCAGAAAGTTGTTGAGAGTATTAAATGAGATAATCACTGTACAATGCCCTTGCTGTACCTGAAGCATGGGGTTTGCAATTATTATCTGGTAAGTGCTGCAGCTGAGTGGGTGCTCCAAATCTACCTTCCCAATCAACATGGGCTTCTCTAGCAAAAATACAAGTATCTACACAGCTCTCGGCTTAGTGCTTGCCACATCCATTGCCTCTCTTAATCTTCCTAAGAACCTCTCAGATACTTTGCATTCTTGCAATGTTTTTTTCTCTGACAATTGATATCAAGAAAGGTTTTACAAGTACTCCAACCAGTGCAAATGTCAACATTGAACTTCTCCAAACTCTTAAGAAATCCATGGGCATTATTATCCTGTTTGCCACCAGGAATTAACAAATTTAAGTGTATGTAAGTTTATGTATGTGTGGTTGAGGATTTAGATTTTGGTATTTCAAATATTCTATTTTTTCCATTTGCGTTTTTTTTCTCTTGTTTTGGATTTATTGTTTTATAAACTATCAATGAAAAATAGAATTTAAAAAAATTTTTAAGTGCTTATTTTGTGCTGTGTACTGGGCTATAAGTGTCTTCACATATATGATCTCATTTTATCATTAAGCTATACTACGCTAGGGGATGTATACATCTTCTTTGCACAAATGCATCCAAGATCACATAATAAAGTGACAAACCAAGAATGAACACCAATTCTTTTAGATTCACACAGCTTATGTCTTAACCAGGTCACCACAGACCATCCGTGAAGGTCATCATCCACAACAGATACTGAGAGAATAACGTTTAGTAAAACTATAAACTGAGATAGGAACACATTCCTCCACTGGGCAGGGCTTAGGAAATAACAGGGGGGACTCAGGCAGAACATCTGCTGACTCAGTTTCCAGAATTCCTTTAAGCCATGGGAAGACTCTCAGCTTCTGTCACTGCATTTTAAGACTGTCAAATTCTGCCTCATTTCAAGGATCTGTCTCCAATTTCACTTTTATTATTATGGAGGCAAAGCCAATGAAAATCCCAAACACTGTTTCTAGAGATATCCTGGCCCTCCAAAGACAAGTCATTCTCTGTGGTTGGGAGTCGGGGAAGCACCCACCAAAAATAATTATTTATTATAGGAAAAATGCAGAAGGGAAAAAATAAACATACCTTTTGCTTGGTGCTCGATTTCAGGCCAACTCGGGAATGACTTTTGGACTAGAGGAAAAATGAGAAAGAAATCTATGAAGAACACAGTATAATTAGTAGAACTTATTCTAGAGTCCTTTCTTCTAGGGGGTAAAAGTTTCAAGTTAAAAAGTCTCAGGGGGGGACGGGGTTATGAAAGATGGTGGAAAGAGACAGATGTCATTACCTTATGTACGTGTATGATTGCACGAATGGTGTGAATCTACATCATGCACAACCAGAGAAATGAAAAGTTGTACCCCATTTGTGTACAATGAATCAAAATGTAGTCTGTAAAAATAGAAAATTTAAATTTAAATTTTAAAAAATCCTCTTCCCTAAGCTTCCTTCACAGCCTCTAGAATTAGAAATGCAGTTTAGATTCTCGTGTTAGATTTTACATACTGCATGGAAACCCACAAGTCCTGAGCGGAGACCAAGAGGAGCCCACACTTCATAATGCCTCATTCACATTTACCAGGTCAGCATCTCTCCCTAGAGGATACCGGCAGAAGCCCAAACTGCAGCAAGCAAAGAAACAGTCACAGCTATGATAAGGCGAAGGGAAAGGAGCACAGGGTGGGGAGGTGAACAAAAGCAGAGGCAAGGAAGAGTGGAGAGGAGAGGAAGGAAATGAGTGCCCTATAAATGGAGCAAGGAGAAAAAAACAGAAGCAGAATGAAAAAGAACACACTCTTGGAAATATTTCCAAGTGCTTTTCCATAGGGCAGACTTCAATATCTGCTAATTTGAATACGTTTTTCATTTCATTGGAAAAAATCTCTTAAAATATTACTTTGTGTAAAGGGCATTTTTGTTTCCAGTTTGTTCATGATTATCAAAACTGATTTGGGATTAAGAAAGTTAACCAGGCATTAAACTATGCAGGAGAATATTTTGGTAGAGAATATTACTTTAATTTTTCTCCCAGTGAGGAAAAAAGCAAAATCAAGCTTCCTTTAGTGTTCAGATAGTGAATATATGTGGCCCTAAGTGTACCATGAATCAAAGTTAACTCTAAACCAATTGCTAACACATAGCTAGAAGAGATGTCTTCTGAGATCAGAAGTCACAAATGTTTTGGTCTCAGGATACTTTTACAGTCTTAAAAAATACTGGGGCTCCCAAAGAGCTATTGATAGGGAACTGAGAAATTTTTCAAGTATGTGCTTATTAAATCATTTTAAAATAGCAATAAGAAGCCCATTTCATATTTTGTAACATTTTATACACTCTATGTGTACACACAAAAAAAATAAGAGCACTTACATTTTTTTGCAAATCTCTTGAATGTTTTGCTTAAATAAAAAATAGCTAGATTCTCATATCTATTTCTGCATCTAATCTATTTTGATAGGTTTCTATTTGCAGTAAATGAAGGAAATCTTACTCAGATATATAGTTGGAAAAGGAGTATTTTAAATAATACTTTCGGATTACTATGAATATATTCTGATAATATGACAAAACTTGACAAGTGGTAATTTCTTAAGGATTAGTTTCAATGTAGTCTAAAATCATATCAAGAACATTTTATACTCTTATGTAAACATTTATTGGTCTATCTTGTACCTGGAATAGATTTTTTTGTAGCACCATACTTTGGTCCTTTGGAAAACAATGGTTAGGTGAATTATGCACAATTCCCAATTGCTGACCCATTTCATTATTTAATATCAAAAAATCACATTTGTTGAGCATCAATCTTATCCAAAACTCTTCAATTACTGGTAAACTATGAAGACCACAATAACAGATACAAGTTTTCCAAAATTCTAATTTTCCCTTGAAAGCTTAAATATTATCATGGGCAATACTACTTCAAGGAAATTGGCTTTCTTGCACCAAAGGCCCACTTCATTCATTTTTGCAAATATGTCTGCCAGCAACCTGAGTCTAAATAATCCTATTTCATAATCTCTTGCTCTCATAAGTAAAAATGGCCCTTCATGAAATAAGAGGCTAGTTCAGCTTATAATTCAATCACACAAGTGCTTTTCCTTAAAACAACCATTGAACATTTGAATGCAGCAGAATGCATGTCTCATTTTTTTGCACAGCGTACTTAAAATGATGTGTATTCAGGGGTTGAGATCTAGGAAACTTAATAATGTTTACTACTTTGTCAAGGGAATTCTCAAGTGAAACAGGCTTTTTTCCCCTCCTACACTGCAAATGCTCAATGATGAAATTATGATTACTAGTGGAACTTGGTGGGACTGCCTTAAATCATGTTAGAGCACCAACTGTTCTAGCCACTGTTGCTCTTGCACCATCAGTGCAAACAGCACCCAGTGCTATAGTTTGGTAAGCTTTAAGGCCTAGTTCCCAAGGCAAAGATCACACTGGGACCTGGTCTCTTCCTCTTCTGCTCTACTTCCAGTTTATGATATAAGTGGTTTACACTCCTGCTATAATATGCTGCGCTCACCAGAAGCTCAAAGCAACCACCGTCACTTGATCTTAGATTGAAATCCTCAAAACTGTGAGTTAAAGTAAACCTTTTTCCCTTTGTAAGTTAGTTACTGCAGGTATTTTGTTATAATAATGCAAATCTGACTAATAAATCCAGCAAAAAGGGAAAGCACCTTTTTAATATTAATTATGAAAAGAGTTTTGATTTCCCAGATTTTCTTTGAGAACCCCCACCCTTAGTTATTTAAAACTGTTGATTCTAAAGCAATTAGCCCCTCCTTCCTTAAAGTATATGAATCTTAGGAGAAAAAGAGTCAATGAAAAATTGTTACCCTCCTGACTTCTTCTCTGCTGCTTTAGAAGAAAGTCCAGTCAGGAATAGACTTCCTTCGGATGGGCAGAAGCTGGGAAGAAACAGGAACTTTATAAGAAATCAACATTATTCATCTTTCACTTAATAAGTGTTTTAAGATCCATCTAAACTGTTATGAGCTGAATTATTTCCTGCCAATATTCATATGTTAAAGTCCTTCCCCCTCAGAACCTTAATATGTGAGTGATTTGGGAAATAGAGAATTTAAAGAGATACATAAAGTCATAAGGGCAGGCCCAAATCCAATATAATAGGTGTCCTATAAGAAGAGGAGGTTAAGATATAGATAATATACATTCATGGAGGCAAGGCCATGGGAGGTTAAAGATGTTCACCTACAAGACAAGGAGAGAGGCCCTCTGAACAACATCAGCCTTGCAGACAGCTTGATCTTGGACTTCTGTTCTTCAGGACAGTCAGAAAATAAATTTCCGTTATTAAAGCCACCCAGCCTGTAGTATTTTATTATTGCAGTCACAGAAACTCATTCACGGGCCCTGATAAATCTACTCCGAAGAAAAAAAATCAAGAATCCAAAAGAGGGAGATCCAGGAAAACCAAGTGCTGGATCAAAAGGCCATTATCCTTACGTTCACAGCCAGTCCTGAACATACTGAGAGAGACTGCCTGGACCCGTGGCCCCCGAACTCCACAGTTCACAAACATCATGGGGGTGATAAACTGGGCCATTCCAAGTCATGGAGTCTAGTGTGGTTCCCAGGAGTGTGTTTTATTTATTTGTTTGTTTGTTTGTTTGTTTTCGTACCAGGGACTGAACCCAGGGATTAACCACTGGGTCACATCCCCAGCCCTTTTTATACTTTATTTTGAGACAGGGTCTCATTAGGTTGCTTCCACCTCACTAAGTTGCTGAGGCTGGCTTCCAACCTGCGATCCCCCTGCCTCAGCCTCCCAAGCCACTGGGAGTACAGGAGGAGTCTGTATTTTAACAAGCATCCTGCAGAAGTGAAATAGACATATGGTCTTCAAGCTGCAAGTTGAGAACCACTTGTCTGCCAAGGACAAGGGAAGCTTGGAATGAGAAATAGAAAGTACAGGAAACTAGTGCTGGTTCTCCCTCTCTTTCTCTTTGAAGAATTTGAATAAGTGAACTTCTTTTTGCTCTCCCTATTAAATGCTTAGTGTTAGCATTCTGAGTCCAATTGAACCATGTGGGTGGGCCAGGAGAATGAAAGCAGGCTAAATGTCGGCAAATTTCACAAATTCATCTGCAAGCAGATCTGCAGCGGTTCTTCAACTTACCCAGTTTAAAAACTCGAGCACACAAAATCTGTGCTTAATTTATGTCTTCAGAAATTTAGTTGGGCTTCTATATCATATAAAATGCCATAAATATCTATGAAGAGGCCTTTGTATACAAGTCAGTCATAATAGTAAATGCGACATAAAGGACAAATCATCCATTTATAAAAGGAATTAAAAGCCACTCAACTCGAGAAATGCCATTTTCATTTGACACAAATGAATTCCCAGGCCTCCGGGGTAAATGTCTTACCTAAGCAGGGTGGGGGTTGGGCTTCGTGAAGGATCACCTGTGTCACACATGCCATCAGCCCCCTCTGTAAGCTAGACAGCAGCCTTCTAAAAATTCCTTTCACACGTTAGACATTATGGCTAATGTTTACTTTCCTCATAACCCTAATATATCTGAAATGCCATGAAATTACAATAAAAAAATAAACCGATAATAATAATTAAAGCAGATAAATAATAAAATCATTGAAGAAACGATTTTACTCTTTCCACATACAACATTTCAAACAATTGTGTGAAACAAAAAGTATATTAAATTTGAAGAGGATGGAGACCAAGGTAGAAATTCTGGCATTCTGAAAATGCTATTATAGAAATCTCAAGACGTGTATTTCCTGTTGATAGGTCTGACAACTCTGAACTCGGCTCTTCTCCCCAGGAGGCCCCATTTTAGGATTCCTCTGCTACTTTTAGCAGAATTAGGGAAAACCATCTCACATGTAGGGTTTTAAAGCTTTCCCTGACTCAGGCATCACCAGATCACTCTGAGCTTCAACAGCTATGGAAAGGGCCGCGCTGGCCTCCTAATGGCAAAGAGCAGCAGGAGAACACAAAAGGTTGTGGAGCAACTTCCTGGGGCAGGCACACTATTCCAGGCCAGCTCTCAAGGGGGCTTACCTTGGGCCTATTGTTACCTTAAATTCAAAAGAAAAAAATTGATTTTCTCAAACAATTGAGTAAAAATTAGAAAAGTTGGAACATGGAAGAAAGCTAAAGAAAAAACTAAAAGAACATCAACAACTCACATTTTTTGAGCATTTACAATATATTATAATTGTACCATCCAACTAACATACACTGATTTATGTGACCCTCATAACATGGCTGAAAGGTCAGCATAACTGAAGTATTATCTCAATTTTATAGACTGAGGCATAAAAAGCTTAATAATTTAACCAAAGTCATACATAAACGGTAGGACCAAGACCTGAACCAATTCATCTGAGTCAAAGCCCATGATATTCGAACACTATACTACACATGAGAAAAAAATTACCCAAGAAAAAACTAGCTGAGGCCAGAGGAGTGTAAATCGGATAATAGGTAGAAACCATGCTGCATGAATAATTGCATCAAAAGAAAGGAAGCCATGGTGAAGAGATCATCACTTTACCACGAAATTAGCCAAACCAGACTGGAACTACCAGCGGGGGCCAAGGATCTCAAAGTTGTTCTCTGGAGCCAGCTAGTGAATGGCAAGAAGGAAAGAAGAGCAGAATAACTTAGTGCAGGGACAGATAAACAAAGGGTTATTATGTAACTGGCACCACCTATGCAAGAAACCTTACAAATCAGGCTGCTTAACTTGGAGATTACTTGCATAGTGGTTTATTATAGATTTCAAGACATTTTAATAAAAACAGCCTACATAATAAGGCTTCCCTCCAGTCCCACATACACTTACATGCAAAAGAGACAAGAAAGCATTATGAACAAAATCCATGATTTCTTTCTACAACAGACTTAGACCAATTGTCCCAGAATTCTGACCTTAACTCTTAATAAGTAGTGCTAATGAAAGTGGTGTGTTCTCAGAAGTTATTCCAAAGTTTAAAACAGCAAGGAGTGAATGTGATTCTGCTTGCCAGAGCTACTTATGAAAACAAGCATTCTGACGTCTAGGTCTACAGTTGTGATTGCGTACATAACATCAGGACTTTAACGGAAACCAAAGGAGAATTTAAGTGATCTCTCCCAACGAAGACCACCCACTTTTCCTACCACCGATCCTGCCCACATTGGAAAGGAGGCCCCAGTTCACAATTCCTCTGCTACTTTAGCAGAATTAGGTAATGTTTCTTTTTGCTCTACCAACATTAGAGAGTCCAGCTTAAACCCCAAGATGGAGCTGACAAAGGGGGACTCTTAAATACGGGCTCTGGTCTGAGTTCCCTTAATTAAAAGTCGAGGATAATGTAATAGGACCAACCTGCAAATGGAATATTTAGCAACCCAATAACTCATGGGAATAGCAGACTGCTCTCCTCACAGGCTGTATTTGCAAGTGTCATCCCACCTTCAGAGGCTGGGAACAAAGGACCCTTTGAAATGACATTAAGAAAATCTCCGGTGGTGCGCACCTGTAATCTCAGTGGCTTGGGAGGCTGAGGCAGAAGGACTGCAAGTACAAAACCAGCCTCAGCAAAAGCGAGGTGCTAAGCAACTCAGTGAGACCCTGTCTCCAAATAAAATACAAACTAAGGTTGGGGCTCAGTGGTTGAGTGCCCTGAGTTCAATTCCCGGTCCCAAAAAGAAAAAGAAAAAGAAAAAGAAAAAAGAAAGCCTCCCACTTCATGGCGAGTTCCTTGTCCTGCTTTCCAGAACACACACAAGAAGAAATGGCTCAATGGAAAGTTCCACGAATAAGTGTTTGCCTCCTAATAATTTGTAGGGTGCTAAAAGTGCAGTCAAGACTGAGAAATTAAAAACAAACAAACAAACAAACAAAAACTACTCCCTTGACCTCTGAGTTGCTTTTTAATCCCATCTTCTTTGAAAGAAATCACACAGCTTAATTAGAAAGGTCAATGTTATTTTGAACTGCAATTCTCTCAGAATGCAGGGGTATTGCATGAGAAAGGGGAAGATATTGGATTCTCCAAGAGATATTCAAGTCCTTACTTTTAGAGCAGCATCTGTCTGAAGGACTGGGACAAAATGCTCCTCTGGTCACTCTGAGCTACTGTGAATCTTCCAGATTTCCTTTCTCCAATTTTATTCCCTTCCCCACCTAGAGACAGTAACAGCTGTGGGCCCAATTCTGTCTGTGGGGGATGGACTGGAGTGTGCTAATCTGGGAAGCAGCAATGGGGCAGCATCAGCCGCTGGCAGACATCTGTTTTTGTGATTAGCTCTGCTTCCATCCTCTTCTTTCTGGCACTTGTGCCGTATCCTTGCATCAGTCGGGGTCCCAGCAGGAAATGCAGGGTACTCTGGAGAAAGTTTAATGAAGCGATGCTGAGCAGACATTGACAGGATTAAGGAAAACCAATAAGGGTTGGGGATGCCCCCCAGGCTAACAAGGGTGGAAAGTGATTATCACCTCTAGTCCCACAGGGGCAAAGAGAGGACGGGCTTCTCATGAGCAGGGAACTCTGCAGCCACAGGAGAGGGCACCCCCAGGGCACAGTGGCTGCATTCTGTGAAAGGTCAGTGCACACCCCCTCCTCTACCCACGAGGCACCGAGGCCACTCCCCATTGGCCAAGCCCAGGTGGAAGGGAGAAGAAAGGGAGTTTTGGTCAATAAAGACCAGTCTCTGACTGCCCCTTGTACGTAACAAGCACTTTGAGCAGAAGCTACATACATACCCCTTCTTCCTGCTTCTAATCAGCTTTTAATTATGGTTTCCTATTTCATTCAACAGGCGATAACTTGTTATGATCAGTATTTATTTTGAGGCTAAATTGTCACAGATGTGATCAGTGGTAGCCACTCAAATTGCTTCTGTGTCCTTGGGACTTGTCTCTGTCACTCTTTGGACCCTTTCTTATTTCCAAGAACAAAATGTTCTGGCTCATCTTGTATCTTCCTAGCCTCAATCCTTCGATCAACCATTTCTTCAAGGATCCTTGGTTTCTTTCAGTGGAGAATGGTATTTAGAAACACATACATACAGAAAAATCAAATCAAATGTATTACATATACACACATTTAATGTAAATTTATTTATCCACCTACCTACCTGTCTAGAAAGATTGTGAATTCACACCAATACCTCCAATTCCAATCCAATACCACTGGGTTGATTTTTGTTTTCTCCCTGTCCCTATTTATAAACACATTTCTCTGACAGTGAGAAACCTGGCTCCCACTATTCTTAACATATTTACTCATTTCACTCATCTTGCTAATGTAACCACTCTCTGTGACTACTGCCATCTCCTTCCCCTGGGGAAAGCTGTCCATACCCTGCCCAGGCTCTGACCCCTTTCACAGGCTCCCACGAATAAACTCCTCACCCTCCTCAGTCTCTGACACTCACTCTTGGTGACCTTCTTTCACGGGCACACTTCAGCTGGACTCCAACACTCCATGCCAGGCCATCCTCATTCATGAACACTGTCCTCATTGTGCACAGTCTTCAACACCCATACTGGCCTGCACTTCTGCCTATAGCTCTCCTTCCCTGTCACCCTCAACTTCTGCAATACCTTACACCGAGCAGTCCTTCTACGGGGATGCAGTACGCACCACACACAGATTCTCACACCCACCTTGCACCTGAACACCTTCTGCTGGGATGCTCTTCTTACCCCACATGGACTTCAACACTCTGTGCCAGACCACCGTCACCCCGACTTGGGCTCCAATCCCTGCTGTTCACTGCCCTGGCTTCCCACCCCTGCCCTCAGCATACACCTAGCTTGCTCAGTTGCACATAATGGCTTTTGGGTGGAATTATTCAGGAAGAGAAGGGAAAAAGAAAAAAGTATATAGACGAGGGGCAGGAGTGTCAGTCTGAAAGAATATAAACCAAGGGGATTTGGTGGCCATGTTACCACCACTATGAAGGACTGCCTGAGAAGTCTGCTAGCATAGAGGAAAGCAGAGTCAAAAAGTTGCTGTGAAATATATTTCCATTTGAATACTGGAATTGTGTTTATGTGTGTGTGTGAAGCCAGACATTACTGAATTTTCACTATGTAGAGCAATAAATTAAATTGTATGCTCAAGCCAGTTTCAATTGGGGTTTCTGTTGCAGACAGATTCTTACTAGGGTAAATGTGGTTGTTAATCTAATTCTTATCCTGTGTCACAACTCTAATAATTGGCATACCTTCTGCAATATACCTAATATTAAATGTCTATCATTTATCCCAATTCACATAACTGAATTTTCATAATAATGACTTGATACTGCCCCTACCACACTGGGAGCAGCTGTGAGCACCAAGCTCACAGTTACTGTCTTCCTACCCCTTCTAACAGGACCTGAGACCTAGTATATACCCCATCCTCACTGACTCCGGTATGATGTCACACCTTGTTTTTTGCAGGCACCACTTAGAACTGAGGTCAAGTCACTCAGTGCAAACCTGGTAGCCTGGACCCTAAGTTGAGCATTTGGAACAATCACAGACATCCTAGGACAAGCTACCTGCTTGGACACTTGAAATGTTACATCTTCTGATAATAGGAAAACAAATAGCTTATTGTGCTCTTAAAAGTGAGATGGTTATATATAGTGTTTCACTTAATAATCACAAAAATAGTATAGTATAGATCCTACTATTCTCCTTCCCACATTAGAATGAAAATCAAAGCTCAGAAAGGTTCCCTGAATGACTTGAAGTCACACATTTAGTCCATGTCTGTGCTGGGTTTGAAGTTAGTCAGCCTTTCTGCAAAGCTTCTTTCTTTTCTTTTTAGATCATTTCTGAGGTTTTAGAAAAAAATTAATTGTGGCAAAATATACAAAGCATAAAAGTTATCATTTTAACCATCCTTAAGTGTACAGTTTAGCAATATTAAGTGTATTTACATAGCTATACAACTGATCTCCAGAACATCTTCATCTTACAAAACTGAAACTCTGTACCACTAAACAACCCTTCATTCCCCACCTTCCTAATCCTGGCAATCACCCTGCTACTTTCTGTATCTGCAGATTTGACTACACTGGGAACATCTATAAGTGGAATCTAGCATTGGCCTTTTTGTGACTGGCTTATTTGATCTAGCATAACGTCTTCAAGCTACACCTAGGTTGTAGCATGTGTCCAAATGTCCTTCCTGCCTTGGTGGGGTGAGAATCACAGCCTTCCAAAATGCTCTTTTTAAGGCTGAAGAATTTTCCCTTGAGTACAGATCACATTTACTTCTCCAGTCATCTGTCATCACCCACCAGAGTTGCTGCCTTCAGTTTCCTTCTGGGCTAGACACTGAACCACCCCCCATAGACCTCACTGCCTCTTCCCTCCATTCACCCTCTCTTCCAGGACTTCCCCCAGAATGCTTGGGTGCTGGGGCCTGCCTGTCTGTTCTTCCTTCCCACTGGAGACTTGCACCTCCAACTGGCCACCCTTGCCACCTGTCTAGCCATGGGTGGGTGGGGGCCAGATTTCCAGCCTCCAGTTTCTCCCTGTCTACCCTGGATGCCTCAAGTCTCCTCTCCACACCAGCTCTGTCAAAAACCACATCAGCTGCAAAGAGCAGGGTTTCTAAGGAGTGCTACTCCTGGCATACAAATTACTTGGGAGATGGATCTTTCCTATCTCTTTTGAACATCCCTCTCAGGCATGCCACTGACTGAAGCTGGGAAGCTCCTATTACTATTAATAGCTCTACAATCCAGAGCAGAAGAAGGAGCTGTGCTCAAAATAAAACAATGATGAACTCAGCACACAAATAAGGCCAAGACAAATAAACATGATGTATTCCGGATCTGTATGTCTCTAAGGCTAACTAATGTGTGGAAGGCTAACCCTTCAGCATTCTGTGAAAACACAATGCCCCAAAGAAAATATTAACAAAGATCAGATATTTTCACATGATAAACTCTAAGTCCAGGATTATGTCTTAAAACTCTGTACTGCCCTCTGAAGTAACACAGGAGGCACTCATTCATTCATTTGACAAAGGTTTTCAAGTGTCCACTCTAGAACGAGCAGAGGCTAAGAGCAGAGGTTTCAATGGCAAATGAGACGGCACAGGCCTGCCCTCAGGGACTACATAAACTAGCCGTGACTACAATGCCCTGTCCATCCATCCCTGCAGTGAGGCAGTTATAAAATGAACAAAAATCCAGAGGGCGGAGCTCTTCTTCCAGTTTGCAACCTTCTGTTCACTTCTTTTTAATTAGAGAAAAGGACATGAAGCAAGAGAGGCAACCATTTTCTTTCCTACCACAACAAGAGACTGAGGATCAAGATGGCTTAAAGAACATTTAGAAGTTCACTCCCACCGTGCCCCAGTCCCCACCCTACATCCTTGAAGAAGCTTTATTTCCTTCTCTTTTGGTTCTGAGATCTCATCCTCTTCTGTGCCTTATTTTCAATAATACATGAAGAGCACCACAGCCCCAAAGAGTCAGAGTGGCACCTGATGGTCCCACAAAGGACCCTTATGGCCTCTCATTCCAGGGTTCAAGGAAAGTCAAAATGCACAGAGACTCACAGCTGATCAGATTGAAGAATGCGTGCATTCATTCACACACCCATGCACCCCACGTGCTACATGTACAGAATCCATTGTGGGCGTGTTGCTCCTAGGGACACGGTGCTAGACAATCAATAAGATTGCGGAGGGCGTCATGTGCAATGGTGTCACCATTGAGCCTTTTCTGAACCCAAACATGTAAATTATACCCCCTCTGAAATCTGACACGTTTTCAGGTTAGATTCTTCTTGCTGATCTGTCATTTGATTTTCATACTTTATTATTTAATCCATTTAATATTTATTTCACTATGCAGCTTCAATTGATTTGCCCCCAAAATTGCTAACTACTCATCCCAACAAAGTTTATAAGAAAATATCTGTCCTTTGCCACAGTCTCATGTTCTCTCTGGAATCCTATGGTTACCTTTTTTTATGAAGGTGCCACTGATTTTCAAGAAATATTTCCCAGTGCTTTTTTCTTTCTGGTAATCCCTGATTTTCCGGTTAAAAAAGGAAAAGACATATTAAGTCTTCTTCCACCATAAGCTCAAATGGAGACTGACAGCAAGATGAGATGGTTTACAAGAATTTCTTAAATGTTCATGATAGTATAGTACAAAACATATACATGTACACTAGATGATGAAAAATAAATTTTTTTTCCATTTTTGAATGAATTCTAAAATATTTTGACAATAAGATTTTTGTGCTTTAGAGCACAAAATAGAGATGCCTCTCACAATATACTTTTTCAGGATATCCTTTGTAAATTTTGATATTATTTCAGATAAACTTCTCATTCCAATCAGATTTTAATTGCTATTGTATTAAGTCTATAAACTAAATGCAATTTGGGGAAATCTTTACATGATCTAACCTTCTCATCTGGGAGATAATTATTTTTAATGACCTTGAACAATTATGCTTCCCAGAGTTACCCTTGAATTCCAGAATCCCTGACTACAGCCAGCCTGACTGGCCTCCATGAGCAGCAGCATCACCAACACACCCAGATGACTCCATTGTGAAATCACAGAGCTGCACCCTAAGAACACCCGAGAGTCCTCTCAATCAGCAGCAAACATTTATTATGGCTTCTCATAAAGCTAAGAGTTCAAGATACAGTTCCTGCCCTCAAGAGTTTTATATCTAGTTGGATAGGTATGTAATATGTCCAGAAGGAAAAATAACCATAAAAAGTAGCATAGAGCCAGGGGTGGTGGCGCACACCTGTAATCCAAGTGACTCGGGAGGCTGAGTCAGGAGGATCACAAGTTCAAAGCCAGCCTCAGCAACTTAGCGAGGCCCTAAGCAACTCAGTGAGACCCTGTCTCTACATAAAATACAAAATACTGCTGGGGATGTGGTTCAGTGGCCAAGTGCCCCTGAGTTCAATCCCTGGTTCCAAAAAATAAAAATATTAAAAAAATTTAAAAAGTAGCATAGAGTACCACATGTGCAGTAGCTACAGAAAGTCCTAAAGTGATAGAGGGCTGAGATCATTGATTAGAAGAAGATGTAAGTGTGAGTAGAACTTGAGGAGGCCTTGAACAGTGGAGTCCTATTTAGGCAGGAAAAGATATGAACCTGGCACGTCAGATGCATGATACAATAACTGTTACTAGACCACAAAGATGGGCGTGCCAGGAAGAGGAAATGCCATAGACAAGGGCATGGTGGAAGAAAAAAAATGCCTATCTTATCTCTGGGGAACGATACATTGACCAATTTTAATGTATTGAAGACATAGACAAACTAGGCTAGTTTCAAACTGGTAAGGGTTCTATTTTATTTCTATCAAGTCTCACAACTATTTGGTTTGTTGTCACCATTCCATTCAATCCCATAAACATTTTCTGAGCACCTATGTATTCCAGGCATTGTATATTTGGATGTAAAAAATGAGTAAGACTTCCCTTCTGCACTCAAGAATCTCCTAGTTGAACAGCTAAATATAAAAGCAAATGACGACCAATCCACATGGCAGGTACTATGATAAAGAAATGCAACAGCACAGAACACGAAATAAGGGGAAAGGTATAGGAAGGCTTTGGGGGCTGGTGCCCAAGCTGAGTTTTAGAGGATGAAAAGGAGTTGCCAATCACAGGGAGAGGAAGAAGAGAATCCCAGGAAAAGTCGGTGAAAAGTCTGAGGGAACTTGAGTCTGGGACTGCATGTGGGTGATTATGTCTGAGAGGGAGAGGTTGCTTGAGGGCCCAGGAGGGTCTGTAGGACCATAGAAGTAGGTATTGATCTGCTGATTAATCGAAGTGGTCTGGACTAGACCTTAGAGGAAATGAGGTGCCCTTGAAGACATTTACATGGAAGAATGACACAGATTTATTTATTTTATTTATTTATTTATGGAAAGAAAGCACTGCAGGATTAGAGTCTGAAACAGCAGTTAAAAAGTTGGCAGGGATTTGCTCATGCTGCTTTTGTATTGATGGCAACAGCAGTAAAGTGGGCTTCTCCCTACAGCAAGTACCTTAACCTCAGTACTTTCCTAGCCCTGATACTAATAGTTATGCATCTTAGACAACCATTTCTCCTCTGTGGCCCTCAGGTACTAGGTAATCTCTAAACTCCAGATGATAATAATTCTCCAGGCCTTCTTGCTTTTTCTCAAGAAAGACTGAATATATGTGGGAGGGGATGTAGGGTTTCAGTCTTTACCTTGATTTCCATTGAAAGAAAACCAACTTAAGCAATCATGTTGTCAAATATATCCAAGATTGTTCTTTTTAAGTTTTATCTAAGTTATAGGGAGGCTTAAAATTCTCAGAAAATTGTACTTTGTGTTCTGCATATGTTTGTGTGGACTTTAAATTAAACTGTATTTATGAAAACCCTGTGAGCACTTTGGATTAAATACTATATTTCAGTCCTAAGAGCTATGCCAGTGCAGAGTGCACCCAGAGGAACCCTCATACTCCCCAATTGCTTATGTAACCTCCCAGTCCCAGCTCAGCCCAGTTTTATTAAAATTTCTATTAGTGCAACTTGGTTATGATTAAATAGTCTTCCTACTTTTTCAAGAAGAAAAGGATGCAGCTAACTCTTGATAGCCTGTGTCAACTGGGGATAAGGATCATAGGAATAAATTAAATCCATAAATAATCCAGAACCTTCATTTAAGCCAAGAGCTCCAATCTCCTTCCTCAACCAATCTTTTCTGAGAGCTGTTAACAAAGAATTCAAATTGCCTTAAATGGGACTCCTTTGTACAGGGTCAGCTCTAGGTGAAATTCAAAGGTTGCTACCTGCTACCCCATGCTCCAGGACCCCTCACTGCATCCTTGCTCTGTATCCCACCTATGACCATCTTCCTAAATGCCACATTTCAGTCTTCATTTTATCTGGCCATTTTATAACTCCTGACATTGCTGACCACTGCTATGTTGTAGGTCTCTACCCTTGGCTTCCATCTCGACTCTCCCCTGGGTCTCCTCATCAATCATGTCAATTGCCCTTCTTTCCCTCCTCCCACTCTCCACTACAGGGTTTTTTTTTTTTTCCCCTCTGAATGTATTTCCTGGATGGTATCATCCACATCCATGGATACAACTATGATGCAACATAAATATAGCTCTTTATTGAGCTCCTTTTTGACACTATATGCTTAGCAAATGCCTATGAAGTTGAATTAAACAAGCAAACAAAAAAAAAGGTTACGTGCTTCTAATGTGAAGTTGAAGTACGACTGTATATGGAATGTGCCACTGCTGAGTTCATCTCTCCCATGCCTATTCCTCACACCTTTTCTCCATGCCTGAATCCCTTTCCACCTATTGATATCCCATGACCAGTACCTGGATTCCACCCTGCCTTCACAGCCATATTTCAGCAGAAGCCCCATTCCTACATGCTTCATGTGTCAGACTTGGCAGTTTCCTGACAGGCTATGGACTATCACCCCACAACTTTGCTAATGCACCCCTTTTACAACCCCAATTAACCTCTCAAAACCCACTTGCAAAGTCTTTTGTGAACTCTTATCCAACTTTCTCTACTCACGCAGTTATCCACCTTCACCACTAGACTCTGCAAATGCACTTTAATTATACCAATCTGTAATAGCAGTGAGCACACCAAAAAATACTTGATGGTATACTGGTCAATCTCCTTAACTAGACTGCAAACTCCTTAAAAGTAGAGACCATATTCCATTCAATTTTGTGTCTTAAGAGACTAGCACTTAAGGATCTGACCCATAAGTTGACACATAAGGATCTTATCCACTCCATTTAGGTAAAATGACTAGACAAAAAGGGTGGGTGTTGTCAGATCATGTTGGGAGGCTTCTTCAGGTTGGGGCCTTGAATGGATGGTTGGACCTGACTAGAGGGATCTGGCAGGCTGAGTAAAGGGTACTCTGAACTGGGATGTACTACTAGAGTTATTGATTTTCCTACACAGGTATATATTCCTTTCTAAGGGAATCTGGCCCATTCACCACCCCTGCTGCCTATGCAACCTAGTCCCTTATCGCAAGACCTGACTCCCCACTGCAGGATCAGAGAATTGGTGCAAGAGTGACCCAGTGGGAAGCCAACAAATAGGCTATAAGTCAGCCTATAACTTGGCTCAGGAAGATGAGGGGGACTGTTAGAGTTTGGATCTGGAATGTCTCCCAGAGGTTCATGTGTTGAAGGCTTGGTCCCCAGCTGGTGGAGCTATTGGGAGGTGGTGGAAACTTCAGGAGGTGGGATCTATTTACAAGAGGTGGGTCACTGGGGTGTGACTTAGAAGGGTATATTTTGTCCCTAGATGAACACATGCATTCTCTCCTCCTCTCTCTCTTTCTGCTGCCCCACTTCCTTCATAGCTGCCATGAGGTAGCAGCTTTGACCTGTCATGCCTTTTCTGCCATGATGCTCTGCCTTACTACAGACCTAGAAACAATGAAGCCAAGTGACCATGGGCTGAAACCTCCGAAACTATGAACCAAAATACCTTTTTTCCACTTAGTTGATTTTTCTCAGGTATTTTGCCACAGACATGGAAAGTTGACTAACGCAAGGGCCAATCAGATTTCCATGCCAGAAATTCAGAAATGGAAGGCAGTCTGAGGCCGTTAGCAATAGAAACTAAAACCTAAAAGTTGTGATATAAAAGGATTCTAAAAGATGTTCACCATGATGTCTTGAAAATCCAAGTTCTACATAACCAGAGTAAATCAGACAACAAAAAAACATGGAATATGACAAAGGATAGGAGGGACCCCAGATGAAAAATCATAAGTGAGAAAACCAGAGAGAAAGATACCTTTATTCTCAATGGCTTCCCAATTCCTATTTCTGTGAGCTCTGGTTCCTCTTCTCAGTTACCCATTACATAATCTCCTTTTCCTTGGCCTTTTGCAAATGGATCTCTGTTCCTTACAATAGTCAAAATAAAATGAAGATTGCTACAGGAAAGAAAGTGTGAAGGTAAAGTTTATCAGTTTTACAATCTGCCTATAGTTGAATATAAGGAAGTGAAAATAAATGATTCTCCTTTTCTCGAATCCCACTTTATCCCCTGTGTTTGCAACCCATAACTCAAGTTGCAAATCCTAAAGCAATGTATAATTATATCCCTGAAATAAATAGGCTTGTATGAGACTGGAAAATTGACTATTATTTTTAACATTTCTGTGGGACAGTGGATTCCAAGATCATCCACTCAACAACTATTTACTGGATACCTACTAGGTGCAAGACCCTGAGTAAGAAATCTGTTTAAGAGTAATTTTCCCTATTCTCATGGAGTTTACATATTAGTTCATATATAAATATTCAAACAAATAATTACAATGTTGTGCTATATGTTATAAATGAAACAAGTCAGAACTTGAGAAAAAGAATAACTAGAGAAACCTGTGAGGTGAGGTCTCTGCAAAGAGGTGATGTTTGAGCCAAGAGCTACAGGATGGAAAGCAGCCAGATGCTGCAGAGCTAAGGCAGAGAGCTCACAATGTGTTCCAGAAACTGAACACAGTGTTGGCTGAACTGCAGAGACAACATGGTTGAGGACAGAAGCAGGGAACTACATCAAGGATAGCTTTGTAGCCCATTACAAGGATTTCTGGATTTTACTCCAAGTACAATAGAAAACTATTGATAAATTATAAGCAGTGAAATAAGATTGTCTGATAATATTTTAGAAAAGATTTTTTTTACCCCTGGGTGAATAATGATAGGAGGCACCATGGTGGAAAGGAAGTCAGTCAGTACACTTACTTGGTAGTTCAAGAGACCTGTAGAGTGTCTTGGACTAAGAAAAATGGAAATGTACATGGATAAAGGAGATGATTCAAGTTACCTTGCTTCAGAACCAACAGAACATGCTTATAGATAGTATGTGAGGTATGTAGGAATGATTCATAGGGTTCCAGTATGAAGAGTAGAAGAGATGGTGCCATTGGTGGAAATGGGGGAAACTGAGGGGATAGATTTGGGGATCGATTTGGAGAAGAAATTAGAGTTCCACTTAGGACATGCTACTTTTGAAATGCCTGTAAAGCATCTCAGGGGAGAACTCAAGCAGATTAACTTTGAAATGATGTCTGGTAAACTGATAGTTGCTACATTCATGTTTAGTTATTGCACATTTTTTAAGTGATTAATAATATTTCAAACTTTATCTTTCTCTTTTTTTCTTCATTTCTTCCATTATGATACTTAAAAAACAAAGAGGGTTTTAAACCTGTGGGGTTTAATTTCATTTCCCACTCCATACTCAAATATACATTATAATGATCAAAAGGGATACTTGTAATTAAAAGAAATTAGATCACAGATAGCCACTCTATTATTATTTGTAAATGACTAAAATATAAAAATCAGAAAGTTCCAAACACAAGAGTGAAGTTGTCTATCTATAGAGAAACAGGTACAGAAATTTCACAAATGTACATTATGTAAAGGAAGACACCATCATCATTTTACCACATTGGGTTGTCAATACTGATGTTGACTTGAGATTATAAAAACATTTGCTAGGTATATGATTATCTTGGAGGGAGCCTCCTTACCAGGATGGGATCCTTATAGACCTATCACTGAAAGCTGACTCCCATTCCTGACTATAGTTTGTAGAATCAACCAAAAACAATGCACATTGTGCATTTAGAGAGTTTATTTCTGATTGATCTCCCATGATGGCTTCTATCTATTTTCCTTTTCTCTTTGGTCACTTTGAAATAATTAATGCTATATAAATGTACTTTCTTTTAATGTACAAGAAATAACTCTGTAAAAAAAATTCTATAGTGACTCTCTTCTTTAAAACACAGAATCCTTTGAAATGTAGATACTGATCTTCTAATTTTCCCAGCTTAATTAGTTGGTGAATACCTCTCTTTGACAGACCTGGAGCAATTATGGTCTGCTGCTAAAAGCTTACATTACAGATGCATGAAGGAAGTGTCCTCCTGCTTTCTGTCTGACTATGGCAGCCAAGATTGAGGGAGAAAAAGAAGATAATTTTTGAAATTCAGAAATTACCTTGTAAACAATGAAAAGCCTGCTTGAATCCAGAGAAGCATCTAAAATTAGAGTTAAAAAATGTTGGAGAATTTAATGATTACAAAATAATAAGCCAATAATAATAATAATATCTCAGTATTTTAGCTCCTACTTCTAACTCTCAAAATAATGAAAAGATATACATAGAAAGTCTAGACTATAAAAACATACAAGAAAAACCACTTACTTTCCTCATAAGAGGTTCTTTTCTCAAATCAGAGAAGTC
Organism: Glaucomys volans; assembly: GCA_020662805.1. Classification (NCBI taxonomy): domain Eukaryota; kingdom Metazoa; phylum Chordata; class Mammalia; order Rodentia; family Sciuridae; genus Glaucomys; species Glaucomys volans. Next base: position 423,241 of record JAJEJO010002618.1, read on the forward strand.
CCCATTACTTCACAAGAAAATCTCAAGAATAAAAGTAGAATAAACTCCAGACAGTCCGAAGTGCATACATCTGTGCCACATTACCTATTCCAAAACTTCTGTCTGGATTTCTCCAATCATGGGTCTCAGTGTCAGAAGAACTGCACTCCTATCTACATGCATGTCCATCACTTCCTACAAATTCCACTTGCTGGTCCAAAGGCTTAAAGGACGATTCTACTTTTCCTGGGTTCAAAATGTTTTTATCTGGCTTAGGATCACAAATGTCCTCCATCCATTCCCATTCACACCTCAGCTCTGTAAAGGACTCCCAAAGGAATGTTAGCCACCAACACGAAATTTCCCAATTGAATATTTAAAATCTTCCTTTTCCCAGATGGCCCAATTGGCACTTCTGTGACACTACTGTAGACATGTTATGAGTTTAGGGATCCTGCCAACTAGGCCCATTCGTGACTTTCACTTTCAAATTTCCCAGAAGCTACTCCCACATACAATAACTTGGGTGCTTTAATTGGATTTTTATTAATATATTTTGTTAAGTCAGAGAGATCTGCCTCAAACACAAATGCATCACATTTCTGTTTATGTGTCCTTGATTGTCTTACTTAAGTTTTTCAGATGTACTAATAACAGCCACTCATAGGGGAACTATAAGGTTAAATGGTAAAATGTCATAAATCACTTAGCAGTTCTGGCAGGCAGACAAGAAATGAGAGTTGCTATGGTAGTAGTCGTTAGTTAAGGTATAATCTTCATGTTCCCTCGAAAGGCCTTCAGCTAATTATTAAATACACAGGGTCCTATAGCCATAACTCTGCCCAAGATCATTCATCTAAGAATATATCAAATAGCAAGATACAGGGACATTGCTCAACAACTTGCTCTATGTGGCCTATGTCCTAAAAGAGGAATGTTGTCCCAAGACCTCAGTTTCTTTTTTATCATTCAATACTACATTGTAAAAACATCCTTATACTTTCCTGTTTTTCATTTGATCTCTCTTTCCCCCCTCCAACTGTTAATTCCACTTCCCAAATAACTATTAACATATATATGAAAATTTTTGATTCACAAGGCATGGACACATACAAGTATCCTGCAGGGTTCTGAAGTAGCTGGGCTGCCACTCTTGTATGGGTTCAAAGGGGTCTTTGGAAAAGAAGTATTTATCAGGGCTACAGAAGAACAGAAGTGACCATGAGGGATCCTGTATTAGGTGCAGGTTTCACTAGATATACTTCTTATCTCCAGTATGATAAAAAGGAAAAAGTTCTTACACAATGATTTTTGGCAACATATGCAATACCCAACACATTTTGAAAAGTCCTAAATTAATTGGAAGCATAAGTGAATTCCCAAGGGAAAAATTATTTCATTTTCTGAGGAAGGAGTCACTACTTGAACAGGTAGTTGTGGTTGATTAAGATGGTGTGTGTTTAGAAGCTGTTGTCCTTTCTTTCTTTCTTTCTTTCTTTCTTTCTTTCTTTCTTTCTTTCTTTCTTTCTTTCTTTCTTTCTTTACTTACATACTTACTTATTGGCTGCAGACCTGCCTAATGATCTCAATGCAAGTTTCACTATGTGGTGCTAAATTCCTGATGAGTTCCACCAAAGTGTTACAATGCTGTTTGACAATTCCATGGGAATAAACTAATGCCTGCTTTCAGACTGTCCCTGATATCACCCAGGGTCCATTCTGACCCATAAGTGTATTTTCTAGGAAAAAGAGATCACTAGATAACTTAATTCCAAAGGAGAAAAAAAACTGAGCCCCCACTATAAGAACCAAAATCATAATGGCTCAGGGAAATTCTCGATAGCTTTCTGTCCTTTCAAACCTCTTCACTTCATGCTTTACAAGATGCCAGAAAGGTAGGAAGAATACTAGACACCCAAGTTCCGAGACATGAAAATGGTACCAAGAGCATGGAACAAATTAGACGGTGGTTCAGAACAGAGCTGGCTGAGAAAAAATATGGGCCTCTGGAAGAGAACATGTGCTTTTTCAGAGGAAGAATGTTACACTTAAATTCCTGACAACCTCTTCTGGATCTTTAATGACACTAAAAAGATACAGAAAAAAAAAAAAAAGAAAGAAAATTGGACAACATGACAGATAACCCCTTATCTGGTATTGTGGGCTCTTCACATTTGGTAATGTAGCTAATGTCTTCATTTAATCTGTGCCCTTTCAGTTCCTGACTGGGAAAAAGACTACAACTATGGTCATAATCCTCTTAATATTTTGGTCACAGTGTTCAGATGTGTGATCTCCAGGGTTTTAAACACTGTCACATGGTCTCCAGCAAATAAACTAACAAATGATCATCAACACCGAAGAGCAGAAAACCTTAACAGTTCACAGAGTTAGAAACAACCATCCGCAGATACTCAGGTGCAATTGTGTACCCTTGAGCACTAGTGAAGATCTGGATTGATCATCACCCCAGGTAAAAATCATCCTTCAGTGCGGTTCAGGCTGAAGAGTGGCCACAGGGACACGGGGAACCTCACCACCTACCTCTTACACAGCTTGGACACTAAGAAATTACTGTGGAACTCCCCCCACCTGCCTCATCCCATTGTCTTCATTGGCCTTAATTCACTGTGCCAGTGCTAAGGCACTGATAACTTGATGGGTCATTACAAATTTCTAAAAGCCATCAGCTCCTTCGCTAAGAAACATCAACCCTCTTGGAATCCCTTGCTTTGCTGGTTCCACCAACTCTGAGCAGTTCTCTTGCTATCCTGCTCTGTCCTAATCAAGGCTCTGCACTGAAAGGCACACCTCAAGTCAACCTTCTTCTTCTCAATAAAATCCAACTTGGCCTTCCCTCCTTCAATGGTGGTCAAGGTTCTGTGGAGGGGTGTTCTCCCTTGCTGCAATATAGGTGTCAAGTAGGTGGGCAGGTGATACTTCATGAGTCAGCATTAGATGATGGAAGAGAGATCCAAATTTGGTAGTCAGAAAACCTACTTGGATTCTGGCCTTGCCATCCACTAGCTAAGAACCAAGCCCTGGGTTTCCTTGATTGCATTTTGATGATTAAAAAACAAAAACAACTTTCTCACAGGTGGAAGATTAGATCAGTCAATGTAGGTGCATAAAAGTACTTTGGAGGTTTCAAATTGTAGATAAATGTTCATTATTGCTACTATTAAGCAAGAGAGTCAGCCAGCTGTCCACTGAGGATACCATTAGCCATGCTAAGCTCTGTGAGCGCTACGCACCCTGTGACCAGATGCAGACTCCTAGGTAGCTGGGACGTCCTACCCCCTTACAAAGGATAGCAGGCTTTGGTCCAAATGTCATTGTGATAACATTCCATTTTTAGATCAAAAATCTTTTTTAAAAAATCTTTAATATGCTCTCTTTAAAGCTAAAAAAAGAGGGAGAGATAATTGTAGCTAGTAAGCCTTAATGTGTTTCCAAAATTTATCCCATATCAAGAGAATACAAAAACAGAAAGCTAAAATCTACTATGTTAATCTTTAATTAAGGCACTGCACATCAATGATTTTTGAAAAAAAAATTCTGTAGTATTTGAAAAAGTGAAGAGTTTATCATATCAATGCTGTATATAATTCAAATAGATTTTGGAAAACACTACTATACAATTAATCCTTATGAATCAGGTGTCTATGGAAATGACTACATTTCAATAAAAAATAGACCATCATTTATTGTTCTGTGTGCCGTTCACAAAGAAGATCATATTTCTCCAGGCATTCTGGCACCTTGACACATATACTAAAAGGCAATTTTCTTGTCTTTTTTAGAAACAGATACTTTCTTGACACGGCAAAATACTCCCAAATCTGCCTGACTTAAAGATCCCTGTAAGAACTGATTTTTTTTCTCACCTACAATAATCATTGAAAAGTGTTCCAAAAATAAAAGAATACCCCACACAGGAATGATGAAATAACAAAGTAAATAGTCACTGAGAGCCAAAGACAAACCTGAACTTGACAGGACCTGGGAAATAACATAATACTAGAAATGGAAGTTTAATGAAATTTTAAGTGAATAATAAGGAATGAATAAATGATTCTGAGGCTGCTACGACATTTCAATTGCATTTTGGTGCCTCCTAGGTTCACTGTGAAGGAATGTGGAAGGCATCTGGCAAGAAGCTAATGGGGAGTGGCTGCAGGATCTGCACTGCCTGCACTTGTCTCTAAACGCTGCCAATTACTACCTCTCAAAACCTGGAGAGCTGACTATTGGTTGTGTTCCTGCTGCTCCTCCACATCCAGGCTCCTTCCCCCTTTGTGCCTTAGGAGACTGAGCCTTAGTGACAGCACCAATGGCTTTTTGCCTTCTGGCTTCCAGTGGGATTCAACCAATCCTGGCAACCTACTTCTGCCACAGTCTAAAGACCCTTCCACATGGTCCTGTGCATGGAACCTTGCACCCAGGAACTTCCCCTTCCCCCTATCTCTCACCCTAAGGGTAGAAATGAACCCCAATGTTAAATGAATCCCAACAATTCCTTGTTATTCCCTAAATTCTCTTTAATAAATTCTCCTCCAAGTACCCAATTTGAACGTGTTTCTTGCCAGAATCTTAACCAATACACTTAGGTAAATTATTTAACTTCTCTGAACTTGAGTGTGTGCACCTGTAAGACTGGTCAAGTAAGAGTACTGCCTTATATAGGGTAGTTGTGAATGCCTGGAACACAGGAAGTACTCAATTACTACTAACTAAGTGTACAGCATCTCCTTTCATTATTCCAATAGTAGATTCTTATTTTAAGACAAAAATGCAACTTACTTTACATAATAATCCTATTTTGCAGAATGCCTATTATGGTTTAGATATGAGGTTTCCCCCAAAAGCTCAAGTGTGAGACAATGCAGGAATATTAAAAGGTTAAAAGATTAAATAATGAGAGGTGCAACCCAATCAGAGGATTAATCTCCTGATAGAGATTAACTGGGTGGCAACTGTAGGCAGGAAGGGTGTGGCTTAAAGAGAGATAGGTCATTGCGAGCATGCCTTGGGGGTTTATATTTTGTACCTAGTAAGCTGAGCGCTCGCTCTCTCTCTCTCTCTCTCTCTCTCTCTCTCTCTCTCTCTCTCTCTTTCCTGATTGCCATGTCCTGAGCTGTTTTCTTTCTACCATGTCCTTCCACCATGATGTTCTGCCTTACATTGGGCCCACACCTAGGGAGTTGGCTGTCTATGGACTGACACCTCTGAAACTGTAGCCAAATAAATGTTTCCTCCTCTAATTGTGCTTGTCAGGTCTTTTGGCCACAGCAATAAAAAAAGCTGACTAAAATAATGACCATGGTCCTTCTGTGCAGAAAAAATGCAATTTTACTATTATTGACTGCTGAAGTCTAGCTCCTTGCTATCCTGACAGCTTCTTACTGTTCATAGTTTAGCAGTGAATAAACTAGCCTTCTTAGTTCAAGTACAGGATATCAACAGAAAGCAACATGAAATAAAACAAGACTCAACATTAAATAATCAATCTCTTAAAAAGGCTTTGGGGAGAATGAAGAGAAAACAGATTTTTAACAATACCTAAACATGTTTCCTGAGGGACACGCATCCACCCATTAGAAAGGTTTTATTGGCAATGTGAAAGTTTCATCCATGAAAAATAATGATCATTAGCTTTTCCGTGACAACTGTGACTTGCCTACAATATTCATCATGCTCCTGGGGTCCCCGGGTTTTTTCACAATTTCAATCCCTTGGTGCAAGACATTAGTGAGTATTGATGCCATTTTAATTGCTTCTCACATAAAGTCCATTGCTACTTGTCACGAAGTCCACATACACTAAAAATCATTATTGAACTTCTGGGAGTTCTGCATGTATGAAGCAATTCTGAACTTGCCCTGCAATTTTAACCAAGGTCATGCAAATGAAAGTCTCAGCAATTTGGTTTGATTAAAAGGTCAAATTGAATGAGACCCCAGATCAAATGCGAATTTAAAAAGCAGCAGATCTGTACTAAAATGTGTGCAAAAAATAACAAGATAATACAAGGACATATCACCAGACACGTGTGTCACAAGGGTAATCAAAGGCCCTGTATTCAAATTATAATTTTCTTGGTTAACTAAAGATTCTCAATTTCACAAGTCAAAATAAGTATTATTTTGGAAGCCTGAAATAGCTCAAGCCCTATGATCATTAAAGTGGACTTCAGTTTTGATCATTCCAAACACACAAAATAATCCTGAAAATATCACTAACAGTCTCAGATTCTAGCTTTTGAGAACCAGAAAAAAAGCACATTTTATATAGAGTATCCACAGTCTTCCAGACACAATCTAGCCACCAACATGTGGAGATATAGTTTTTAATATCTATATATCTGAATAGATATGTATAAATATACATGTTTATATATCTACACATATACACATGTACATAAATATAAAATGCACTTCAGCAATTCTAAAGTATACATTTTTTCACATTGATATTTCTGAAATCGGTATGCATCTTACAATCTAATAATGTGACATTACTATAATGTAGTAACGTGATTATTATGGTATAGCACTTCTTCAACTGTAGCAGCAGCAGCTCTCTACATGTGTATATTAAGATGGCACATCTCACGATCAATGGCATCTTAGATTGTGTGTGTCTGTGTGTGCTTCTTAACTCCTATAAGCTGCTTCTGTTGTTATTGTTCTAACATTTTTATCTTTTATAGACTTCTCAAGGTAATTTTAATCTTTGAGTCATGAGTTTATAAATGTGGTAAATAAAAGCTCTTGTTATGAAAACAAGTAAAGTCAATGATGAAGCATCTTGTCAACCCTTACCATACAGAATTAAACCTGGAATTGGTTCAGCTGATTATAGTGTAACCAAACTTTAGGAACAAAGTTCCCAGAGGAAACACAACCAATGAGCCACACTATCTCCATAGCAGGAAATAATGGGCCATGAAACTGACTGAAGGTTATCAGGCTCAAACTTCGTGGATACAATATTATACCTGCAAATGATTAAAATGACTTTTCAACACATGAGCGCGTGGAACTAAATCTTACGTAACATTAAGATACACAGGCAATGCCTAGTTTCACATCCATGCTATTAAAATCACAAGTGCTTAAGCTAATTTTATTTTCTCTACACTTAACCACTGGAAGATTTCAATCAGACCCAGTCAGTCTCATTAATCTTGCTTTCCATTTCCTAGACATTTGTCTCTTACGATGCATCATTTTTTATTTGACCTTCATTTTCCTTCTTTTTATTTAAGTCAAATTTAGACTATATTAAAGTTGAAAATACAATTTTCAGAATTATTTCTTCTCATCACTATTTCCATGAAAATAGATATATTAAGAGAGAGTCTTTCACCTGGTAAGAAAGCATCATTCAAAACATTGAACAAAAATTCAATCAAGAAAATAATTCCATCAAGGATACAAAAGAGAATGACAGTTTTATCCTTGATCCTCAAAATATGGTCAGCTGCCTAAGAGCATTGGCACTACAAGGAAACCTGTTACAAGTGGAAGGTCTCAGGCCCCACCCCAAACCTACTGTATTAGTTACGGTCCTCCAGCAAAACAGAAACAATCAGATATGTATATTTATTTATTATTATATCTTATATATTACTTAGATATGAAAATTTTAGATTATATGTTATATATTGTTTAGATATGAAGGGAGATTTTTATAAGAAATTGTCTTGTGTAATTATGGAGGCTCACAAATCCCAAGACCTGCAGGGTGATCTACAGACCAAGGAGAGTCAGTGATGAAGTTGTAATTGGAAGGCCAGCCTGCACAGGACCCAGGAAGAGCCAATGTTTCAGGTCAAGCCCAGGCAGAAAGAAGCTGATGTGCCAATTCTAAAAGCAATCAGGCAGAAGGAATTATCTAATAAGGTCTTCAACTGATGGGACGGGAAGGCAATCTGCTTCACTCAACCTACTGATTCAAAAATTAATCTCTTCTCAAAACATGCTCACAGAAAAACCCTGAATAATGATTGAACAAATATCTGAGCATTTTGTGGGCCTAATGGAGTTGTGGTATAAAATTAACCAAAACACCTACTGAATTGGAACCTTCATTTTAACAAGATGGCTCAAGATGGCGCCAAATGATTCACAGCCAAAACAAAGTTTAAGAAGCACTAGTCTAGTCTACGTGCACAAGGACCTTAGAGGATCATGAATAAATGACTACAGTACAGCATGGCTCCTCCTTCGATCAAACAAGCTCAGGGTAGGTGGCCGATACAGATGGTGTAAACACCCTCCTGAACATATCAGGAAAGACCTCACAGAAGACAGGACCCTTGACTAGTGTTAAAAATGCATGGCCTCCACAACCACACTGCCTGGATTTGAAGCAGCAATTCTGCCACTAAAGTAGCTGTGTGACCAGGAGTGAGTAATTTAACTTCACTATATTTCAATTTCCCAATTTGTAAAACAGGGAAAATAATAATACTAAATGTATACAATTGTGATGATTAAATGAGCTAATATATGTAAAATTAAAACAATATTTGATACATAGCAAGCACTACCAAGTTTAAACTAATATTTCATCATCATAATTTTATATATTCTTATCCACAAGGTAGCTAGTGTTTGTGATTTGTTTTATTTTTCATGTAAAAACTTCCTGGATTCTCCCCTCACACTAAAATGAAAAATGCTAGAGACAAATACAAAGGTCCTTAGAAGTCCTAAGCTAAACCACAACAAAGTCCCTGAATAATAACAAAAATATCATTTGTTGTGTGTTTGCCATAAACTAAAAAAATATGTTCAGCATCTTCACTTAATTCTTACAACATTTTTCTGAGGTGGGTCATGTTCTCACCTATATTTTGCAGATGGGAAGAGAAAGACACCAGAAGTTCCAGCAACTCGCCTAAGTTTACAAAGATAATGAACAACAGATGCAAGATTTATCACCAGGCATTCAGGCTCCACAGCCTGCATACCATATCACCTCTCAATGGGCTAAACATTCAGGAGAAGATCTTAGGAAAATTGGTATGCAAATCTAAGGAGTGTTAGTTTTTCACTCATATATGTGTCCTCTTATAGATGTGATAAGCATAGGAAATGTAGACTGGTCTTCTCTTCCCACGGTAAGTTTTGATTGACAAAGGATTTCAAAGATTCAATAAATATGTAGTGGCAAGTCAAAAGTCTACCCAAAGGAATTTACTTCCTGCAAAAGGGTAATGCTTGCTGATACAACAAACAGGCCTACAGATGTGTAAAAACTCAAATACAGTAATAATTTGCTTATGACCCAGATGAGTTGACAGGCGACATTCCACTTCACAGTGGTTCCATCTCATGGCTCTACTGTGCCCAGGAGCAGTCGTCTACATGCAGCCAGTTCCAGAAGAAAGAAAGAACATGGAATCAATGTCTCTGCTTCTTAAACACAATGACCAGGAAAGTGACACATTACTTCCATTTCCATTCTACACATGACCATGCTTAGCTGCAGAAGGGTTGGGAAACTTAGCTCCTGCTGAGTAGCTGCTTACGGTGTGCTGCAGAAAAGGGAGCATGAATTTTGGGGTTAGGGTTAGGGCCACCTTGGCCACATTCTTCCCATGGAGATTCTGTGGGCTCACCATCACTCAGACTTACATAACAATCTGTGCCTAAGGGAGATGCTACCTGGGGAATCTGTTAGGAAAACAACAGGAAGCCATTTCCACAGCTCATCCTTGTCACTGAAGACTGCAAGGGCAGTGCTGCTTGACGGTGCTAGATACACAAATGCACAAACCATTATCTCCTAAGCCTGTCTGAAAAGCTAAGTCTGAGGCTTTTTCTTGCCATCCCCACCTATCTCCTGCCATGAAAAAGCCAACCCAAGCAATATCAAAACTTTGTGTTTACCTAGTTCTTGCTGATTAAAAATATCTGGAAGAAATACACAAATAGTTTCAGTCATTTTTAGATTAAGAAAAAGATCTAAATGGTTAAACTTCCAAGTAAGTAATTAAAATGCACTAAACTGAATGAATGATATGAATTTCACTTCCTTAAAACAAGCAATTCTCTAAATTGAGCTCCAACTGACTTTCAGAGTGGCAGGGAAAAAGGCTCTGATGTATTCGATGATGTGTATTTCCACATAAATATTTCTCAAAAATGTAATTCTTATGGTAACTATTGCTGAATGTATGGCCAGCACAGAAAAAGGACTGACCTAGAAAATCTGTTTCAGTGAAATAGAAAATAAAAAATGCAACTTCAAACATACATCTTTTCTCCTTTGCAAGATTCTCATTACTATCCTATAACAAATCCAGATAGACCTGAGAAAGCATATCAAATTCTTTCCTAGCCTAGTAAATGGATTTGCAAAGTTAGATTTAAATGTCAAATACATCAAACTCTGGATCCTTCTCCACCTTATTTATATCATTAAATAGTAAAATTAAAACTGTACTAAACATTTCAAGCTTCAGGTTGATAGCAAGTATACCTCCTTTAGGCATATCAAAATTCTGCTGAATAAATGCATATGTTCCAGAGGAGACCCTGTATCAATCAGAAGAGAAAGACTGGAAATATCCATCACTTATTTTATTTAAGTATTGTTATTATACACTGAGAACCCTTTACTGAGAAACTAAAAATGGGGGTTCAGCCAGGAGGATCCCCAAGATTGTGAAGACTCCCTCCTGGCCTTGGACTGTCTACAGACAAAGGGAAGAAGTGTGCCTGTAAGAACCTCAGGAAGGCAGGCCCACTCCCCAAAGAGGCCATGTTTCTGCTACCCAGCCCCCAGACCTACTCTGCTTCCTGCCTGGCTCAGCCTTGGTCTCCACCCCGTGGCAACTCTGCAAGCAGCCCAGTGCCTTCCCAAAACATCCTCTTCTGCTTAAAATGGTGAAAGATCATTTCTACTGCTTATAGAAATACCCCCTTTCACACCAACAGACACTGAGGCTTAAAATAGTTCTATGAATTGGCAAAGGTTGCAAAATTGTTGGTAGTAGAGCAAAAAGCAGTGTTCTTTTGAGTGGAGTTGCTTGCAAGGACTCTCAGATTTATTTCCTAATTTTCTTATGAATTCACTCTGATCTGGAATATTTCCTCAGAGGTGCTGCTGTCACTGCCCCTCACAGCTTGGAGCCATGACCTATAATGCCCCATATCCCTTGATTACAGACCTGAGTCCTCAAAGCACCATTCTCTGCTACCCACAAAGTCAGCTTTGACAACCATTTTGATTTGGGCTAATTGTTTGCAAAATCTAGATTAATTGGGAAGATACAAATGAACATAATTAGAACTGTTTCTTTATAAGTATCTAACCATGACTGAGAATTCAAAGAGCTATGTTTCCAAATTTGCATACTAGAAATGTCACAAATAAAAGCCCCCATGGGCTCTTCCAGAGCTAGACCTTTGCCAGCATGACTCCTCCCCTCAGAAGTGCAGCAGGGGAGTCCCCACAAACATAGTTGATTCAGAGACCTTCACTCCACGAAAACATTATTACAAAGGAAGAATAAGACCTGTCCCTTTCAATACCTTAGTTCCCCTCTCCAAACTGACATGAATGCTCCTTAGTGTTTCCCATTTTACCTGACCAGGAAAGAATTACAAGGCAGTCTGGAAAACGGAGTAGCAGAGGAACAGTGGTGTGCTCCCTCATATGTTAGAAAGACTTTTTCTTCTTCTTCTTCAAGTAGGCAAAGACTTAGCTTAAAATAAAGAGAGGCCATATCCAGTAAGGGCAGATCTGCTTTGACTCTCTCAGAGGTTTCCAAGAACATTATCTTCCCCAAAGGAAAGCTTCTAACAAAGCTCAATTTGACTCCCTAGAAAATTGTTTCTCTGTAAAAGCATTCCCTTAAGATATGAACCATTTCTCTGAAAATGCTGCTGCTTGTGGCCTGCATATTTAATGGGTTATATTATGAAGAAGTGCATTAGTCCTGAACCACAAGAGAAAACAAGGTATCCCTCCTAGGACTTTTCTTGCCTGAATTAATGCTTCTGAGTTAATGCTGGGGCATTCCAGGAAATGGGTGCCTAGACAGGTAATTATTTTGTACTAGGAACTGAACACTAGGGTGCTTCCCACTAAGCCACATCCCCAGCCCTTTTTATTTTTTATTTTGAGACAGGGTCTCACTAAGTTGCTGAGAGTTTGTTGCTGAGGTTGGCCTCAAACTTGAACTCCTCCTGCCTCAGCCTCCTTAGTTGCTGGGATTACAAGCATACACCACCACTCCTGGATGACAGGTAAAATTCTTGCAAGTCAAAAAAATAATCCTTCTTCTCTTTCCATAGAACTATAAATCTTTGCCTCCTTAAAACCCAACTTAATTTAATTGCGAGTATATGCATATGTCTAAACTCATCACATTGAATACTTGAAATACATGCAGCTTTCAATATTTTAGTTTTATTTTAGTTGTAGGTGGACACAATGCCTTTATTTTATTTTTATGTGGTGCTGAGGATCAAACCCAGGGCCTCATGCATGCTAGGTAAGCACTCTACCACTGAGCCAATCCAGCCCCATATGCAGCTTTTGTGTTTCAATTATACTTTAATAAAGCTGATTTAAAAGTTGATTTCTGTAGAAAACTTCCATTTAGAGTCAACTCCACCTCCCCCCTAACTCTCCCCAGTTTATTTCATGTCATCCTCCCCATTAACCGGCTCTATGATATTGGGTAAGTTATTTGCCTCTCTGGGTCTTGGTTCTCTCATTCATAAAATTATGAAGAGGTTGTTTTGGTGACCTTGAACCTGTTTCTCAAGTTAATGAAACTAACTTAATGGCCTGGGGAATCAAGTAATATAAAATGTGATTCTTTTTTAATGGGAGAAGTTATAATTGGACGAATTCAAAAGGAAAAGAAGACTACAGGCAGTGTGATGATTAAATGGTAGACCCTAAGAATAATCACATGCACAAATATTATCAAATAGTATGCATAACCATTTAAAAAGTCAAAGGGCTGGGTGCAGCCCAGTGGTCAAGCACTTGCCTTGGCATGTGAGAGACCCTAGGTTCCATCTCCAGGACCATCCTAAAAGAAGGTTACTTAGTTGAATTCTAAAGTCAAGTCTCTGTCTTGGAACCTCATCAAAATTCAGAATTGACATAACCTAGAGATCACATGACGTGACACCACAACCATCCCTCTGGGTGTAGGCAGCATGAACTCTCCATTTTGCACATCTCAGTCATTATTCTCCATTCAAACATCTGATCAACTTTCCTTCTCTCAACCCTTACATATACCACAAACAGAATGGGTAGACTGCTTTGAAGTTTTTCCAGTATTAAACTGGTTTCCAGTCCTGGCTCCTTCATTTAGCCCCTCCAAGCCTCAGTTCTTCCACCTATAAAATGGAGATAATATTTGTCCTACTCAGAAATTAGTATGAAGGACAAATAAGACCATGAGTGAATAGCACTTGCTAGGCTTCATGAAACATACAAGTTAAGACATGACCAATATTATTAGTACCAACTCAGATCTACTTTATTCTTCAATTATTGTTGGTCAAAAATCTGTTTTCAATGGATGAATCTAGAAACAAATCATCTTAAATGAAATAAGTCCAACTCAGAAGGTTAAGGGTCATATGTTTCCTCTCATATGTGGAAGCAAGAGAGGGTAAAGAAAAACAAAGTGGAGATCTCCTAAAAATCAAAGAGAGATCAATAGAGGAAAGGGACCAAGGGTTGGGAGGCAGGGAGGTGGGGGGAATTGCTGGAGAGTGATATTGGCCAAATTATATTGTTATATTCGTGCATGTACAAATATGTAACAACAAACCCAATCAATATGCACAACTATAATGCACCAATAAAAATATGGGGAAAAAGTTAAAAAAAAAGTCTGTTTTCAGGGACTAGGGTTGTAGCTCAGAGGTAGAGCGCTTGCCTCGCACATGTGAGGCACTGGGTTCAATCTTCAGAACCACATAAAAATAAATAATTAAAGAAAGATATTGTGTACATCTACAACTCAAAAATATTTTTTTTAAAATCTGTTTTCAGATTCTCTTTTTTTCCTACTAACAGAAAATGCTATTCTATCATCAGGAAATAGTTGTTTCTCTAACATATAGGTTATCTATGATGTTTAACAAAATAAAATTGGCATACGTTCTTTTTAAAAAAATATTATCAGTGATAATAATTTTAAAGCATACAGTCAAAGCTCTCTTGCTCTCCTTTGGGATCACTCGAAGGTGACGTACCTTATATAAATGCAACATAAATTCACCAAGAATTTGACCTTTTTTACATAACAAACCCTTAAGAGATACAGAGATGTGTGCCTCTACCCTGAAGGACCCAAGACCAAAATATTCAAAACTCCTGTGAGCCTGACAGGCTAGAATGGAAATGACTAAAACATTCCATTATACTTCTCTCTTCTGATATTTTTTGTTTCTCAACATTAAATTCACATTCCATCTCAAGAAGTTCTGGGAATACTCAAACACTAATCATACATGAATAATTTACCTGTCCTTCTATTCTCACGACTTTTACATGAATACATTGACATCACACCATTCCAACTCAATCTTATTTCTTCACTGGCCCCTAAACATGCCCTTCAAACATACCCTTTCTCCGTATACCTCCTTGGGATACATGGTAGCACATGTAAATGGCTCACAATTCAACTTTACTCCAGATTATTTCCATTTTTTATTCCAACTGTTATTTTTGGAATTTAATCTTGTGTGGTTTTGAATGGGACATGCATTCATATAGTAGAAAATTCAAGAGGTACAAAATGCGAGAGAATAAAATAAGTTTCTCATCCCCAAGCCTGAGCTTCCTACATAGATAGACAAGACCAATATTAACAGATCCTCGTTACAATGCTCTTATAAGGATATTTGTAAAGTGCAGTTATTCCACAAAGGTAGCATAGCTGTGATATGCACTGCACTCGGAACTAACTAGTAATAATCGCCACAATTATGGAGAACTTACTGTGGCCCAGGCACTAGGCACCAGGTTACATGTTTCATGAACTTATCTCTCTTAATCTTCATGACAACCCTATGAATTGGTTCTATTAAGATCTTAATTTAATAAATGAATAAAGTGAGAGTGATTAAATAATTTTGCCCAAGATATCTTAAAACAGGCAGTAGAAAAATGGGCAACAGATTCACACAGGTACCTCATAGAAGAGGACATCCAAATGGCCAATGCCTAAGTGGCCAACTCCTCATTCATCAGGAAAATTAAAACCACAATGAGCTCCCACTGTACAACCATCGTAGTGACTAAAATAAAAAGGACAGAAAATGCCATGTGAGGATTTGAAGCAACTAGACTGATAGAAGTATAAATCAATACAATTACTTTGGAAAATGGGCAATGGGCAATATCTACCAAGTTTGGAAAATGGACAATATCTACCAAGTTTGAATGTACTTAGACCCCATGACCTTGCATTTCCACCCAGAGTACATAGTCATGGGAAATACTTCAATATAAAGGCTTGTAGTAGATGTATATAGCAATGACTTTCCATAATAGCTCCAAATGCAAAACAACCCAAGTCCCCATTAATAGTGAAATGATCTATTCACACAACAGGATGCTCTAGGGCAGCGAGAATGAATAATCCACAGCTACATGGAACAATGTGGATGACTCTCACAAATGTAGAGAAGCAGCTAGACACAAAAGAACACATACCGCATTACTCCATTTCTTTAAAGACCCCAAAGAGTAAAACTTCTCTATGTTTTTAGAAACCAGGGTAGTCGTTACCCCTAGGGGAAATGTGGTGTCAGGGAGGGAATCTGAGGAGGCTCCCAGGAGACTGGTAACAGTCTGGGTTCTGTTTACATCAATGTGTTCAGTTCATGAAAATTCATCAAGCCACATTCTTAGAATAGATGCATCTGTATGTGTGTGTGTGCATGTGTGCAAACACATATGTGCGTAGAACTTCAATCACATGTTTTTAAAAATCCACATCCTCACGAAGTTTATGTTGTAGCATAGCAAGAAGACAGTACTTTACAAAAGTAGAGGGATACCAAAGAATTGGGCAAATTTTCAGGTCCTGGTACACAGTTAAGAAGCTGGATTCTGGATTCTGGCTGCACCACTGCCCTTCCATACTCAAGCTTCCATCCCCACTGCACTAGAATTTAACAATTCCTGCACTTACACTTGGATAAGTGTTTTTAAATCTGGGGTTTTCAAATCCTTAAGGAGATCATGGATAGAATTCAGGGGTCCATGAAATTAGATGGGGAGAGATTATAACTTTATCTACTAAGCTCTCACTGAAATTTAGTATTTTCTTTCTCCATCTCTCAAGGCATCACTAGTTCTGTCCCTGCACCTTGTCCATTCCTGCTATCATTTTTCCCTGGATATCTTACCCCTTATTGGTTCTTTAACTCCACCCACACTGTTGGAAATAGTCTCTTCATTAAACTGTCCTCAGCTAAAGTCATTGGAGAACAATATCCATTTTTTTTTTTTTTTTTTGCCAGTCTGATTCCATTTGCAAACACTGGGATTACCTGATATATGAACTTAACTAGAAAGAATATTGCTTTTTAGGGAAGCATGTAAAGAGAGAGAAAGAGAGAAGAGAGAGAGAGAGAGAGAGAGAGAGAGAGAGAGCGTGTGTGTGCTGGGATTGAGCAAAGAGATCAGAGTCAATGCCCAGGGACTTCCTGAACAACAACCATTTCTCCAGTTTTCCATTGTCCTGAAAAACTCTCTGCACAATCTAAGATGGGAAACCGGGCAAAGAATATTGAGAGAAGGTCATGCCTGAGCTGAATACATAAACAATCAGCAGGAGCTGGCATTGGGAAGTCAGGGGTGAGGAGGAGACAAGATTCTGAACAGAGGGAGTCAAAGGCAGGAGAGCTGCTGCCTCAGGTCCTCCTGCACCTGTCACGTGTTACTATCACCTGGAAACCTGAGCAGCAGAAGGAAGCATAAGGGAAGCCTTTCTCTGAGAAGGCAAAGGATGAGAGAGTCTGACTGAAAGAGATCCGTTGCTAGAGAGAGATGCAGTATCTCATTCCTTGCAAATGCCAGATATACTCCGAGGTATCTCTGATTTCCTAAGGCTTAACTGACAGGAAAAGAGAAATTAGATAAAGTCCTGCTTGCAAAGAAGATCATTTCTCCTAAGATATTTCGAGGCACTTGCCCTCCCCTCTAATTCCCCAGGACAGCGCTGGCTGACAGCCCTCTGATATGGAAGAGTGAACGGAGACTGGCCAGGCAGGGAAGGAAGAAAAGAAGGAAGCCTGCCAGGAGCACACTTCCATATATCAGTGTGAGCTCAAGATAAATAATCCTAGCCAGCCCATGCAGCTATCAAACCAAAGGGCATGTTGCAGGTAGCAAGATAAATCACTCTTGTCAAGGATGTCTTTGTTTGTTCCCGACAGCCTCTTACTATATCTCGCTCTTCTGACAAAGCAACTCCAGGAACGGGTTTCTAACACACATTGCCCTCTGGAAATGACAGTGCTTTTAGGGAGAGAAAAATGAGCTTGAGCTCCTGGGTCCAGAAGCTAATATACAATTGGCTATGGGGACCACTCACTAAATACAGGTTAGAAGCAAAATCTATTGAAAACAATAGCTACATGCTGTTTTCACAAAAAGTCATTCTACCTGTCCTGCCTAGCAAATCTGAATTGCCAGTGCTCCATCAACCTCTCATATGGTGAATTTCACACACATTGGCCTTTCATGATCCCATCTCAGGCATCCTGATCCCATCACAGGCATCACATTCCCCGACAGACACAGCACACCAGAGGAGTTCCATGTGAAAAGTTTTTAAGAAAAGTCAGAGGTAAGGTTTTTAATCTAAGCAAAGAAATTGCTTTAATATCATTCCAGAAATGTCAGAGACACACTCTTTATTTTTTATGATAATTACAATTATGTCTGTTAAGGCTTTCCAAATATGTCCATCAAGATTTCATCTAGGTGATTTGGGGAAGGAAACTTCAAATTATATCTGCAGCAGACTCCCACTCAGCCCATCATTATTTGGGGATTCTAATTGTGTCTGAAGCAATGGAGACTGAAGTAACAGTCCTAACTTACTGAAGGACAGCTCTGGGCACACAGGACCAGGCTTTGGCAACAGTGACTCTGGGAATGAGCAAGGTGCTGGCCAAATTCCCCTGGTACTGAACCAGAATCCCCCTGCCATTGATATACACAGGTCCCTCTGTACTTAGTCCTCCTTTTCCCACACACCAGTAACAGTCAAAGGTTAACATTTTTTTTCCTCTTTATTTAATAGAAACGTATGTTACTGCATTATCACAATGCAAAGTATCCATCTGCTCTGGTAGAAGAAGCCTCCATGTTTCTGATGTAAAGACAGCCATGTATAAAGATCGTTCCAGTGCATCTGTGCCTTGCCTACCCTGAAAGCCCAATTTCCTGGTCATCTCTTTTGCTCATCCACAAGAGTCAACATCAGGAAAGGGTAAAGAACATGGGCCCTGCAGCTGGGCTGCCTGGGTTTAGATCTCAGCTCTATCTATCACTTACCATGTCACCTTGGGTAAGTTATTTAACTTCTTTGTATCTCAGTTTCCCATCTGTAAAATGGAAACAATAATAGCTTTGTTAGGAGGATGAATTCATAAAACACACAGAGTCGTGCCCACTACATAGAAAGTGCTAGTATTTGCAAAATAAACAAATGAAAAAGAAATCAAGATACCTCTTTCTTCATATCTAGTGGTATTCTTATGCTGCCAGCATTTATTATTCATGAGTCTCCCTCTGTGCTTGGCTGTGCCCATCCCTGCCACCTCAACACTCTTATGATGAGGACTCTAGAGATTACTGCACTGTTAGATTCAGATCCTCAAATAGTTCCTTACTTCAAAACTAACATCTACTCATCCATCAAGTTTCCTCTTGTGTATCTCTTCCTCCCAGAAACTCATCTGAGCAATTAAGGCTCCCTATTCCATGTTCCATAGTACAGTCTTTTTCCTGCATTCATTCATTCATTTATCCATTCAACAAAAAAATATTGTGGAAGGTGCTATGCTGGGTATTGAGAGCTTATATTCTAGAGAGAAACTCAAAGGAAGCCTTGATTTGATGAATAGTTGTATATGAATGACTCATCTATACAGCAGATCCTTAGCATTTCCTCCACTGGAATAGATTAGAAACTCAAATTATGTGCATATATCAATATTTCATAATGACTACCACTATTATGCATAATCATAATACATTAATAAAACAAAAGAAACTGTCCATATTACCAAATATTCTAATTTCAGTGTATGGCAACGGGATTCGAGTGGGATAAAACCATTTGTGCTCTAGACCCAATTGACGTGAAGTTCCCTTTAAGCCACTATAATTCTGTAGCCAGAGTAAGCATGCAGCACACATCACCAGCCTAGTGCATGCAAATCTTGCTAGCTCCTGGGCCTGTTCAGAGATCTGCAGTGTCCACTCAAGTGTACTGTCAGAGAGACTAAGACAACGGGTACTACAGTGGAGGAAGCAGTGTCCCAGAGTGGGGAAGGGCAAGGATCAAATGAAACTGTTTTATAAAACAAAATAGAGCCAAGTTTTAATTTTGTACAGAAAAATTGCCCCATTTACTCTTTTACTACAATCAACTGCACAACTTGTAGATTTTTCATTCCTTAATTGAAACACATAGTCACCTTAATTGAAACACATATATAGTACTCTGGGTCTTTCCCACAGACGATAAAGGCACCATTTCTGGATTTATCTTCATTCAAATACAACAATTTTCAAGTTCCTCAGCATAAGTCCTGATGATTATTCATTATGGCTACCATCCCTGTCTTTAATGAGATAGAGGACATAGGCCATTGAATTTGTAGTTGGAAAACTGCAAGACAGAAATTTATAAATGTAAAAGAAAAAATATTTAAAATTTTAAAAAAATAAGAAAAAGTTTGTAAAGCAAGGAGAATGAAAGCAGAGCTAAAGGCTGCAAGCAAAGAAGTTGGAGTTGCCATTATATTCAGCCAGAATTCAGGGAAGGCACAGAAACCAACAGAGATGGACAGAAACAGGCCAGAGAAGTATGAGAGGGAGGTACTACTACCAAGGGATCGCTGGAGGGCTTTAAGTCAGAAAACCTGAATTTTCATCTTGATTTTCCCTTATTTTACTGAATGACTTTAAGAATCACTTGTCCTTTACAAGATCAACATCTATAAATCAATAGCTTTCCCATACTCCAATAGTGATTCAGCCAAAGAAGAAATCAGGAAAACCATCCTACTCACAATAACCTCAAACAAATACTTGGGAATTAATCTAACCAAGGAAATAAAAGAGCTCTATAATGAAAGGTATAGAACACTGAAGAAGAAAATCAAAGACCTTACCAGACGGAAAGATGGCCCATGTTCTTGAATGGGCAGAATCAACATTGTCAAAATGGCCATTCTACTAAAAGAAATATACAGATTTAATGCAAAACCCATCAAAATACAATGACATTCATCACAGATTTAGAAAAAAATGATTCTTAAATTCATTTGGAAGAATAAGAGACCCAGAATAGCCAAAGCAATACTAAGCAAGAAAAGCAAAGCAGGAAGCATCACAATACCTGCTCTGAAATTGTACTACAGAGCTGTAGTAACAAAAGCAGCATGTTGGCATCAAAATAGACATGAAGGCCAATGGAACAGAATAGAAGACAGAGTAAATCCGCATACCTACAGCCCTCTGATATTTAACAAAGTTGCCAAAAATATATTTTGGAGAAAGACTTTTTAACAAATGCTGCTGGGAAAATGGGATAGCTGTATGTAGAAAAATGAAACTAGATCCCTATTTCTTACCCTGTGCAAAACAAATCAAAGTGGCTCAAAGACTTAGGAATTAGACCAGAAACTTTACAACTGCTAGAAGAAAACATAAATAAGTAAAATAAAGATACTGTGTCCATTTACAACTAAAAAAATATTTTTAAAAGAAAGCAAATAAAAGGTGGTGGGCACTGCAGTTGTTTTTAAACACTTCTTTGCAGGAACTGTACAAACCATGTATCTATCCCAATAATTATTTGAGTGAGGAGCACAGAGAATATGTCTAGATCACTTATACTTGGGGAATTAATCACTTAGCTGCCTCATGGTGAAAACCCTGTCACTTAGAAAAATATCCTCCTGGAGCAGATAAATGAAGTTCCCCAATGACCTAAAAGGGCATCAGGACCTCTTTACTCACCTCCAGAAGATTTTTCACTCTTTTTCTTAGTTTATCCTACTGATTCCTTCATCCAAGTCCATGGATTATTATGCTTCAGGATCTGAAGAGACCACCCAGATCCTGAAAAAAATCATTTGTCTCTGACGACAGATTTAATTCCCCCCAAAATAAGCACCATGTCACAAGATCAATTGCACAAAGTATTTGTTGAGCTTTAATAAAACAGTCATAGAAACTTGGTGCTACAGGGGGGAAAAAAATTAGACCCTGCCTCTGTGTTCCAGCCCATCATCAATGGCCTTGGCCAATGAATCCTCTAGTCAGTTTGGGCTGCTACAACAGTAACACCACAGACTAAGTTGCTTAAAGAATGAACACTTATTTCTAACAGTCTGGCATGCTGAATGAAAGGATTAACCCTGAATTACATGGATATGGCAAGCAGTGGAGACTCAAGAAGCAAAAGGGTCAGGAGAAAAGTCCCTAGGGCAGATATCATAGTGAGATCCAAGAGCCAATATGGGGAGATTTAGAGTGAGGCAAAGGGAGGAGGTGAAAGTGTCCGAGCCTCAGGGGTGGACCAGTCCTAGCTGAAACCTGTGTGCAAGGTGGGGCCGTGAACATGGGCTGTATTTCTCCTAGACCAGGGGTGAGTTCCCCACTGTAACCAGAGTGCTTGCACATGACACCTACCTGAGAAGATGTGCAAATGTACAATAAGAGGGATACAGCCAGCTCGAGGATGATCTCTACCGAGATGTGGTCTATAAAGGACTTAGCAATTAGTCAATATGAATTTGGACAGGCTGAAGAGATGGCCCCTGCTGTTTTTTGCTTGTTTGTTTGTTTGTTTTTCCATCTGTGATTCTGTGACTAATTGGTAAACAAAGACAGGTGGACTTCAAGAACCAACCAGACTCAGAAACAAAATGGCACAAACCTTGGAGCCATAACAGGTTTCCAAGATCATATAAGGTGACAGGAACCATCAGGGCAAGAGGTTCATCACAAGGGTCCCCTCACTCAGTCTGACCTTCCCACACACCAGACCAAAACCCCTCCCATCATCCTCTGTAAACGCCAGTCATGTCATCTCTCCTTCCAGGACCTCTGGGTAATGAACACCACAGAGATGAGGAAATGAATCAGAGAAGTGGATAGAGAACTTCATCAAGCTTAGCTGGTGGCTAAAACCTACAGGGTATCCTATCTTTACTGAACATAAAAAGTAAATGGAAATTACCCTTGGCATTTAACACTTGCAATAAGTGCAAAGCACAGCTCTGAGTCTTCTGCTCTGTCTAGAAAGATAACTTTATTAAATGTATCTTTGTTGCCATCCAGGGCACTTGCCACAAATACACTATAAAATATAGTTCATTGCTAGGTTCATAAAGGCTCTGGGATCAGAACAATTAAACCTATCCATGCCTCTAGGGACATGCCATTTTACATCAACAAATGTTATATCATTTGTAACCATGCCAACATCCATTTAAGAACTTCCAATTATTCATATTGCTGGAGGGTGAAATCTGGTTTTCTTGCTGATGGTTCCATTACCTCTTTCCCATTCCCCTTCCCCAAAAAGACAGATAGTAGCCTTTTCAGGGGGGAAAATAATCATAAACAAACTGCAAGTTCTACTTTCCAGTACTGCAAAGCTGGGTACTGTTTTCCACGTTTCCAAATGGCCTCTTCAAAACCACATGAAATAAACCTATTTTATTTTCACAACATCATTGTTTCCCTTCAGGTTATAGAAAAACATTTTCAGTTACCAAATATTCTATGTAGATGCAAAGTTTTCCTTATTGTCCTACCACCAGGGCACTTGGACTTGCACAAGGGGAAAGAGAAAGTGAGGAGCGCGGGGATAGAAAAGGAATTTAAGAGATGAGCCCAGTTGAGTGATCCCATGGGTGACCACTGCAGCGTTGGACTTTGCACCTGCCAGGAGACCATAGGTTACAAAGAAGCAGCTATGTCAACCTGAGAATCAGACAAATTATGTGCTCCTGAAGGCACTGTGCATAAATTAACCTCTCATTCCCCACAGTCACTGCAGTGGCTGGAAGACATGGCTGCTCTAACATTTGGCCTCCCTAGGAGGTATGTGTTAATTCTGTCTTCCAGTCACTTCTTTATGAGCTCAGCTTTTCATCTCCAAACAAATATCTGGACTTGAGAGTTGGAACCATCAGGCAGTAGGCAACCTGCTGGGTGGCTCTTCCACCATCTGTCTATGCAGCACCACTTAACTTACAAGGCAGGGTGATCCCATAGTCAGGTGGACTCCAGAGTATCAGGAACCACAGCCAGCCCAGTTTCAAATTATCAACCTTGCTCATTCTTGAGGTCTTGTTAATATTTTTCTGTGTAAACCTGTACATATCCAAGCAAAGTGACTTTGGTTTACAGGCAAGGCCAAATTTAAAGAAATCCATTTGGCTCATCCCCTTGAAGTAACTCATTACTATTTGGTTTATTTCTTTTGTAACATCATCTTTTAACCAACAATCACTTCTCAGAGCTTGACTATGTCCAAGAGGTTTTGTACTATCAGTCATCTGACTTCCTGACTTGTCCAAGAAGTTGAACCCACAATGGAGCCTTATGGAGAAGGGAGGGGACGGCCAAGAGGACAGGGATCACTTTTCTAGAAGCCTACCAGAGGGGGCACCTTTTCCTACTTTGCACAAGGACTTTCCACATATGAGCAGCAGCCTGGGTAGTGCCATTATGTCCCTGCTACAAAATCTATGCTATGTCCTCTCAAGAAGTTATAGGAGGTCTCTCATTTGCACATAGTGTAGGCTCAATTCATTTTAGCTAGGAATTGAGATGGGGGAAGGAGTTCTGTATGTGTTAAAGGTAAGCTAATTTCCTTTTTTGGAGGAGTAGGAAGAAGAGAGGAAGGCTTGAAATATCCTTGCTGTGCTTTTGGCTTATCCAAAAGGATAGGTTACTTCATGAGAGACTTGGTGATTTGGAAGCAAAGGTGGTGCTTGCACCTCTTCTTCTAATGAGGGCTGACATGGAGATGAAAGGATAGGGGAGGCATGGAAAAATTATTTTTCTAGACTGAGGATTATAATGCTAGGTAAATATTTTGTGGGATTGTCCAGAACATGCCCATTCACTTAGCAAATATATAGTAAGTCCCTGCTCTGAGGCACCAGAGGAGTATATTTCACAAACAGTATGAAGAATGGGTTTGCTAAAGCTACCACTTAGGACACACAGTCTGCACAAGCCAAGCAGAGGGAGCAAAGACATTCAGAAAGGAATGAGTTAGTCTAAAAAACTGGGAATGGGAGCACTTAGAGGGTAAAGGCAAGAAGCACTGACAAGTATGTTCAAATGTGTGAAGAGCTGTTCTAAAAGATTAGATGACTTCTGTATGACCCTTAAGTGTATGACCCACAGGTGAATGTGTTAAGGAGGAAGAGCTGGGTCTCAATGGAAATAAGAACCTCTAAGTCTTTGTTTCTTAAGATTTGAGTGCTAATGACTTTTTCATCACAGAAAATGTTCAACAGGAATTGAACAAATATTAGTTCTGGGTGTTAAAGTGGCAGTTCGAATAGCACAAGAGAAGGCAAATCAATTTTTAAGTCCTTCACAATCCACAAGATTCTGAAAAAAAGGAATCCTCATGCTTTTCGTGTCAGTTCTGGGGAACCAGCTCCAACTCTATCTTATACAACCCATTATGTCCCTCTTCCTAAATATAGGACACATATAAAAACTTCAGTTGAGCAATTTTATAAGTGTCCAATTTTATAGTCTTTTATGGGTGCCCTACGTGTAGAAAATGGACTATAATGGATTTAACATTATTTGTTTAACATTAAAAAGATAGTACAACAAGATCAAGTGGGTTCAACCCACGGATGCAAGGTTGGTTCAATATGCAGATATTAATAAATGTAATTCAGCACATAAATAGAGTTAAAGACAAGAATCACATGATTATCTCAAAAGAAGCAGAAAAGGCATTTGACAAAATATAGCATCATTCATGTTTAAAATGGTAAAAAAAAAATAGGAATGGAAGGAATATACCTCAACATTGTTAAAGCTATATACAAAGAACCCAAGGCCAACATCATTCAAAAAGGAGAACTGAAAGTATTCCCTCTAAAACAGGAACAAGATAGGGATGCCCACTTTCAACACTTCTATCCAACATAGTTCGTGAAATCCTAGCCAGAGCAATTAGAAAGAAAG
Organism: Glaucomys volans; assembly: GCA_020662805.1. Taxonomy (NCBI): domain Eukaryota; kingdom Metazoa; phylum Chordata; class Mammalia; order Rodentia; family Sciuridae; genus Glaucomys; species Glaucomys volans. The sequence goes on from JAJEJO010002618.1 coordinate 448,702, forward strand.
AAATTAAAGGAATATGAATAAGAAAAGAAGAAAGCAAACTGTTTGCTGATGACATGATGCTGTATTTAGAAGACCCAAAAAGTTCCACCAGAAAACTTGTAGAACTCGTAAATAAATTCAATAAATTAGCAGGATATAAAATGAACACCCATAAATCAACTGTGTTCCTATACTCCAATGACCAATCAGCTGAAAGAGAAATTAGAAAAAACATCCTATTCACAATAGCCTAAAAAAAAAAATACTTGTGAATCAATCTAACAAAAGAGGTAAAGGACCTCTACAATGAAAACTACAGAACACTAAAAAGGAAGACCTTAGAGGATGGAAAGATCTCCCAGGTTCTTAGGTAGGCAAAATTAATATTGTGAAAATATCCATACTACCAAAAGCACTATAGAGATTCAGTGCAATTCCCATCAAAATTCTAATGACATTCTTCATAGAAATGGAAAAGGCAGTCATAAAATTCATTTGGATAAATAAGAGGCACAGATTTAGCCAAAGCAATCCTTAGTGAGAAAAGCAAAGCAGGAGGCATCACAATACCAGACCTTAAATTATATTACAGAGCTATAGTAACAAACACAGCATGGTATTGGCACCAAAACAGGGATGAAGACCAATGGTACAGAAGACACAGAGACAAACCCACATAAATAGAGTTATCTCATACTAGATAGACAAAGGTTCCATAAACATATATTGGAGAAAAGACAGCCTCTTCAACAAATGGTGCTTGGAAAACTGGAAATCCATATGTAATAGAATGAAAGTTTACCTCTATCTCTCACACTGCACAAAACTCAACTCAAAGCAGATCAAAGACCTAGGAATTAGATCAGAAACCCTGCATATACTAGAAGAAAATGTAGGCCCAATACTCCAACATATCAGCTCAGGAACTGACCTCCTTAACCAGACTCCTAAAGTGCAAAAGTAAATTAAAAAATCAATAAATGGGATAGCATCAAACTAAAACGCTTTTTCACAATAAAGGAAACAATCAAGAGTGCAAAGAGAAAGCCCACAGAATAGGAGAAAATCTTTGCCATCTGCACCTCAGGTAGGGCATTAATTTCCAGGATACACAAAGAACTCAAGAAACTTAACACCAAAAAAAAAAAAAAAAAAAAAAACCCAATCAATAAGGGGGCAAAGAAACTAAACAGACCCTTCTCAAAATAAGAAATACATATGGTTAAAAAAATATAAAAAAATGTTCAACATCTCTAGCAATTAGAGAAATGCAAATTAAAACTACACTGAGATTTCATCTCACTCCAGTTAGAATGGCAATTATCAAGAATACAAGTAAAAATAAACGTTGGTGAGGATATGGGGGGAAAGGCACACTCATCCATTGCTGGTGGGACTGCAAATTGGTGCAACTACTCTGGAAAGCAGTATGGAGATTTCTCAAAATACTAGGAATGGAGCCACCATTTCACCCAGGTATTCCACTTCTATGGATATATCCAAAGGACCTAAAATCACATACCACATCAATGTTTATAAGCAGAACAATTCAAAATAGCTAAGCTATGGAGCCAACCTAGGTGCCCATACAGATATTCATCAGATAAAGAAAATGTGGTATACATACACAAAGGAATATTACCCACTCAGCCATAAAGAAGAATGACTTTATAACATTTGCCAGTAAATGGATAGAACTGGAGACTATCAGGCTAAGCAGAATAAGCCAATCCCCCCAAAAAAACAAAGATCAAATGCTTTCTCTGATATGTGGAAGCTAATTCACAATAAGGACAGGAGGATAGAAGTTCAGAGGATCAGACAAAGGAGACTGAAGGGAAGGGAGGGGGAATATGAATAGGAAAGACAATAAATCTGACATAATTTTCCTATGTACATATAAGAATACATCACAGAGAATCTCACCAGTCTGTACATCCACAAGACTGGGATCCTAATTAGAATAAGATATATTCCATGCTTGTATAATTATATCAAAATGGATTCTACTGTCATGTATCACTAAAAAGAACCAATAAAAATACCAAGAATGCTTTTTCAATGAACAAAAAATCATTCATTTTATTCAGGGAAAAAAAACCATGTTTGTGTTCAATAATGAATATGTTATTAATCATGCAATTTGTCTTGTTTTTGCTGTATCCTAGCATTTGTAAAGAGTTTGATTCAGATCTTCTGTTTATCTCATTTTATAAATTAGAAAATTGATAACAATTGAACTAAATAAAACAAAAATCAAGGAAGGATTACTACTGTAATGTTTCATTTCTTGAGCTTCATGTGAATATAGATACCTATTCTATCATCTATCTATCTAATTGGAAAGCAGCGATTGAATTATAAAAAAAGAAAAATAATTAGCATTAGAATGTCTAGACTCTGACTTTCTACTTTAGATCTCAAACTTAAACTATCCACGCGTAATTATGAGTAATAAAAAAGGACCTTAAGCTAAGGAGTTTTTCAGTAGGCTCCTGGATTTCTGACCTAATAAAATTACATAATTATAACTCAAATTGGCATCAGCCCCATTTTTCAGTGCCCCTCTCTTGGCTGTGTGACTATGCCTACTTCCCTACATCTACTACACAAGCCACTCAGGACATTGCAAAATGAAAACAAGCAACAGCCAGATCTCAAACATAAGCAAACATACCATTCTTTTTAAGTTGCCCTCTTTCTCTCTGCCTCCCACCATGACTCACCTAACCCCCTTTGATGCACATACAAAAAGATACACACATCCACACACACATTCCTCTGGAAAATTCACTGCCTGATTTCTGGAGGCCCTGAGCACTGGCCAATTGCACACATCAGAAAGTCCATATATATTCCGGTAGGCTGTAACATAGAATTTCCCCTGGAATTTGATGAAATGACCACCCAGAATCAGAGTAACACTTACTCAAGACATTTAAAACCCACTGGACAAAGCACTAGAGATTATGATGTAAAGATCAATTCTCCCCTAGCAAAGAAATGGACTAGGTAATTTAATGTACCTTTCCTGTTGTTAATGTCTATGATCTTGAGATTAATTTGAATGCAGATGGAATACATTTGAATAATGGCTCAAGGAAAGAACTTGGTTGCTAATTCAATAGGTGCCAGGGTGTGAAAAATTATTATCATGATTATAGTAACTGGAACTGAGCTTGTAAAAATATTTTTGTAGAAAATTAAATAGTTCTTTAGTGACTAGGGCCACACACACATACATATACCAAATAGGCTCCATTTTATCATGAATCTATATTTTCTTGAAGTTAAAAAGTCATGCCAAGATATTGTTGGGTTAGAATTGCCTTAGTATACATTGCTCTGATGTGTCATGATTGTATAAAAGATATGAGAGATACTTGCTAAACAAGGATAACAGGATCATAAGATGACTGAAAACAAACAAATACTCAAAAGTATAACATTGAAGAGCACAGCAGGGATGTGGGGACATCCTCGATATTTGTATTTTGGAATTCTGCATCTTCTAAGACATGGGTTTGTTTCTTTTGAAAGCATCTATAGATAAAAGATTCATCTTTTCCTTACATAGCAACAAAATTCCCCAACAACTTGGGTAAAATGTTCTAACTCTTATAATCATGTGCCTCAATATGTGCATTTGCACAGATGCTATGGTATGTTTTTGTCTCAGTGACGAAATAATAAATGATAAACACTTTCATACCCAGTGAATAAAGATACAAGAAAGCAATGCATCATAATAATTTTGTATTTTCTTTGTTGATAGGTTGGTTTTTCAGATAAAGAAAATCAGAAAAGAATAAAAGGAGTCCAAAAAAGGTCCATTTCCTACTTTCCAAAAAACAACCAAAAAATTAGTAATAATATCCATAATTTTGGATTGTGTAGATGGAAATGAGGGGTGGAGAGGGGGTGGGGGGAAGGAAAGATAATAAAATGAGACAAACATCATTACCTTATGTACATGTATGAACATGCAAATGCATGACTCTACTTTGTATACAACCAGAGAAACAATAGTTGTACTCCATTTGTGTACAATAAATCAAAATTTAAAAAAAAATTTTAATAAAATTTAACTTAAGTTAAATGTTAGAGTTAAAAAAATAAATAACATCCATAATTTATTGGGCTTCTACTGAATTCTATGTAGTTTATGAACTCCTTAAATCCTTAGAAAAACTGCATATTGAAGGCATTGTTATCCTCTTTTTAAGGATGAGGAAATCAAGAACCAGAGACTTGTCATATTAACCAAATAAGTGACAGAATAAAAGAACCATTTAAATCCAAAGCCCAGGTGATTTCACCTGCTTGTCTCAGCATCTTACATAAATATCTGAAGTGAAGTATCCCCTATTGAGAAATAGAAACTCAGTCTGTCTTTGTTGTTGTTGTTTAATATTTTTACTTAGGACAAACTTTCCTCACAAAATATTTTATAATTCCAAGTTTAACCTAACGGCCCTTAGAAAGAATATCTTAATCTTGATTTTGCAAAACAGAGTAAAGACTGATATTAGCTAAAGTTTAACACTAACTATACATTAACATACACCCTCATGGTCTCAACACAAAGGTGCAAGGAAGTCCTCTCAGAATAGAGGAGATGAAAGGCACAGTGAACTGAACAGAGGGTGTGAGGGACACAACCTGGGACCCTTGAAGTCCCATCCTGGAGAAGTTGTAGGAATTCTGTGCATGTTTCCCTTTGCAGCTCTTAGCAGTTTCAGCCCAGACTTTTCCCTCACAGAGGTTCAGGTTGAAGAGCTTCCCAGCGGGTGAATTCTGTCCAATCATTAAGGATATATTTGGATCTCAACTTTACAGTTCCTTGTTATCAGCTGATTCAATGACTGTGAAAGATCACAGTGCAATGACAATCAGGAATTGGTCTTGTAGAAATCTGCTTTAAGACACAATCCCAAGAAATAAGTTTCCTAAAAGAAGGTACTGCACACACCAGGACATAGCAATCAATTAACAAAAACAAAAAATAAAAAATAAAAAAATAAAACACACAAAAAAACAAGTACCTAAGTCAAGTAAAAACCTAAGTAGGACACAAGGGAACAGTAGAGTCTGCCCAGGGTGTTCCCTCAAGACCTTAAAATCTAGTTGGGAATTTAAAAAGACACATAGAAAAAGAAGAAGAAGAAAAGTAGTAAGTAGGTGGCAGGTGATGGCTCTGGCCCTCTGCAGCTTGGCTTGGATTCAGGCCAGGAATAACCTATTCTTAGGCAGAAGGGATGATAGAAGCTGCCTCTGCAATAAGATAGCAGTCCTTGGCACACAGCAGGCACCCAGAGGATTATTTTCCCTCTCTTCCCTTTCAGGCCTATCACTCCAGAGAATAGCATCAAGTTGTCCTTGCAGCAAACCCAGCCTCACCTTTCCTCCCCAGTCCTGATAAGATGGTTTTTCTTTCTTCTTGGCCCTGTGTCCACTTGATAGCCCAGTTGGAGAACTCTGTCCTACTCCCCATCTTGGTAACCTGCCCACAGCTCATTATCTTAACAACCAAGTGCTTCATCTTCTTGCCTGGCTTTTCCTTGCCATCTCTGAAACACCAGCACTCCAGGTCAGGGCCTGCTCCAACAATGCCTACAGCCTGCCAGACTGCTGTTCCAGATGTTGCCTATTCTGTGATTTCTTATGAACTAGATCTGTCTGCTCTTTGGGTTATTCAATGAGACCAGAAGGTTAAATTCATTTAAGTGTACTGGAGTACTCTCAAATGTGTACTGGAGTAACTGTTGAAAAGAAGACCAAGGCTATGTCCAGGTTCTAAAGAAAAGGATGACATGGTCAATTAATGATGCCTTAGTTAGGGCTAAGGGAAGAAGAGCCAGACCTTCGCTCTCCCTGCTTCATGGACAATAACATTCTAATTAAACTTCCCCCTAGGTTCTGTGTTTAACTTGTCACTCTTATCAACTTCTCAGCACTTGTAACTGACCCCTGACCCCAGACCCAGACCCAGACTGGATCCAGAGCCAAATGCAATTCTTCCCTCTGGTTTCATCATCCTTTTGTTGAAGGAATCCCAGGATTAGCACAACAAAAATAATATAGTTCATACTGAAGAGGTCAGGGAAAGATCAATAAGACGATAAGAAAATAGTGCAGACTAGGGGAAATATGTTCAAAGACATGTCAGCCAGAGTGTAGAAGGTACCAGCACAAGTAGCCCACCATAACTAATGGGAACCCACTCATGCAAATCTACCTTCAAAACATGTGCACCAAAATTTAAACTGTTCTCTAGGACACAGGCATCAACAAAATCATTAACTCCTCCAGAGGAACTTGACATAAGATTTTTATCATTGAGTTGTTTGAGATCTTGTTAATTTGCCATCTAATCTTAACAATGTAAAAATTCAGATGTGCTTGCAATTCCAATTTTCAAGTGGTCTTTCCTTTATACACATGTTTTTCCATTCCCCTTGGTTAATTAAGAACCATAATTTCTGTGCATATTTTCTTTTGCAGGTTGGTTAGGAAGGTTAATTATCTACTCCTTTTACTTGTCTTTTTAATCTTAATGGAACAAGCCATCAAATTTTCTGAGTTGGGACTCAAAATTTTCAGACAAAAAACAGACTTAAAGGTGGTCAGAATTTGAAGTTGCTATGCAGTTTATCTGGTCTGCATATCATAAATATTATTTACACTGAATCTTAAAGAAATGAAAAACAAAGAACCATGTAGAGGTTTCAAGAGATTTCTTTCCTGCATTTTTCTAGCATTTCTTTCTATTCAATTTTTAGGGAAACAAGATAGTGGATATTTATCTCTTTGGAAAGTTCTAAAGTTTAACCCATTGCCATATATATGTTCTAATATGTGTGTGTGTGTGTGTGTGTGCATGTATAAATATATACATATATATGTATATATATACACATATACATATATATATGTTAAATCAGCTATCTCCACACAGGCCCATTCATTTCCATTGTGTGATCTGCTTCCATTAAAATCTTGTGCCACTAGGATTGGAGAGTATACTCTTGTCTCCATAGTCTAGTGGACACTCTTGAGAGAGGAAAAATAAGGCTGCCCTGTGATTAGAAAGAACATTCAAATTCTTAAATATCTTAGAACAAAGGATGTTACCCTCAAACTTCTATTTGGTTATAATATCATATGATAAAATTGTTAGATGAAGCTACACTCTAACTACTTGCTTACCATAATTGAACATTCATATTCTGGGGTCCTCAGCCACTATTTTATCAGAAGCAGCTACTACAAGCCTTCAGCTATCCTTATCTCTGACCAGCACCAGAGAGGCTTTGACAACTGACTTAATAAAAAGTTGTACCCCATTTGTGAACAATGAATCAAAATGAAGTCTGTAAAAATTAAAAAAAATTAATTTTAAAAATGTTGCAAAGGATTTTTTGTTGGTGAAATTAGTGACTGGTTAATTAGCATAAGAGATGCTAGATACGAGTTATCATTGGTGAGGTTAGAAGTATTCAAAACAGGTGGATTAGAGGCACTCCCCTACACATACATGAAAACAACACAGCACTATACTAAGCCCTGTCATTGCAGCCTAATCTCTAAACACCCTGAGCCCAGCTAGTAGGTCAGCAGATTCTTGGTTTCCCAATAATTCACTGAACCCTGACATTGGCGTGGTGCCAAATTGCCTCAGGTGAACCTCTCCTGTAAGATATTTTTGGGGAGCTAAAAAGGACAGAGCTGGAACTTTGTCTACTTATAAAAACAAGGTATATGACTTGTGCTTTCTAATCAGCATCTGCATAAGGAAAAAAAAACTTAGTTTAAAATTTACTTTCATTATAAACAGAAACCTAGGGTGTGTGTATTGGGCAGAGGGAAACGATGGGTGGCTAATCATCACACCCTCTAATTACTGGGGACCACTGAGATCTGTGTTGGATAGTCCTGATCACAAAAGTCACTCTTCAAACATACCTGGGTGCACTGCTTCTTGCTAGACAATTCTACAATCTACATTCTATAAAATCCACCCTTATGCTAATGGGACTGATTTAAAAAAATAAAGCCGACACTGAGATAAGATAAAAATGAGATGGAGATCCTGAAGAACAGAACAAACCATATGGCTGAACAATAACACTAAGGAATGACTTCACTTCCCATGTCATATCTACTTATTTTACAACCAAACTGCATTTGAGAAAATTCTAGACTTCTGTCTTCTCAATGTTAAAAAGAAAAATCAAATTAAATTGTTATCTGATTAAACCTTAGTTAGCTGGTTTTATCCAGGGGTGTGGTGTGTACGGTGGGACACATGCTTGGGTGTGCACATCTCATATCAATGAAGACACACTTTCTGCACTGTCTCTTCCCCCTTTAAGGATGAGTGGAGGAGAAAGAAGACGGTCTGTGTATTCAAAGCATATTAATGGGTCTTTAGTTTGCAGACAGAAATGCCTAGAGCTGGCTTTGCGGGCAGTGAATAGAGAAAAATAGACAATATTAATGGGAGAACTTTTTGGAGTAGCTGAAGTCAGTTAAGAACAATTGAGAAATACAAAACCAACAATGGAAGAATACTAGATAGAGTTCAGGCTGGACAAAATGACCACAAGGCTTTCTGTGAACGGGATTACCAAAATTAAATTTCAATTTTCAGTTACTAATATTGTTGCAAAATATAAATCCCCTTGACTGTCAATAAAGTCTATTTCAGACACAAAGAGGGAGTGGGAGGGGATGTAGGTGGCAGTACAGGCGAGAAGCTGTCAAGAAAAAGCTATTTTTTGTTTTCTATTTGTGTTGACTCTGCAATACTGAAATAGCACATGTGAAATTTAAACACCAAACTAAAGTTGACCAGAAAATAACCTCCTCTAGGAGACAGCTGGATTACATATAGAAACCAATGTGGGTGTGTTAAGTTTGAATGTTTAAAAACAGTAATTAGGGTTAGTAATACTTTTCTTTGTAACAGAATCTTTTACCTAAAAACTTCCTATAAATAATTTTTACCTAAGGCTTCCTATAAAAAGATCATTTATTCCTATATTCATAACTCTAGACCCAGAGGGAAAAGGAATTGTAGCATCAGGAACATATTGAAGGAGCATGTTACTTTTCTTGGGGTTCATGGCTGGAATGATAGTGCCACCCCATTTTTGATATGCTGAATTCATGTCTCTCCCTGGGGCTGACTGGAGTTGAACAGACAACTACAGGGACTCCTCTAGGAAATCCAGGCAGAAGTCCATGCAGCTGCTCCAGCTGGGTGACATCGGACTCACAACCTGGAGCCCAGGCTCTCAGTGCCTGCTATCAGACCTTCACCCCTGGCATCTACCATCTGTCCTGGGACCCCCCTACCCTCCATCTTTCAACTGGAGCACTCTGTCCTGAGATGGTTTTTACTTACTTTTAGAGATATTTTCCCATATGGACACTATCTTTGTCCCCAACCAACTACCCCTCATAGCCATTATGTTAAGTAATTTGCAGAGTATTTAGACCAGGGAAATCAGAAATTTTTATGGTTGTTTTTAAGTGCCAGTTGTCAAACAATTACCAGTATGCATTACACTGCTGCATTGAGTATGAGGACTGGCCAGTAGTTAGCTACCAAGAAATGTGAGTTATTAACAAAAAAAGGTGAAGGCAAGACTCTCTGGCAAGTTAAAGGATTTTCCCCTATGTTTTCCCTAGCAAAAACAACATTTTACAATTACACAAAGAAAATTAAGTCAAACTATTCTTCAATGATAGGGAAACTTAAATTAAGCATACACCAAATTTCTCTATCCTAACAAGCTTTAACGATTTATATGTTCTTAGCAAAATTTACTTTTAACATTTCAATCTATGACATAGTCCTAAGATGCCTTATAAAAATAAACTGTTCATAATGGGTGGGTACCTTCACAGTGATCATGCCAAACTCAAGGGCCTGTAGGCTACATATTTCTATTGAAGTAGGCAAATGAGTCCCTACTTGGGAATCAGTTCAAGGACCAAACTCTTAAATACTCCAGGAACAATACAAATAGTTCAAAGATACAATTTTAAAGAAATGGCTGATGGATTCCCTCATCACCCCAACCAAGAAAGAAATCAATGTAACAAAATCTTGTCTGAGTCCCCAATTTTGCTGGTAAAGTAGATAGATGCATAGTGAGAGAAATCAATCAAACACCGTTTTGCCATTCTTTTGCACATTTATGGATATAATTTAAAATCAAGTTAAGTTTCCTGAAGTTTTTACTGTGTATTCTCCTTAGAAAGGGTGATAATTAAGAAAATGGATTTTCACTGTATTTTATTTTTTAGTATTAATAGGCGATATGAGCAAATTGAAAAGGGCCAACCTGAATTTACCAACAACCAAAGACCTGGCAATTTGACACCCTGTTATGGGAAATCCTAGGTATTTCAGAGACATTGTTAAGAACATTCTGACATTCCCTTTTACCATTCTTCTGTAATTAAGGATTTCATGATATAACTCAGTCCCATTCCATGTAGCAAGCCAATAAATCACCCCTAGATCCTGCAAGTCTCAGCCACTTAGTAATTCACAATAAATGTAGAGCTTTGCCCATAGTTCTGGGTGAGTTGTTTATTATTCTCATCAACTATCCAGATAATGGGGATGAAGAAAACTAGTCATTATAAATGGACCAGCACACTATCCCTGAGCCATAACAATTTTGAGTTTCCTTGAATCAAAAGGCAGATTCCTGTGCACAGGGTACAGTCACCCTAATAACTATTCCTAGTGCCCTGCTTGAGGCAGATGGGATTTGAATGACAAGTTATCTTGATAATTCAGTCAGTGGTTTGAGGGGTAGGCACAGTTGAGGTGGAACACACACAGCACTCTGCTATGGGTTGGATATGAGGTGTCCCCCAAATGCTCCTGTATTTATACAGAAATATCCAGAGGTGACATGATTAGATTATGAGAGTTATAGTCTGATCAGTCCATCCTAGTTTGAATGGACTGACTAGGGGATGACTGTAGGCAGGTAGGGCATGGTTGGAGAGGGTAGGTCAGTGGGGGCATGTCCTGGAAGGGTGCATCTTCTCTTCACTCTTCTCTGCTTCCTTGCCAACATGAGGAGAGCAGCGCTCCTCCACCAGACCCTTCCACCATGATGTGCTGCCTCACCTCAGGTCCAGAGTAATGGAGTAGGCCAACTATAGACTACACTTCTGCAACCATGAGCCAAAATAAAATTCCCTCCTCTACAGATGTTGTTCTTGTCAGGTATTTTGGTCACAGTGACAAAAAGTTAATTAATACACACTCCTAGGGAAGAAAGTAAGAAAGGTTTATGACATTGCACACCAAGAAGAATGTGAAAGGAATCTTTCTGCTCTAGAAACAAAGATGGTCAGGAAACCTTCATCTTTAGGAGCAATTATGCATGGGCACAGCTGCCTACTCCCCAAGAGAGAAAAACAGAATGCATGCTTTCTTTTTTTTCCCCATTTACAGCAGAGAAGCACAGCTAGACTATGGAGTAGAGGAGTTCTTAGCTGTTCAGGTTGTCATGCACCACTTCTGCTGGATTCCTAGACTAGGAGACCGGAAGGAGGAGAGGGAAGAGATGTCCTAGGAGAGAGAAGCCTTTTGGGGGGCAGCAGTTGAGAACACATGCCCATCTAGCTTCTCACCTCTCACCATGTAGAGTAGGGCTAAGAGGATGAGTGGCACATCAGGAATATGCTACTGTTCTCTCACCTTCCCCCTCCCTCTTCAGAGAGCTCAATGCTCAGCTATGCTCTTTTCCATCCCCCTCTCCTCTCAAAGACTTGTGTGATCTTGCTCATTTCACAGGACATGTAGATGCACTCCATCTCTGCTTCATACCCATTCGTGAATACCTCCAAAACTGGAGAAATGGGTACTTGAGGTTATCAACCTCTCTCAGCCACAGCCTTTTGGAATGAAGGGACACAGTTTCAAATCCCGTTTTCACTACTATCTCTTCAACCTAGGATAAATTACCTATTTGAGAGTTTCTGCATCTATCCATGAGAATAAATCTTATCTCCTAGGTTTCTTATGGATTAAAAGTGACTGACACTTTTTCATTGATTTGTTAATCACCTGTACATCTTCTTCTCTGAAGTGTCTGCCCTGTTCCCTAGCCCATTTATTGGGTTCTTTGGATTTTTGGTGTAAAGTTTTGTAAGATCTTTATAAATTCTGGAGATTAGTGCTCTATCTGAAGTACGTGTGGAAAAGATTATCTCCCACTCTCTAGGTTCTCTTTTCACATTATTGATTGTATCCTTTGCTGAGAAAAAGTTTTTTAGTTTGAATCCATCCCATTTATTGATCCTTGCTTTCGATTCTTGTGCTTATCCCATTCCTCTGGTTTATACCCAAAGGACTTAAAATCAGAATACTACAATAACACAGCCACATCAATGTTTATAGCAGCTCAATTCACAATAGCTAGATTGAGGAACTAACCTAGATGCCCTTCAATAGATGAATGGATAAAGAAACTGTGGTATATATATGCAATGGAATATTATTCGGCCATAAAGAAGAATAAAATTATGGCATTTGCAGGAAAATGGACGGAATTGGAGAATATCATGCTAAGTGAAATAAGCCAAGCCCAAAAAACCAAAGGTCAAATGTTTTCCTTGATAAGTGGATGATGATATGTAATGGGGGTGGGGGGATAGGGGATAAGAAAAGAATGGAGGATCTTTGGATTACATAGAGGGAAAGAGAGAGGGGAGGGGTGGGGTATGAAAGATGGTAGAATGAGACAGACATCATTACCCTATGTACATGTATGATTACATGAATGGTGTGAATCTACATCATGCACAACCATAGAAACAAAAAGTTGAACCCCATTTGTGTACAATGAATCAAAATGCAATCTGTAAAAATAAAAAAAAGTGACCAACACATGAGAAGCTGAAATTAATTATGAAATCTGATATAATTAAGTAATTTAAAACAAATGTAGAAGAGGACCTCAAGAAGACTGAAGCCAGGGGGCAGATTTAGTGTATGAGGAGAAGCAGGAATAGAAGGTCGAATGACAGAGACTAAAGGAAGCCCCATGACTGTTTTGAATCCAAGATCTCGGTTTTAGATGACAGTGTGGTCAAGTCAGTACACAGAGGACTAAATGATATCAAAATCCAGAACGAAATATACACATGGTCAAAAGGAACACTGCTCTTGATGAAGGCTTCCTTGTGGAGGGAGCTTGCTTAGCATAATGCTCTGGAAGGGGCTTATCTGGTTGATAAATCTAGAAGAATGAGCTGATCATGCTCAGCTCAGCTCTTCCCTTTTACCTCCTGGTTCACTTGTCCTCTGAGGGCAGCAGGCTGCCTTCTATCACCCACTAGCCCTTCTCAACCACAGCACAGCCAATGGCTAGGTGGCAATATCTGATTAAATAGTCCTCCAGCTGAGCCTTTATAAGTAATAAAGGTGGCACATCTTCTTTACCCTCATTTTCTTACCTTTCTTTACACTTAGGCAGGACAGAGAATTTTAAGGAACCCATTCAGGGAACCCAAGTTGTAACGGTATTTATGGATACTGGAAAAACTAAAAGAGAGAGGGGAAAACTAAAAATTGATCCAGTTGTATCAAAGCAATACTAATTAGAATAACTAGCAGAAAATATCATTATGACATGTACAATAATGATGAACAATATCACTGATGTAGCCCATCTTCGTTTGCTTTGAAATTTTATGTGACTATAACACTAAATGTGTTTCAAGATACTTAGGTTTCCTCTGCTTTTCTAGCACTCTAACACTACAAAATTGAGAGGCAATGGTTACCACATGAATAGATGCAGTTTGAGCAACTTGGTTTAAAGGTAGTTCTTGCCTCCAGCCTAAACCCTTACCCTATGGAATTTCTTGCACTGACCTGAAGGAAGTTGCTTCATTGCTTAAATAAATTTCATATGCATCAAGGGATCTGCACCTTCCACCCTAGGGAGGCAGTTATTTAGAGAGAAAGCAGTTAAAATGTGAAGTTCATCAAGAGTGGAAGCACTCAGGATGACCCAGAGGGCCTACTTCTAGGAAAGAAAATAGCATTTTAATTGACAGATTCGATCCCAGGTTCCTCTCTAGGGCCTTCCAATAGAGGTCAGGAGCTGTGACACAACTGCATGGTTTCAAATCATTTCCAATGCAGTTCACACCTGACCCCCATGAAATGCATTTCAGTCTGCAGCATCATTCTATATCCCAGTCTCAATCACTCTGTCCCCTCTCCCTATGTGCACAACTTTAGTATGAGAAGTTTAAACTGTGCCAGCCTCTGTGATTGATTAAGCACCTTACCTATGGACGACTTGAGCCCTTTCCTAAGTGCATCAGTTCTGTCCCCCAACACTGATCCCTCTGAGGGAAGTGAGTTCCCTCTGCTCATATATACACATAAAGAATTTCTTGACCCAATTATAGTCAGAAGGAGACTCTGACAAGGATTTACTCTTGAAACCAAGGATGCTGGCAGCTCAGGGGCTCTATTCACTACTAAAATCCTTAAATTTGGGAGCTGTGTTTCGTTTTCTTCTGAATCCCCAGGATTCAATGAGTAAATGAAGTGCTTGAAGTTTTAAAAGCAAATTTCTGCACTAAAATCTTTAGGAAATGTTCCATAAATTAACAAGGTATTGATCAAGAATAATGATTAAAGGGACTTCCTCATATAGGTGTAAGAGATTGTAACTTCAACTCAGCCAACACTTCATTACTCAGAAGTGTTCCTTCTTTTACACTCCAGATGGGCTGAGCTATTTTCACGTTTTCTGGGTTGGCCTGCTCAGAAGCACCCCCTTCCCCAGTGCAGCTTGGGTACTTCGACCATGCTCTATTTTATCTGGCAACTTCACTTCAGGGAAAAACTGAACACACACACACACACACACACACACACTGCTGAAGGTGAACTCTATTTGGCTGAAGAGGATAGCAAACTTTCCTTCAACCACTATAATTGGTTCAGGGATGACCAGCAAGGTGGAGGCTCAATCTAAGCCAATGGATGGGAAGGGCTGCTTCTTGGAGGGTTCTAATACACATGGCTCTGTAGTCTTCTGTGACTGCTATGAGAGTTGTTCTCTCATCCTGTAGGACGGAAGCAAAGAAGCATGGAGCCCCTAGAAACTGATGGAGCTGTCTTGTGACCACAGAAGAGGCCAGCCAGCCTTAGGGGAAAGCAGAGTGAAACCAGAGAAGACAAAGGTAGAACAAAATGAGGGCATTGGTGAAGCACTGGCCTGAGCCTGACTGACCTCTGTGACTTCTTAGTTACATAAGCTGATAAACACCTGATTGTTTTAGCCACTTTGAGGTCAGTTTTCTGTTACTCTCACATGACTTAAGTCAAAATAACTGAAGGGATCAAGGCAGCTTTTAGTACTATGCTATGTCCTCACTGGCTGCAGATTTTAACACGTCAAGGACAAGTGACCCGCTAGGGACTTTCAGTGCAGCAAAAGGAGTGAGAGAATGCAAAAGCCTTACCACTTCCTAGCCTATGCCCTCACCTCTGCCACTGGGTTCATTCAGTCATCTATCAGCATTCGTTGCATGCTAACTATGTCAAGCCGGTGCCCACAGAATGAACAGAAGCATCGTACTTATTCTTGAGAAGCTCATCCAAACCTGCAGAATGAATGTAGGCAAAGGTTTAAAAGGATTAAAAAATTAAATAATTGTGTTAAGGTATTAATATGGTGCCCACTCCAACAAATATCCTTTAATTTTAAGCCATATTATTTTTTCTTATTTTTTAATTTTTTGTTTTAAGTAATTATACATGAAAGTACAATGTATTTTGACATATACATAAACAGAGTATAACTTCTTATTCTGGTTATACTTCTGATTGGACATGATGTAGAGTTACGCAGGTCATGTAATCATATATGTACATAGGGTCATAATGTCCAATTCATTCTACTATCATTCCTACCCTCATGTCCCTCCCCTCTCTTCACTCCCCTCTGCCTAATCCAAAGTACCTCTATTTTTCCCTAGCCAACCCCCACATTCTGAATTAGCATCTGCATATCAGAGAAAACTTTCATAAGCCATTTTTTTATTTTGTATGTTTTAAATGTTTTTTATTGTTTTGTTTCTTTTTATTTTTACAGACTGCATTTTGATTCATTGTACACAAATGGGGTACAACTTTTCATTTCTATGATTGTACAAGATGTAGATTCACACTATTCATGTAATCATACATGTAAATAGAGTAATGATGTCTGTCTCAGTCCACCATCTTTCATACTCCCACCCCCTCTATGTAATCTAAAGTTCCTAAATTCTTCTCTTATCCTCTACCCCACCATCCCCATTATGTATCATAATCCACCTATCAGAGTAAACATAAGTTCTTTGGTTTTTTTAGGCTTGGTTTGTTTCATTTAGCATGATATTCTCCAATTCCATCCATTTATCTGCAAATGCCATAATATTATTCTTTTTTATGGCTGAATAATATTCCATATAATATTTAAAATAACTGCATAGAGGTATGAAATCAAACAAAATTACATCTGTGAGAACTTTTGTGCAACACAAAGCTCCATGTACCTAATATTTTGTAAATAATAGATGTCAGCATTTTTTCGACATCAACCTACATCATGTACTTGCATATACTGAGTATTTTACCTGTGCTGTCTCAAGCTCTTTTTTACAGATATGGATGTCAAAGTGCTGAGGATGTAACTAACTTTCCCCAAATCACACAATAAGAAAACTGAGGAAAACTTAGGCAGTTTGACTTCAGATCCTAGGCCTCTTGCCAATGTATTATTCTGCTGAAAGACTTCACACAGTGTGGGAAATAGAATAAAGTTCTCCAAAAATGTCTATGTCCTAGTCTCCAGAACTCATGGATATGTTAGAACGCATAGCAAAGGGGAATTAAGATTGCAGATAGAATTAATGTTGCTAGTCATTTAACCTTGAGATAGTGTTGCTGTCTAGAGCTCTAATGTCTCCCAAAGTCTCAAAGTTGAAGGCTTGGTCCCCAGTGCACCTATGTTCAGAGGTGGGACTTTGGGGAATTGATTGAATCATGAGGACTCTGACCTCATCAGTGGATTAATCCACTGAAGTGATTCATAATTTAAATGGACAATTAAAAGGTGGTGGAAAGTGGAAAAGATAGGACTTAGCAGAAGGGAGTGGGTCCTTGGGGGCTTGGAGACTATATTTTGCTGACACCTTGATTTTAGCCCAGTGAGATCCACTTTTTTAGATTTCTGACTTCCAGAACTGAAAAATAATAAATTAAGTCACTAAATTAATAGCAATTTGTTATAGTAGCAAACTAATGCAGAGTATGCATACATACTCATATCATATAGAGAAGGAAAAATTATTTTCCTCTACCCGTGTTAGGTTCATTGGTGGGATGGACTCCTGTAACAAAGGTAAATTATCAACAGAAAAATAGGCAGATGTTTATTAACATGTACACTTCCCAAATACATGGGAGACACTTAGGGAATCAGTAATTCACCAAGAGGGGGTTTTGAATTCAAACTTATATAACATATTCAACAAAAAACAATACATTTTTAGAGAAGTTTACAACATTGAGTCTCTAGGGACAGCAAATTGCAAGGAGGCAAATAACCGACAGACAAAGGCAATTGGTGCCATCTCCAGGTTGATGAAGTTCTAGAGCTGTCTTTGGTGGTTCACCTTTGTCCTCCCACTAGAGAGGGGAGGCTGGACACTTTTGCCTTTGTCAACTTATGTCCTGATTTTAGGGGAAAAACAAAAGCAGGGGTCAGGGGCTGAGGTCAGTCTTTCCTGTCTGCTTCTTTCCACTTGTCCTCAGCTCAAGATAACTTTTAGGAGAAAGAGACATATTTGGGGTGATATTTTGGGGTGACATATTCTGATTTCCTTTAGGAGGTGAAAGGTAAATAAAAGGAGACGTCCCCAAAATACCCCTGTGAAAAGTGATATCAAAATTCAACCCTGTAGCCAGGCACAGTTGTGCACACCTATAATCCCAGCAGCTCTAGAGGCTGAGGCAGGAGGATGGTGAGTTCAGTGCCAGCCTCAGAAACTTGGCAAGGCCCTAAGCAACTCAAAGAGACCCTGTCTCTAAATAAAACACACACACACACACACACACACACACACACACACACAAAAGGGCTGGGGATGTGGCTCAGTGGTTAAGTGTGCCCCTGAATTCAATCCCCAATGAGGGGGGGCAGGGGGATGGAATTCAACCCTGTAGGAAAAGAAGCACTGATCTTGGAAACATGAGAATTTGGTTATGAACCAAATACCAGAAGATTACCCAAGCTTTCTGTGCACTGGAGATGGAGCTGTAGAAGGACTCAAAGTGGTTTTTGGAAAGAAGCCAACACAATGTCGAGCACTCACCTGAGAGTCACCTGGGCTTTCTCTTCATAAACTCCCAAGGGAACACAGGCAAATCAGACTCAGCTTAGAAAAAAGCTAGAGTTTATGAATATTAAGAATGTCAAATAATTTGAATGTCATCAATAGAATTTGCTAAATGGAAATGGTGTGCCTTTTAAGTGGTAAGGTCCACATACCCCAAACTTTAATGCAAGAAATATTTCAGCCTATGGGCAATTTTAGAGTTGTGGTCTCCACATGCAAACATTCTTGCTCTTGCTCTTACTCTGCAGAGATCAAGTTCAAGCAGAATTGCATTCAGCAAAAAGAAAGAAATAGACTGATTTGTGTTCATTTTACTCCGCAAATAACTAGCACTGCATTTGTTACATAGGCTACTTCTCAAGAGGAATATATGTATTTAAAAAGCTTATTCTGGGGCTTTGATTCAGATCTGCATATCAAGGTTTCACCCTTTCCCCGGGTGACCCATTTGTCTGAGGGAGGCATTCAATTAGATTGCCAGAGCAAATCGATTCAGTATTGACCAGGAAAGGCTTCACACTTGAAAGACATATGATGCAGAGGTGGAGGTGTTGCCACCTCGAGTCAATACTCCAAGTGCCAGGGCCCAGATGACTCAGGAATATGAAATGAGGAAGGGTCCTCCCCAGGCGGTTACATCAGGGAGCAGAAAGCAGGCTCTTCCTCTTACACAGGATCAGAATGGGAGGGAGGAGCTCATGAAATGTGCTCTAGTAAAGCCAGGAACCTGCATCCCATTCTCTGCTAGTAGGAAAAGGGAATAAGGCAAACACTTCCTTGCTTCAAGAACCAATACCAGGATTTGAGGTTTCAATAATCTCATCTCTCAAGGTCACTGCTCTTTAGAGAATACCCTGCTCTCTTCAAATGTCCTGCCCCATAGGCACTCTCCTGCCACTCTGGTCCCTCTCTGGACCACAGTCTGACGGATTTATCAAAACTGTCTTCACATACTTCACACACTTTGTTTATCTTTATAAACAGAAGATAAAAGGGCTTAGTTATTTTGGAATTGAGTTCTCTTACATCTAAAAGCATCAAAAACAAGGTTCATCAGAGACAGCAAAATAGGTGTTGATCAATGAAAAATATGCTTTATTTAATATAAAACTGGTACTGAGATTAAAGGGCAGGAAGGACACAAGTCTGTGATATCCAATGCTGATTTTTAATCTTTGCTGTTTCTCAAATGGTGGCTTTGATTTGTTGGAATGTTTTATAACTATGAATATGTGACAGAATAAATTAAACCCTTGCTGCCAATCATCCCAAGTACCCACTATAGATAAAATTGTCCTTTATTTCCAGCTTGAAAATATCATAAAATTGACTCCATTAAGATAATGAGGACCCCCCCCCAACACACACACATCTTCATTTTAAGGTTTATCCTCTGTATATTTATAGCACTTCATTTTTATTTATATTTCCACATTGTTAGAGCAGGGTGACCATTTTTATTGTGTGGCACACATATCATTTAAGACATGTAGTTTCCAAATGTCACTGGTGAAAGCTGAAATCCATTATCTGTTACAGAAAGGATGCCCATCGCGCTGTGCACTTGGAGAAAAGAATAGAGAGGTTTAAGCCACAATCTGCATAATCCCAGGTAGAGGAGGTGGCGGCAGCAGCAGGGAGAGAAAGCATCATCTCTGACATGCAAACCATGGAGAAGAGCAGCATATATTACACATCAGGCCATCTGAATGCAGAGGACCCAAGAACATGTTTACCTACGTACACATGTGGCCATGAATCAGTCCAAAGCATGGACAGTCACTTGCAGAATCGTTTGATCAAGTCCACCAGACACAAATATGCACAATTCTACAGTTAACAAAACACAGTGGTAGCGCCTTCTGTTTTCATTTGAAAAACGTCAGATGAAATTTTAAAAATCTACCTTTTATGCTATCCAAAAAGATCCTCTTCCAAGAACACTTCTTTCACCCAGTATGTCTTTCCAAATAAATTTCAAATATTACTCATATTTCTATATGAAAATGCATTTCAAGTATTAAGTAAAAAGAGGGGAAAGAAGGACAATGAGAAAATGAATGAGCATATATCCTTAGGTTTCAAGAAGAATGACCTACATGGCTGAGCGCTATGGTGAACCTCTGTAAGCCCAGCAACTCAGGAGGCTGAGGCAGGAGGATCAAGAGTTCAAAGCCAGCCTCAGCAAGGGCAAGGCACTAAAGCAACTCAGTGAGACCCTGTCTCTAAATAAAATACAAAATAGGGCTGGGAATGTGGCTCAGTGGTCGAGGGCCCCTGAGTTCAATCCCCAGTACTGCCCTCCCCCCAGAAAGAATGACCTATACATCCCAGAACCCTACACAAACAAAAAGGGGAAATGTTTCTTTAAGAATCCATTTCTTCTATTACTCATTCCCAAACCATCATTTTCACTCAGTAAACTAGTGCTATGCACTAAAATGGTAAAAATGAAGACTATGTAAAAAAGAAAAAAACATGGAAAAGAGTCTATAAAATGCAAATGGAAAAACACATAATGTGTCTATACCATTATTATAGCTATGAGAAACTATTTATACCTGAATAAGAAGTTCATAAAAGACCGTATTATTCACAGATATGATAACAGCAGTTATTTTTTGTGTGGAAGAGAGTGGCAGTTAAGGACAGACTTTTTTTTCTTTTTCTGTTTTTAATTTATTATTTATCTTTATAATTACTATGTATTAGTTTTTCATTTAATTCAAATTTTTAAATATTTTTATTTTAAAGGCTCAAAAGGATGACAATTCTTGATGTGGTTCATAAGACAGTACCCTAAAATATGACTTTAGGAGACCAGAATATGCTACCCTCAAATATTCCTTTTTGGCATAAGGAATATTTTGAGCTGCTTATTTTGAGAAACAGCAGATGTAGGAGTAGCTGTGAAAAGCTGCCCTTTTGTAAAGAAAGCATGGATCTACAAAGGAAATCTCCATTTATAAGGATTTCTCCCTCTTGAACAGTTGAAAGATGAATAATACCATCATAATTACCATCATCATTCAGAGAACAATGCGGTTTAAGCTTGAAGTCTAAGACAACTCTTCAAGGTTTAACTCTAATGAGAGATTTACTCATTTCCCTGAGTTATATCTCATATACACCAGAAGTATACATTTTATTAATCTTCTGTTTGTTTTTCTCTTGTAAATTTGCCTCTCATTACAGGGGTTTGTCCCAACTAAGGACTATGGACAGTAAAAGATAATTATTTTTTTCTCCCCTGCACTCTAAACTTGACCCCAACCTTTTTTTTTTTTTTTTTTTTTTTTGGCAGAGTAAAATATTTTCATAAAGCACTGAATTCACAAGGCCAGGAGAAAATACTACCTTTAATGCTATCCAAAAAGATCCAACAGGGGCTTCCTCTGTCTGAACCTCAGGACTTTCTCATTATTTATAAATTGGCAAATGGCATACAAGTTTGGGAGAATTTAGGAAGAAAGAGTAAAAAAAACACAAGAAGGGAAGTACGGGGTATAGCTGTGGCCACTGAGCTTTCCTGACATTTTCTCACAGTATTATGATAAAAACTACATTAGTGGATCAGGTTAAGCCTAAATCACTTTGAGAAAATGTGTAAGTAATCAGTATAAAGGACTCATCTCTTCCTTACCTCAATACCCTTTGGTGGGGGACTTCACCAAGTTAAATAGTGCTTCTCCTTGCAAAAAAGTATTCAAACTCAGCTGAATGAAGCCTGAGAGCAGGAGGTGACATTCTTGAGTCTTTTTTAACATCTGAATAAGTGTGAGTGAATATGATACTCAAAAAAACAAAAACTAATAGCAACTGTAGACCAAGCACCACAGAATAGTATGTTCACTCTGTCAGGGTTCATATCCTTTGCACTATCTTCTTGACAACAAAGACAAGATCTCACCAACTGACTCACCAACAGAGATTTCATCAGTTGTAACAAAATCAGGAAAGATGCTTCATTTGTCTTCCAGGAAATAATTGGGGTAAAATATAGCAGTTCTGGTTTTCAGGGGAAAAAAAAGTAGGGGTCTTTTTTGTCTAGACACAAATTAACCACATGGACACGAAGGGGAAAAGTACTGAAATGAATGAGACTGATAGGTAAACAGGATGCCAAAAAGCACAGAAATCTAAGTGAGGTTGACAAGATGGCTGACAGGAGGTGCCTGGTCCACTTCCCTCCACAGCAAAGGACCTAAACAAAGAGAAAACAGCAGCTATTTGGCAGGAGTGCTTGAGGCACAGAACCAGAGTACAGTGGGGAAGTGAAAGAGACGTGTTGGAGCATGGAGATTCATTATGGCCTGATAAAGAGGGATCTAAGCACATGGGATTCACCATTCAGTCTCTTGAGATCAACCCTGAACTAATAGGAACTTTTCAGGGAATGGGTAAGCAGGAATCACCCAAAGTCCACACGCACCCTATGAACCCTGAAACGCTGCTGTTGAAGAACACTACAGAGGTCCTGCACTCCATCTGGGGAGGTGCTGGGCTACCACACCACTGCACTGCCTCAGAAGAACAGCCAGTCCATAATGTACCCTACCGCATCCAGGCTCCTACTGCACCATGCTGTCTAAGATCCTGCCCACCCAGGGTTCTATGAAGCAATAGGCACCTGCTCCCAGCATAACCAGTGATCCCCACAACCCAGCCAGGTGACTGGGTCGTCCACCTTACCATGGCCCTGGGAAGCCCCTTGGCAGCTGATCCTGAGCAGTTCAGCCTGCAGAGGCTCCCAGGAAGTAGGTAGGTAACCCAACCATCCTTCTGCAGCCTGAATAAGAAGTTGAGCTACCCAATCTCCGAAGCTGGGCCTGCTGGGGCCTGAGAAGCAGACAGGTGGCATTGACCAACCAACTGCCATAGACTTTGGATAGCAACTAAGCAGATTTTCTTGAGGAGGTCAGCCCTGAGGTTCAGAGAAGTTAGCCATAGAGCGCTCAGACACTGACAGGTACCTTGTCCTGACCCATAAGGGCAGCCCAGCTTCCATGTAGACTTCAGACACTGACAGGCACCCCCCACTCACAGCTGGAGGGACCTTGTCCAGATCAACCAATAATCTACATTGAGGCCAGCATTACTTTGATACCAGAAGCAGGTAAGGATACAACAAAAAAAGAAAACTATAGACACCAATATCCCTAATGAACATACATGCAAAAGTTCTCAACAAAATACTAGCAAATCAAATCCAACAGCAAAAAAAACAAAAGATTATACAGCATTATAAGTGGGATTTATTCCAGGGATGCAAGGACAGTTCAACATACACAAATAATGCAATACATTATATCAACAGAATGAAGGACAAAAACTATATTTCAATAGATACATTTGATAAGTTCAATATCCCTTCATGATTAGAAAAAAAAATCAAAAAAATTAGGTATTGAGGGAAAGTACCTCAAGACAATAAAGGTTATCTATTACAATCCCATAGCCAAAATCATATTAAATGGGGAAAAGTTGAAATAATTCCCTCTAAAATAAAAAACTACACTGTACACTTTCACTGATCCTATTCAATGTAATATTGGGAGTAATTCAGAGCAACAAACCAAGAGAAAGAAACAGAAGGCATTCAAACAGGAAAGAAGAAGGTCAAATTATCTCTGTTTGCAGACAACATGATTTTATATAGAAAAACCTAAAGATTCCACACAAAAAAAACCCTCAGAATTGATAAAATTCAGTAGGGTTGTGGGATACAAAAATCAACATACAAAAATCAGCAGTTTTTTTAATATATCAATCACAAAATTACTGAGAAAGAAATCAAGCATCCCAATCAGAATAACTTCAAAAAATTAAGCCTAGGAATAAATTGATCCATTACTAATTTAATAAATAAAGTTCATAGAGTGAAATTTACAAAATAATGTTAAAAGAAATTAAAGAAGACACATAAAAGAATGAAAAGACATTCTTTGTTCATAAATTGGAAAAATTGATATTTTATAATGTCCATACAACCCAAAGCAATACACATTCAGTGTATATTCTACCAAAATACCAATTACAGAAATGGAAAAAACTCCTAAAATTTATATGAAACCACAAAAGACCCCAACTAGCTAAAACAATCCTGATCAAAAAAGAACAAAACTGGAGGCTTTATACTTCCTGATTTCAAAACATATTACAAAGCTATAGTAAGTAATGAAATCAGCATAGTACAGACATA
This sequence comes from Glaucomys volans, assembly GCA_020662805.1. Classification (NCBI taxonomy): domain Eukaryota; kingdom Metazoa; phylum Chordata; class Mammalia; order Rodentia; family Sciuridae; genus Glaucomys; species Glaucomys volans. The sequence goes on from JAJEJO010002618.1 coordinate 473,330, forward strand.
AAAACAGACATGGGAAGCAGAACCAATGAAACAGAAGAGAGAACCCAGAAATAAAGTCATATTTATAGCCACCTGATTTTTGACAAAGGCAGCAAAAACATACATTAGAAAAAGGAAAGTTTCTTCACTAAATGGTGCTGAGAAAACTGGATATCTATGTGCAAAAGAAACAAACTAGATCCCTATTTCTTAGCACATATAAAAATCAACTGAAAGTATATCAAAAACTTAAATATTAAGGCCCCAAATTATGAAACCACTAAAAGAAAACGTAATAGAAATGCTTCAGGAAATTGGTCTGGGCAAATATTGGTCTGGGGTTTGATTCTAAAAGCACAGACTACAAAAGCAAAAATTGAATGGGATTACATCCAACTAAAATGCTACTATACAGCAAAGAAAACAATCAACAAAATGAAGAGACAATCTACAGAACAAAAGAAAATATTTGCAAACTATTCATCTAACAAGGGTTGATCCAGAATATTTAAGGAACGCAAATAACTCAAAAGCAAAATCATTATCATCATCATCAATTTTCCCATCATTATCATCATTATCATCATCATCATCTGATTAAAAACTGGGTAAACAACCTGAATAGATCTTTCTCAAAAGAAGATATACAAACTGGGTGTGGTGGCACACGCCTGTAATTCCAGCAGCTCAGGAGGCTGAGACAGGAAGATCAAGAAGAGTTCAAAACCAGCCTCAGCAAGGGCGAGGCACTAAGCACCTCAGTGAGACCCTGCCTCTAAATAAAATACAAAATAGGGCTAAGGATATAACTCAGTGGTGAGTGTCCCTGAGTTCAATCCCCAGTAACCTTCCCCTCCCCCCAAAAAAAGGATATACAAGTGACCAGGAAGAGTCTGAACAATGCTCAACATCACCTATCATCAGGGGGAGTACAAATCAAGATCACAGTGAGATCATCTCACCCAGTGAGAATAGTTGTTATGAAAACACACACATGAGAAATGAACGTTGGCAAGGATACAGCGGAAGAGGAACTCTCAGACACTGTGGGCAAGAAGGCAATCTAGTGCAGTCTTTATGGAAAACAGTATGGCAGTCCCTCAAAAAACTAGAAATAGAATTACTATATGATCCCGCAATTCCACTAGTGGGTTTATATCCAAAGGCACTGAAAATCTGGAAAGGAATTGAAAATCTATTTGTCAGAGACATCTGCACTCACATGTTCATTGCAGTGCAGTTCACAATAACCAAGATATGGAGCACTTTAATTTGTAATAAATTAATAAAATATATTTAGAAAAAAATAGAAATTTTATTTAAAAACCTGTTTGTTTACAGCATGGATTGAATATTTAAAAACTTGAACAAAATATCTGAATATAGAATGGTAAAAACAATAGATACACAAAGAACAGGTTAAACAGAGCCTATCCATACTTTCCAATGACTAATTTTCAAAATCATAGAAAGCAAATGAAAACTTTTGGAGAGAGGTAAAAACATGTAGTTTGTTATGTATTTATCAAAATAACATGGAAGGGCAACCAGCCATAAAGAACATGATCCTAACTGTTGCAATACAGATGTAGTAGAGGTAGCAGGGCTCACCAATCACTCTATCTGTTCCCCCCAGTGGAATAAAAAAGCAGCCTAATCATTAGGTCAGCACTTGAAAGACAGCATCTCAACCCAGAACAGCTTTTGCACAAGGAACTATTTTATGAAACCACTAAGATTTAGAGGTTATGTGTTCCCATAGCATGACCTAAACTAAAACAATAGTTAACTTTTCTTTCTCTTAATATGGCAAAAAACTGATCATTGAAAAAGATTAAATAATACTAATATTTTGAATATATGAGAAGGGCAAGAGGGATTCTAAACATTTAGGATTTTAGTGCCCATTTTATCAACTTGATATTAATTAGTACTCAATGGCAAAAAAGGGTTCCATGATCAAGTAAGTTTGGGAACCAGAGATACTATATCCCTTCCTAGAGATTTAAAATATTAAGTTGTATTTAAAAAAAAACCTGTATAACTGTATTCAATCCAGAATTTTTCAAGAAAATTAGCAATACGCCCATCAAAGAGAACTTAGGAAATCCTCCTCTATTCCCTCCACTCAAAGAGAATCCATTCGCATACTGATAAAGTCTACATCTGGTTACTATTAAAACTTATTTTCCTATCCTAAGCATCCATCATCTTGTGAATGGGGAGGTGGTGTTGACAGGGTTGGGGAATAGTCGAGATATTTAACAATATATCTTGGGCATTAACCAATGAAATCAACTCCGGGCCCCATAAGCCTCTAGGTTTCAAAGGTTTAGTTTTTGCATCGCAGGGAAATCCAGGAGGCTGAGGGCAGTGGAAAGGATAGGTACCCAGAATAATGATAAATACCAACTGATAGAGTTTACATCTTATATCCAGTACTAAATGTTAATGCTGCTCATAGGTAAGCAAAAGGTAACTACTACTAAAGATTATTATTGGAACATTTCTTTGTCATCATTTGCCTAACAGACTTAAATCTTGCTTAATATTTTATTTATTAAGACCTTTTATCTTATAGCGATGGGTAAAATTTACACAGGTATTGAAATCCAGAACATTTTTATCAGGCATGTGTGATGTGACTGGCACTGTGGTAGGTGCTTCCATAAAATTAAAGTAGAAAATGTGTTTTCTCTTTAGTCCAGGACATATTAAGACATTGAACTAATATATTCTTGTAGACTGAAATGCTGAAAATGCAATAGTCTAACTGGACATTTGGCAAGGGTAGTTACTTTTTTTTAAAGTTTTGTTTCATCTTATTATAACTAAGGCACAGCATGAAGACATATCTATTAGACATCTATTAGGAAGAGTCCTGTATGGAAAACTATTTGACTTTATTGAAAGCATATTTTATTTTACTGGTGAAAGAAGCTTATTGAAGGGACAATTGTTAAAGGTTACATTACTTATCAAGATAGAAAGATGCCAAAATATTTTTTAGAAATTGAATCTTCTCACCACCTGATGTCAAGTTTATCTGATAAGGGTCATTTTTAAAATTTGTGGAATATTCTGGAAAATTATAACATGAGTTTGAAATGGAGTGAAAAGGGAGTCAATTAAATGAAGCTTCTAACCAAAATTCTTATCCGTTAACAAGATATATTAAACTCTGTGTTGAATCCAAACATCTAAGAAAATGTACTATTCATGTGACATTTAAGGGACCCCAAACAAAGTCCTTTGGGTGGATAAATTGATCAATAATGATCTAAAACATTTCTCAAAAATCTCAGCCTCTACAAATGTAATTTATGTAAATGATGAACCTGACCAAGACTGATGCAAGAATCATTCTTGGCTTTTACAGAAAAACTGTCATCATTGTTTACTCTATGTCCATTAAATAGAAGGCAGATATTTGAGGCATCAATCTAGAGAACAATGAGCCCTGACTTTCCCCAAACAGAAATTAATTGTATTCCTCCATGTTTACTGATCCTTCTTTACCATGTTTACATCTCCTTAAATTTTAATTAGGGTTTTTACCTTTCACTCAAATGCCCTTAAAATATTCAATCTTAATGACTGCATATTCCCTCATCATTTATTAATTGTAAGTTTGTTGGAGATTTTATCCCACTTGGGTTGACTTTAAATATCCCAACTTATGACTCCTTGCTCCATATTACAAGGCCAGACCCTGCTATGGTAAAAGATGATAGGAAAGTTTTTTTTAATCAGTTCATGTGGGATTAAACTACTCAGACATGATGTTCTGCCATGGTCTGTAATTTTTTCTGTTTAAATTATAACTCACATAGAATTCAGAAAAGACTTTCAGACTATGCAGAATTAGATTTAGAATTCTAACTCAGGGGCACATCCCTGAGGTAATTAGCAGTTAAAATCAATATGGGCCTCTACTGTTAGGTGACTACTGAAATAATCCTCAGTTTTAATGCAATATAGTGGGTGAGGGAGTTTTCGCTTATGTAATTTACTTTCCATTATGAATTCTCTTCCTTCAATTGGATTTATTTAAAATAGTTCTGTTTTATATTCTTTTACAAATGTCAAGGAAACACGGTATACCTATTTATATGAAAAATCAATAGTTCCATCACCATTTATTAATTGAGTTCGTTGGGAAGAACTAGGATGCTAAGGTGAACGGAATTTCTTATTAACTGAGAGGAAGCCAGAGGATAATTAGCTAATATCTTGAAACACCTAAACTGCATGCATTTACTCCCAGTTTAACATGATGTATCAAACCCTTCTGACACTCCTTCTTTGAGAAGGACCACCCAACCAACCAAACTGGGAGAAGACAGAAACAAAATACAGAAAGCAGATAGACAAGTGATCCCGACTTAGAAGACCTAAAAAATTTAAATTCTAAACCAGCAGTGAATGAAACCAGTTATTATTTCCTCAGAGTCATGAAAAGTCTTAGTTGTGAGAGTTACTATGTATCTCTGAAAAAAACAGAAAAGTGGACAAAGATGAAAATAGGAAGATTGGCTGTATATTTGTATAAGGAGCCCTTAGACCTCTACATATTCTCCATATCCTGCAGGACACTATTGGATGCATTATCTGGAAATGATGACTATGAGGGATGATGGACTGGGAGATAGCAGGGACACAAAGAGCAAGGGTCATCACACTATAGTGTTATGGGCTGGCTACATAAAACCACATACTGAAAGGTACAATCCCCAGATTCTCACTCTCCTGTGCTTTCAGAACTCACAGAGTTAGTTATACTTATTTTTCACCCAACTGGCAAGAGTTTGGGCAGTTCCTTTCTGGGGATAAACTAGCTCCAGAGGAAAAAAGCCACAGATAATAGTGGGGGAGAGTGTCTATTAAGAGGCAGAAGCAACAAAATGGCTTAATCCAATCATCCTACACTAAAGCTCACTAGTGACAAGATTTTACACATAGAACTTGCAATCACAATTTTAGCAACCCCTTCTTAAATATGGGGAAAAAAACCCAAAAATTTTCCAGGAAAAAAAAAGAAAACTTTTCAAAGTCACCATATTAGTCATCTTTCCATCACCATAATGAAATAACTGAGATAATTAATTTATAAAAGAAAAGATTTACTACTTCACAGATCTGGAGGTCCAGTCCATGATGAGGCAGATACATTGTTTAGGGCCTCTCGTGAAGGTGCCAGATGGCAATAGTGGAGAGTTCATGGTAAAACAAACTGTTCAATTCATGACCAATAAATGAATAAAAAGGAAAAGGGAAGAGGCTGAGGTCCCATGGTTCACTTTGAAGGTTCCACAGTAACCTAAGGACCTCCCACTAGACACTACCTCCAAAGTGTTGCACCACTTTCCAATAGTGCCAGCAGGGGAACCTAGCCTTTTTACACATGGACCTTGGGGGATGTTTAACATCCCAACCATAGCAGTCACTAATATGCTCTGGTTGATAAGAGAAGATTGCACATAGAACAAATCAAGGAAAAGGATCTGTGTGAAAGAAGCATTGTCCTCAGTATCCCGCCGCCGCCAAAAAGGAAATAGATCCTAAAAGTTTCCAGCGAGAAATACAGATCTCATACAAAGAATTCAAACAGAATAAAACTCTTAGTAACAATATTAAAAGATAGAAATTACTCCAACAAGCTTGTAAGGGAAATTATTTCAAATCTAGAATTCTATATTTATATTATCAATAAGCCTGGCAAACGTCTGAAATCCCAGTGGCTCAGGAGGCTGATGAGGCAGGAGGATCAGGGGTTCAAAGGCAGCCTCAAGGGTGAGGTGCTAAGCAACTCAGTGAGAGCCTATCTCTAAACAAAATACAAAATAGGGCTGGGTATGTGGCTCACTGGTCGAGTGCCCCTGAGATTGATCCCTGTTAGCAAATAAATAAATGAATAAATAATCAGTCAAGAAAAATAGTAGAATGAATAAATTTTTATGAAGGATTTAATAAAGTTGTCTTGCATGCTCTCCTTTTGGGGGAGACTACAGAAGATGCACTCTACCACAAGAGGGAATAACATTAATAGATGAAAAAATGGACTCTAAGACACAGGAGCTCCCAACAGGAAACAGGAGACAGAGAAATGCAATTCTTGGAGTGATCATGAAGGAAGTTCTCAGAATGACAGCTGTCCATCAGGGCTAGAGAGCAGCAATTCTAGGAACATTTCCTCCAAGGGGAGAAGAGAAGCCAGTTGATGGACTTACATATGTGAAAGTGGTGACTAACTAATGGGCAAGTCATACTTCTGCTACAGGGTTCAGCACTAGTTGGTAACAGGCATATGGAGAAATATATATGGAAAAAAATGTTAACTTTATAGAAAAACTCAAAACATTTTCAAGGAAGAAAATGTAGTCATAGAAGCCAGCATCCCATAGATAGTGAGAAAATCCATATAGTTAAAAGTGTAACCATTAAATATTGATGGAGGTTGGAAAAGTCATACTAGAGAGAGAGTTGCTGAAAGAATGGTATAAGGGTGCTTTCGTCTTCTATGGTATAAAACCAATAAGTAACATGAAAACTAAACAATCAAAACAGTAGGAAAACATGCTATTTAAAAATACATAGTTGAAAACATTTCAGTGGCTTGAAGTTTATTTGTTCCATGGTTCCAGATACCAGTCTTAAGTGCCACCTGTCAAGCAATACTGAGAAAGTCAGGAAGCCTATGACTAAACCACACCTATTCCACAACCAGAGTGAGGCACAGAGATGGCTAGTTCCCTGACTTGCTGCTTACACCTCACTTCAGGAGCATGACCCACCTTCCTGGACCCTGGTGCTTCTGTTCCTTACCCAACCTCCTATACCTGTACAGGGTCCCTTAGATACAAAAGAATGAGATTTATATGGAGATATCATGGGCAAGAGGGCTGGCCTGACAGTCACTGAAGGTCAGCTCTATTCTAGATAGTCAAGCCCTCACTTAGAACCACTCTAATAGTGTGTCACAGGTTCCTGGACCTCGCTCCTCATACATAATTTTCTCTCATACCAATGTCATAAAAAATAAAATAGTTGTGATGTCACTCACTAAAGTTCCAAAGAAATGAATTAAATTTTCAAACATTCAAACATGATAATTGTAGCCTTTGTATCATCTGAGGTTTGCAATGTAAACAACCCCAGTTAAAGAATTGACTTAACGTTTAAAATCTCCTCCCACCCATGTCTTTAAACACTTGTATCAGTTTTCTGTTACAGCTATAACAAATTACCATCTTCTTAGTGGCTTAAAACAACATAAATTGCCTATCACATTTCTGTAGGTTGGAAGTGCAATGTGGTTATCACTGGGCTAATACCCAGATGTCATCAGCGCTGCATCCCTTTCTGGAGGCTCGAGGGAAGAATCTGTGTCATTATCTTTTCCAGTTTCTAGAAGCAGTCTTTTAACTTTGGTGTGGCCTCCTTTCATCCTCAAAATCAAGAGCAGGTCCAGTCCTTCTCACATCAAGCTGACCTTTTCTGCTTCCCTCTTCCATTGTTAAGGACTCTTGAGGTTACATTGACACCATGAAATAACTCAGAATATTCTCAACATCTCAAGGTCATGTGATTAGCAACCCTAATTTCATCTGCAACCTTAAATCCCTTTGCCATATAATCTAACATATTCACAGGTTCCAAGGATTAGGACATGGGCATCTTAGAACAAAGGGTAAGGGAGGATTACTATGCCCGCCATAACCTTATTAAAATTAATTTCCAAATATTCCTTTTAAAAATGCTGTTCTGCAAATATCAGTTATTTCAAAAACTATTTATGTAATTGAAGTATTTCAACAATGACAATTATATATATGTATTAGGTCAATAATTAACTTGAATAGATACTGGCAAACCATACCTATAATTTCAAAAAAAATATATAGAAGCAATGCCATGGTCATAAAAATATCAACTGATTTGCTGAAAAAAAATACCAATTTCTGAAAAAAATGATGCTGCATAGATGGTATGGATGTAGTATTTTTCTCTTTATAGAATCTCAAAACACTTTGCCAATTTGACTTCATTAAGCCTTCTAGTTCAAAAAGATAGTCTATTTCCCTGAAGGTTGGGTCCACTCAAAACTTGAGTTCTTCCTATATTGATGTTAAAATTCAATTAAAACTTAATTGCTAGTGAACATTAGCATCATCTTAGATGCTTGTTGAGAATTCAAAATCCCAAGTGCTACCACCAGAAGTTGTGGTTTCATAGGTCTAGTGGGGAACACAGGAATCTATATTTTAATGCACCTGATAAGATCTCAACAGGAAACAGATGACACACTGAAGTTGGATAACTTAGGAATGATTAATAAAGACAGCATTCCCAAGACATGTAGACAAGGTATAGGGAGACCACAAGGGGTAATGCAGTATGCAGGTCTAGTAACACTCTTGGCCTGAAAGGAAAGGGGAAAAGAAAAGTAATCACTAGAATCAGAGGGAAGGAGTTGAGTAGAGAGGGCTACTTCCCCAAAGGTGTGGCCTTTGTTGAGGGATGCAGTAGCCCAAGGAAACCCAGCTGAGAGAGAAGCAGGAGAACCAACAGCCCAATGTCACTCTCTTCTCTTTTTCCTGGCTACTTCTGATACTTCCAACTACCAAACTTCATAGGAAGCCAAAATGGTATGGAGCCCTTTGATACAGTCCATTACAGGTCAGCCTCCTGAGCCACAAAAGAGGACAGGGAGGAACTGAGAGTAGGTCTGAAGTTGGTCCAGCACCAATAAAACAGATACCAAAAATGTGTCTGTTGTCTACCTCTCCCCACCCCCATCACACACACACACACACACACACACACACTCACTCAGTGCCTTCCATGCACAGAATTTACTAAAAAAATTCCAACCACTTCCAGAGGGTGCCTCCTCTGAGCAAGGATATGAAAGAGGGTCAGCACATAAAAAGAGAGAGGTTGGTCCCATGAAGTCACTCACAGAATCTGGAATGTTCTCCTGGCTGTGAAGACAGCAGACTCTATTTACCATTGGAAAAGTGAAAGTGCCTGAGGTCAAAGAATGCAGACTGGTAGAGCTGAGATCAGTCTGTTTCCAGAATTTGTGGAACAAGTAATAGGTGTGAACTTCCTCTAGGTCAAGTGGGCCACACAGGAGAGAGCAGGCCCCTTGAGAAAACCTCCTACAGCAAGTCAGTGTTGGGTGGACCTCTGAAGAAAACCAGGATAGTGGGAGAAGACAAACTACAGCTGCACTTAGATGACCCCCCTCATGCATGCTTAGTCAATCGATCAGTCATTCAGTACAGGCATTCTGATACAGCCTAGGAAAAGTGTGACAAGCTTCTCTGGACTATGTAAACCTCCCTGAGTATGGTAAAATGGACAAGAAAATAGATGGTTCACGTGGCATTCTTATTCTTGGAATTAAGAGTTGAGTGAAGTAGTTAAGAACATAAGTTCTAGATATGAATTGCCTATATTGAAACCACTTCTCTGCCATTTATTGGCTGAGTGATCTTCAATAAGTTACCCAGCTTCTTTATGCATCAAGTCCACCACTTATAAGATAAATATAATAATAGCACATACTTCCAAGTATTTTGAGTATTAAAAAAGACAATCCTGGTTCCATGCAGAGTCCTGAGACACAGCAATACATATGAGTTTTTATAATTTAAAAACTTTTATGGGGTTATTATTATATATTATCTTTAAGTAATCATATGCAAAGAACCAAATTTTAGTATAAAACCCAATTCATCTAAACTCACTCTCCTTTTGTTTTACCATAAACTGCTCAAAACTTGAATGAATACAGACTTTTGATGTATGAGACTTACTTACTGGCTCTCCTACAAGGAAAGGTGATAGGTTAATTAATTAATAATCATTTATTAAAAGCTCAGTTTGCACAGAAAGCTATGTTAAAAGCAGTGAAAAGCATTATCATTCAAATTGAATAGAGATGTGCTAAGGGGATATATTGCCCAATGGCACGGTCAGGGGGAATAGCAATTAATAGAAGAAGACTTCCTACAGGAATTGAGTTTTGAGCAAGAAAAGGATAGATTAACTTCACTGACAGAGTTGATGTGGGAGGCTTTTGAGTGGGGAAGAATAGCCTGGTAAGGGTGGAGAACTGAAAATTAAATGGCCATAATTTACCACACACCTCAAAACTCCAGGTAGGAGTAGATGGGTTGAACAGGGTAAAGAAGTGAGGTCAAAGGAGAAAACCTCTCCCTGCTCTATAAACCCTCCAACTTCAAGCATCAAAGTCCACTTATGCACAAAAATGTGTGTCATTGGTAGCAATCCCCCAGTTTCCAAAATGAGGGTTTAGTGAATCTCTGTGAAAAATAAGTAAAAATTATTACCATAAGGGAAGTCATTAATGATTACTGCTGCCCAAAGTTTAGCTATTTCTATGGCTGAACAAAGAACACAGGAAGAAGTATGGGTGTTAATTATATCTTCCTGATCTTTTAAAAAATTTCTTAGATTCCTATTTTCCTGTCCTGTAAATCAGATAAATTTGAGAATATACTCACAATAAAGACTCTCTAGGAAATGCCCTTGGAGTGTGATAGACTTGGGGGGATAATGAATTCTGCTTCATTCCTTTCTCACTCATCCCAGATCACTACCAGCACTACTTCTAATCAATGTTAAACTTGAACAAAAATCCATGCAGGTTTAAAGGACCAGATGACAGGTTTATTTCTACAGGAATTAGCTTCCTTAAAGAAAAGGCAAAATTCCAATAGAAATTGGGTTGGTTAAATTGGCACTCTCTAGATTTGAGGTCAGCAAAAATCATAAAAGGCTTTTTACCTCTTATATTTCCATCCTGAATGATCTTTAAGATGGAGAAAAACAAGAAGTTGGAAAAAGAATAAAAAGCAACTCCTGCTCACTAAAAAGATTTCAATATGGAGAAAGAAAAATACTGTTACAATTCTGGTGATAGAACAAATGCCTCAATTTTAAGCTAATGTTAATGTATGAAATTTTTAATATCATTGTCAGGTTTATAGGGTGGGAGAACAAAAATTGACTCATGACATATCTGAAATGCATAAAATGATATATACACTGTCACTGTATTTGAAAATTAGGTAATAAGGAAGTAATGTATCCTAAGCCACAGATAGATAAATTCAGAAAAATTAAATGACTACATTAAAAGAATCCCACAAGCGAGCCACCTCTGGCTAGGCTAGTTTCTTTTATCACAATCTAGTTTCCATTTCATTAACCTCTGGGTCAGAGCCTCCAGAAAACTGTTGGTTATTTCTCAAATGGAGATATAAATGTGAAAAACAGGAACTGATCAAGGAGGAATTCAAGGAAGATGATGGCAGTTTAAATCTCCCCAAATCTTCCCCATAAGAACAGACAGAGCAATTAGAACACAAAACTCATGAGCAATATTTACATCAAATGGTGACATTTAGGTGATAAGATTTCCCCAGGAACCTAAAAATGTGAGCAAATGGAGATAAACTACCAGACCAGACGCATAGATACAAGACTCATATGCTATCAGCTTCCATGTAGGAAGAAAGGGAAAGGAACAGAGTTTCTGATGGATCCGACACCAGAAATCCCCAAAATTGCCAACAAGTGTCCAAAGAAAAGCACAGGAGCCAGAATGAGGACACTGGCAGTGACTGAGAAGAGTTCTGCATATGCCCATTTGTACCACAAGAGGTTCTAGTGAGGAAAGTCTGAAGGGGCCAAAGGAGCTTGGTTCCTAAAAACTCTCAAACTTAATCAGTCAATGATTTCTTCCAGGACACAACGCATAGAGGATGGATTGCTTAGATTAGATGCCAACTCGAGCAGAACAGGGTAAAAGGGAGGAAAAGAGAAAAGATCCAAATAAAAAGCTAAAAAAAAAAAAAAAACCCACATAAATATGGTGGATTTAAGTTGACCTCAACTCATCATGACCATTAAAATGAGCACCAGTCATCCAAATCTAATGTTTTTCAATTTTCAATCCATATTTTGTTATCAAGTGGGCAAAGACCAAGAACACTAAATAAAATAAAGCTTAAGAAATGAACAGAGGATCACATTTGAATATAGTTTTTTCTCAACTGCAACATTCTATGAGAAAAGCAAATGGATAGGCTAAATACTACAGAATATTTAAATGTAACTGCCATTTTACCTTTATAAGACAAGATATAGTAACAATCAACATTTACTGAATGTTCAAGCTTCCAACAAGAATTCTCATTTAATCTTGATAACAATTCTCATCATTCCCACTTGAAAGAAAAGCAAACAGAAACTGAGAAAAGTACAGTGAGTCTAAGGCAACACTGCTAACATTTGGAAGAACCAGAATTAAAATCCATATTTATTTGATTCCAAATTCTATTTATTTTTTATTCATAATACTAACTCATAAAGTGACTTGATGTTGAAAATCGAAGCCGGGTATTAACAAAAAATAAATTCCAAATGGGTAGACTCTATAGTTCACTGTATCTCTTAATAATTTCCATCTCCAAGACATGGTTAAGAAAAAAATTTCCTTGAGGTAAATATGTAGATTGGTCCCTTGTGATAGTCAACAGCAAAGATCTTTCTCAGTCATGTCTGTAGTTCTTTTGCAGCAAGAGCAGGGGCTACTTCTCACTGCTGGCTTATGTTACATCTACTGCAAGTACCCAAATCTCATTTCATCCCATCTTCCATGCTCCTTTCTCCTATCACTCTAGAAATTACCTCTACTTAATTCCTATAGCTATAGTTACTGTATCTAGCACCTGGTTTAGCATATAATTATTTCCCAATTATAACAAGAGCATTTGAAGTAACAGGGACCAGATTTACCCAGTTTCCTGAAACAACCAAAAAGTAAATAAACACACAAAACAAAGGTTTGTCAAGACACTGGATAGCCAGACACAGTGGTGCATGCCTGTAATCCCAGTGGCTCGGGAGGATTGCAAGTTCAAAACCAGCCTCGGCAATTTAGTGAGGCACTTAGCAACTCAGAGAGACCCTGTCTCTAAATAAAATATTAAAAAGGGCTGGGGATGCAGCTCAGTGGTTAAGCACTCCTGGGTTCAATCCTTAGTACACAAAAAAAAAAAAAAAAAAACCAGACACTGGATACCACCTTAAGAGAGTTTTCAGGCTGTGGCTCCAGGAGCAGGAACCCTCTAGAAGTCCAATTTACTCCCTCAGTTGAGGAGACAGTGCTGAGATTCTGAGAGAGCAAGGCAGCTAGAATTTGCAAACAAAGTACAAAGATGAGAGACTTTCACAGAGGGAGGACTTCTCAGAATTGCAGAGATCTTTCCAAAAACTTGGTGCAGGGCACTGATTTATACATCGATGTATTTTTTTCTCTTCTTTTTCTTAACAGACTTTATTTTTCAGAGCAATTTTAGATTCACAGTAAAATAGTTGAGAATTCATGAACAATGAATTGTGAAAAAAAGGGAATTTTGCAGAAAGAGCATCACCTTTTCTACAAATCATGTTGTAGTAACTGAATATCAGCATGCAAAAAAAATCAAAAAGCAAAAAAACCAAGAGGTGGTACTTTGGTCCATACTTCACACTATGTGCAACAATTAATTCAAAATGGAACATTGACCTAAATGTAAAACATGAAACTATGAAATTTCTAAAATTTATGAGAAAATCTTTGTGACCTTGGGTCTTAGATATGAGACCAAATACACTGTCCATAAAAGAAAAATACATTAAAATTCATCAAAATTAAACATTTCTACCTGTAAAAGGACTTCTAATAGAATGAAAAGACAAGACAGATTGAAAGAAAAGATGTGCAAATCACTTATTTGAGAAAGTACTTGTGTTAGGAATATATAAAACCTCTTAAAACTGAATAAAAGGGGGAAAGTGAAGAAATGATTTTCTTTTTACCAAAGAAAAAAGACAGATGGCAAATAAACCCACAATAGCATGTTCAACATCATTAGTGTTATTAGGGAAGTACAAATTAAAGCCATAATGAGATACCTCTTTGCAACTATTAGAATGAAAAAAAAATTAAAAAGCAGAAAGATTATAAAAAGGGCACAAAGAAACTCTTGATGAATATGTTATTATCCCAATTGTGATGACAGTTTCACATGTGTTGTGCATATGTCAAACCTAAATTGTACACTATACAGCAATTTTACACTTTCATGGCAATTTATTATACATCAATTGTTCCTCAATAAAACTTTTCAAAAATAATTATCATGTTTAGGCAAACTAAATTACAAGACAAGAATAAAAAGACAGGATAATTCCATAAGTTAATTTTTTCCTAGTAGAACTGTAAGGAAATACTACAATACAATGAATATATGGGTTTAATTCAAGAGAGAATTTTGAATTTTTCCTATAGATAACATTTAGAAGACATGATGCCTGAATTTTAAAAAAAAATTTTCCCATATCTAAATAAAATACAAGTTATTTTATGCATTTGTGAAAGACAGTACCAAAACAGATTTTTAAGTATTTCCAAAATGCAGTCAAATCAGGACAAAAATAATGAAGAAAATAAAATTAGCAAATCTGATTTGCAAGAACAAGTTAAATAACATTGTAAACAATTCTGAAGGGAAATAAAGCCTTATCAGACAAAATTCTGCTAAGCTTAATGTAGATGGTTCATATTTTATTCCAGTGTTTTTGCCTAATAGTCTCAAATTATGTCTAAATGCATACTTTTTCAATTTTTTTAATCTTGAGTGGAAACTAAATTTAAATACCTGACTCTGATATAATTAAGTAATCATACGTATTTGGAAAGTACCCCAAAGTCAGTTGAAATTTGAAGGTCTTCAAAAAACCGAGGAATGCTTTCGGACTTTTTTTCAAATAGGATTTATAGTCCTCCAAAAGAAGAGTTGTTACAAGCTGTACACTAATCTCTGTGTCTCCCTGTGTCCAGTGGATTTATGAAGACTTGTAATACAGTAACTGATTTATCAATTTGTGCATTTATTTCTACTTGTGCATTTATTTCTACTTGGAAATATTTCAAGTTTAAAGACAGGTTTTCCAGCCTGAAGTAATAGAAAAGGCATGTGGATTGTTAGCCTGATCATTCAGTACAAGCTATATCAAATTAGGTAAAGTGAGTTTAGTGCACTACCATCTTTAAGTTAAAATGGTGTGATTACACTACAAAATATCTATTACCCTCATTCTGTGAAAATACCTTAAAAGACCGCATGCTTTCAGCACCATGGACAGTCACAATGGGTACAAAAAGAATATTGAACTCAAGGAGAAGAGCCAATCAGGTTGTTTTCAAAGTTGTAGCAAAAATTCACAGATAGATAATTTTGTGGGGTTGTTTGTTGGTTTGTGTTTTTTTATTTTGTGGATGTTTTGTGTGTGTGTGTGTGGGGGGGGTGTTCCAGGGATTGAACTCAGGGGCACTTGGCCACTGAGTCACATCCTCAGCCCTATTTTGTATTTTATTTAGAGACAGGGTCTCACTGAGTTGCTTAGTGCCTCGTTGTTGCTGAGGCTGGTTGTAAACTTGTGATCCTCCTGTCTCAGCCTCCCAAGCTGCTGGAAAAACAGGCATGTGCCACCCCTCTGAGACAGATAGTTTTAATATTTCAAGTTAATGTGGTATTTGAAGTAATAAAGAAAATTTGCTATTTTATTTTTTGTAATACTTTTTTAAATAATGAACATCTTGGAAAACAACAGGAACTATTTGCCTTGAGAAGAAAATCTCTGTATTTATTATCTAAGTGTTCAAATTAATAGTAATTGAAGATCTGTACAGAAAATGCCTTGGGAGATATGAAAGTCCACATCAAAAAGTTATCCAAAAAAATGAAATATAAGTGCATTAAATTTTATGTTACTGTGCTCTTCAATGGAATGATACTAGTAAATTTAAAAGAATGGTTTCAACTCCATCAACCTACAAAGTCTAATACAAATATATTTAATCAATTTAAGCAATGCTAAATTTGCTCTCATATATTTTTATTTTTTTCATATTTTATTGGTGCATTACAGTTGTACATAATAGTGGAATTTGTTGTTACATATTTTTACATGCACACAATATAACAATATAATTTGGCCAGTGCCATTCCCCAGCCCTTCCCCTTTCCTCCTCTCTCCCCTTGGTCCCTTTTCTCTACTGATCTCCTTTTAATTTTCATAAGAACACCCCCTTCCCCTTTTCCTTTTTCCTCTTTAGCTTTCACAGAGAAAATAACCATTGATTTCCTGAGTTTGGCCTATGTTGCTTAATGCTCTCAAGTTCCATCCATTTTCCTGCATTCCTGCATTTTCATTCTTGGTGGTTGAATAAAATTTCATTGTGTGTGTGTATATATGTATCACATTTTCTTTATTCATTCATCCATTGCCAGACAACTAGACTGGTTTTATAATTTGGTTACTGTGAACTGTGATGCAATAAACATGGCATGTATCTTTATACTACTCTTACTGTAATTCTTTAGGATAAATACTGAAGAGTGGTACATCTGAGTTACATGGTGGTTCCACCACCTAGTCTTTTGAGGAACTTCCATACTAACTCCATAGTGGTTTTACAAATTTACAACCAACAAGACAAACATGTATCTTTTCCCTAATATCCTTTCCACTATTTATTATTAGTATTCTTGATAGTTGCCATTCTAATTGGAATAAAATGTAATCTCAATGAAGTGTTGATTTTTATTCCCCAAATTGCTAAAGATGTTGAGCAATTTTTCCTATGTTTATTGGCCATTTGTATTTCTTCTTTTGAGAAGTGTCTGCTTATTTCATTTGCCCATTTATTGACTGGGCTAATTTTTTTGAGGGGGGTGCTTTTCTTAGTCCTTTATATATTCTGGACATTAATCCTCTGTCAGAAGAGGAGATATCAAAGATTTTCTCATATTCTGTAGGTTCTCTCTTCACATTGTTTCCCTTTTTGTGCAGAAGATTTTAGATTTTGTATCATTCTATTTATTAATTCTTAGTATTATTTCCTGAACTTTAGGTCCTACTGAGGAAGTCAGTGCCTGGGCCTATATGTTGTAGTGTTGACCCTATATTTTCTTCTAGCAATTGCAAAACTTCTGGTCTAATTCTTAGGTCTTTGATTGATTTTGAGTCGACTTTTGTGCAGGACAAGAGATAAGCATCTAGTCTCATCTTCTAAGTAGGGATAACCAGTTTTTGGAGCACCATTTGTTTAAAAGGCTATCTTTTCTCCAACATATGCTTTGGTGCCTTCGTTAAGGATCAGTACCTCTGACTGTACCTCTGTGGGTTTGTCTCTGTGTCTTCTATTATGTGCCATTGGTCTGTATGTCTTTTTCAATGTAAGTGCAATATAGTTTTTATTACCATAGCTCTGTAGTATGAAGTCAGGTACTGGTATGTCTCCAGCATTGCTATTTTGGTTTAGAAGTGCTTAACCTATTCCAGGTCTTCTATTCTTTCATATGAAATTTATTTTTTTCTAGTTCTATGAAAAAAATGAGGGTATTGATGTGTATTGCATTCAATCTGTATGCCACTTTTGATAATAGGCCATTTTAGTAATAATGATTCTTCCTATCCATGAGCATGGGAGGTCTTTCAATAATTCTTAAACTTAGTTTCTTGACAACCTTCTTTGATTCCAATGATTCTCAAGTTTGGTCTTTTAATGATGTCCCAGAGTTCTTGTATACTCTGATCAGGAATGTTTATCTTCTTTTCTTTAATATCTTCTGAATATTCAAGACCAACCACTTTGTATTCCAACTCTGAGAGTCTACCTTTTTCATGATCTACTGTATTAGACTTTCAATTGAACTTTTTGTTTGATTTCTTATGCCTTCCATTTGGTTCTTTTTCAATATCTCTATGTCCTTATTGAATTTCTCATTCATACTCTCGACTGACTGACTTAATTCATTCAGTTGCTTTTCTGTGTTTGCTTGGAATTCATTAGTCATTTTTATGGTCATTCTTTTGAATGTTTTATCTGGTATTTCATGCACTTCAGCATCTTTTGAGTCAGTTTCTGGTGAATTATGAATATTCAGAGGTGTGATGTTACCTGTTTTTTCATGTTTCTTATACACTTATGTGTGGGCCTTTTAAGGGTACAATCTTCTCTTGGTGAAGTGTTCTAGAATATCAGGTTGTGTGTAAATGTTTCAATATATTTCAAAGTGGATTTTGTAGAATAGTTTCCCTGCTAGTTCTTTAGTGATGATTACTTTATTTTGATAGAGTGTGTATTGTGTCAAAGCTTGAGGATCCCACTTACTCTGTAGGTCTTGTAAGAGCGGGGTTCTTTCTGAATATCAGGTAATTGTATATAGCAGATTATGTATGGTACACCCTCTGTGATTGCTCTTCTAGATTTAACCACTCTGTATATTCTAAAAAGTACGCAATCTAAATTGAGACTTTTTGTAAGTGTGGTATCCATGGTCTTCGTGTTATTTTTCTCTGTTTCTATCCGTAGGAATGGATATCCTTGAGTAGGACTTAGAGAGTTCCCCCAGTCATTTCTATTTGGGGCCCAGTCATTGATTTGGTTTTTTTCTCTCCCCTGATCTTTGTATTAAAGTATTATTGAAGTTTGGGTGTGGCTAATTTGGGCATGGAGCAAGGTGTGCCGTCTCTTGGTTGGATTGTGGGTGTAGTTCAGCAGAAGAATCTCTACACTGTGAACTGGAAGTGCCCCAGCACCTCACAGAAAAGGATGGAACAAACAACAGTAACAACAGCAGCAAACAGTATGCAACATTAAAATAAATACTCAGTGCTTACTTTGACATCTACAATACCAATTACCAAAAACCAGCAATGGCAGGATCAGCAACTGCCAATAGCAATAACAATAAATAGCCATGAAGTAAATCTGGCACCAAAGTAAACAGCAGGTATCAACTATGCCATCCACAATACTAATAACCATGACAACATGAATGGTGGGGCAAGCATTAAAAAAACTAAAATTGTTCTAAAAAAATGATAAAAAGACAGTTTGTTAAAAGAAAAGAAAATGGGATAAGAGGTAAAAAGAGTGAGTAGAATATTCAAAATGTGAAAAGAGAGAAAGCAGAAGAGATGTAGCAAGTGATGGTTTTAAAAAGGACGATGAGATCAGCTGCATTCAGAGCAGTATGGCTGTAGACAAGAGGTAAAATAAAATAAATAAAAGAAACTAAATAAATAAAGAGAAAAAGAGTAAACTAGAGAATTTGACTATAAGATGGAGAAGAAAGGAAAGAAAAAAAGCCCTAACCCTCAAAAGAAAACAAAGAAAAATAGCAGATAAAAATGAGGAAAAAAGAAACAAACATATATGTGTGCATGGTGCATGTGTATACACACACACACACACACACACACACACACACCAATCAGCACAGCAAGAATATTCCCTAAAAAGGGGGAAAAAATTGCCCCCAGTGGGGAGGTCAAAACTGTTAACAAAGATGGATGTTCACTACCTATGCCAGACTGCCCTTCTTTCTGTTTCTTCTTGGGCTATGTACCCCTTACAAAGAGCAAGAACTAGGAGTTGTTAACCCCCTCCTCTGTTTGTGTTGCTCACCAAGCTGCCAGCTAGAGTGGCCTAGAACCAAAATTAGCTGAAATAGCTCTCAGCTTTCCTTCTAACCAATATAAGGTAGGATGAAAGGGAAAGTTGATTGGAATTTTCATTTGGACAGATTGATGCTCTCCCAAGGCAGGGCTGATGCAGAGTTCTAAATGGGAAATTCCAGCAGTTAGGATTTAGCTCTGATCAATTCTTGGGACTTTATCAGGTGGCATTTACTCCAGAGAGATTAGATCAACACCTCTAGGCAGGACAGATGCCTATCTCTGCTGGGCATCTGGATCTTAAGGGCCTCCCAAGAATTACACCTGTAGGTCAGAGTAGCCAACCCTCCTCAGGTCTCACACACTCCATTGGCCACAATGAAGGCCTTCCCAAGTTCTGTCCCTGAGTGCAATAGTACCCACCTGTTCACTTTCTGGTCCCTCCTCAGCTGGTCACCGAGCTGCAGACTTAAGGGAAAGCCAGTTGGACTCTCCTCCTATCTCTGACTTGAACTCCCTTGGGTACAATCTTCTCTGTGCTTGTTTCACTAACATTCTTCTAGGTACACCCTAGGCCACATGGTGGGTGTTGCCAGGACTGTATGGCAATGTTTGCTATGATCTCCTGGGATCCGCAGCAGCAAGCTGCAGGGTGGTTCCCACCTCAGGTCTCCTTTTGCCAGCGGAGAAACACAGCTCTTTTTCAAATACCAGCTCGCTGTGCAGCCTCTGGATCAACTAAGTTCAGACTGCTTTTCTGTTCTATGGGTTTTTCCATGCCAAATTTGTCCACTGAGTTTCTCTGTTTATGTTACCCCTTTGCTCTGCAGTGAACTGGAATGGCTGCTGGCCCTGGCTTGGTTCCAATGTACTCTTTCTTGTCCTCTGTTTGAAATACTCAAATATCTGTCTCTAGGAGAATTTAACTATTCAGTATTGAATTTCAGTCACCCACCTCTCTGGGAAGCTGTACTCCTGCTGCTTCAACCCTGAGCCATGGAGCAACTGGAAATGCAGCCTTCCTCTAATTTACCATCTTGGATATTCTGTATCTTTAAATTTACAATCAACTTCACCTTAAAACATTTTAGAGTCCAGTGCCTTACACACACACACACACAAAAGGCAAATTACATTATGGATGCTAACATCCCTTCCCACCCACCCCCAATACTTGAAAATAAATGGAATCAGGTTAATATGAAAATCAGATCATAAGGCCTACAAGGCCAAAGAGAAAGGATAAAGGATTCCATCATAAAAGCATCTTATATGTATATTATTATGTGTTAATTATAGTCATTTATATCCTTCAATATGAACACTCATGGAGCAGGGTATAGTTCAAGTTTCCCGGGAGCTGATGAAGATGGAAGAATGGGAAGGCTGGTACCAAAGTGATGGTGTAGGTTTGCAGCATTTATTCATTAGTGCGTTCATCCTATAAACCTCCCATCTAGAAAATATTGCTAGGTGCTGGGAATACAACAATGAGAAAATAGATACAGTTCTATTTAACAGTGAAATCCTTGCTGGGACAATAACTGCACATTCAGAGGCCTGGAAGGCAGCGAGTGAGTTCAGAGATAACAAGAAAGCTTGTTGAACCTCTTCAGAGGAACAGCTTTCTACTCTCACAAGGTTGAAAGGAAACAAAAAATAAAAAAGACAGCTGTACACTTTTTCCAGGGGGAGTTTTCTCAGTCCTTCCAATACAACTATGCAAACAGTGACTACCTGCTCAATGTGAGTCCTACAACCTGTCGGATTTGTGTTCTTTCACTTTGGGGTCAAATGGGGAAGAGAATTAATTTGATAAAAGGAGTCATAAAGAGGAATTGAACACTCTTCTCTGGAGAAAAAGTCATGATCATAATAGAATTTTTACAAGTGGTTAAACACATACTTGCCCGTTATCTTTTCAACAGATCCTTTTCTTAGTAAGCTTTATCATTCAAAAGATGATCAAGTCACATGATAATAAAAAGACAAGAACCCATTTATGATGTTTTAAAGGGAATGGTATGTATTTGCATTACACAGAGGCAAATCTGGTAGTTTAAATTCTAAAATAAGTATGGGAAATAAATGTGACCTGTTATCTGGGAAGCAGAATAAGAGCAAAGATTGTCTTAGTGCATTGCAACAATGCCAGGGAAACCCACACAGTTAACTGATGCGAGTCCCATTGTTACTGATCAGTATCAAAGTATGAAAACTGTCTCCAATAAATAGCTTATGTTTATTAATTTTCAAGGTTTTATGCACAGGAAAAGTGATGATGCTTTCATAGTAAAATTGATTTAAGCCATCATGTTATTGATTTGTTTACTTAAAGAGTTTCAGTTTTTAATTTATTAAAGAGAGAATATTGAATTGATAATCCAATTTTTCTATATGCAAACCTAAATGGAAAAGAATTATCACCATATCTACATGCTATGTATAACAAAGTAATACTCCAAACATGTAGACCATCTAGACCAGCAACTATGAACCAGATAAAACAGCAGATTACATGGAACTCCCTTTCCTAAATACAACAAGAATGCCTATTGTGGTTTCATTTATCTGTCAAATCTTAACTGAGCACTTACCATTTGCCTTGCCCACCATGCAAAGGAGTAGAAGAGATTGTGAAAGAAATTTAAGTTTTCACCCTTGACTTCAGAGGCTTACCCTGTAATTGAAGAAGTTATCCAATTGGTTCTCCTACCAGATGACTTAAGCAGAAAATTTTACCATTTATTTTTCAATTTGAATATAATCTCTATTTGATCTCCTTTGCATTAGGCTGCTATTATCTTAAGGGCAAAAGCATTGACACCTTCCATATAACAAGTACTCCAATTCTCAGGGTACACACACCATACACACAATAGAAAATAAAATTTTTTTACTGATATGAGACAGTGAAGAGAAACCAGTTCCCTGGAAACCCTCTTAATAACAAAATATATTCAGGGTTTGAGAAGGGATTCTTTTCTGAGTGTTTGTATAATTCATCACTCAGCACAAATTATATTTTCTACAACTAAAAATATTATGCAGCAAAAAAGATGCCTTGTAAGCAGTGTACTCTAGTAATTCCAGTACTCCATAGGCTGAGGCAGGAGGATCACAAATTTGAGTCCAGCCACAGCAACTTAGCAAGACCCTAAGTAATTTACTGAGACACTATCTTAAAATAAAAAATAGAAGGAATGGTGATGTAGCTCAGTGGTAGTGTCCTTGGGTTCAATCCTCAACACACACACACACACACACACACACACACTTCCCTTACAAATAAATAAATTTAAAACAGTGTGAACATCTTAATATTGTTCTGTTCAGCTAAGCTGATGTGACAGGTGATATATTATAAGTGAATTCACCACTTGCACTTAATTTTCTTTAAAAAAATCAAAACCCTTAACACTACCATTAAGCACATAGTTCTAGTTAATTGCAAGCTGATCACTGAAAGTCAAATCCATGTATTTTACTTAACAGAAATTAAATTTAGCCATTTTTAGCACTAAAACCACAAGTCAGGAGACATGATTCAAGATTCAGATCTGCCACACATTAGTTGCTATGGTCTGAATGTTTTAACTTCTTCCAAAATTCATATGCTGAAATCCTCACCCCTCAGGTGATAATATTAGGATATGGGGACTTTGGGAGGTAATCCGTTCACAGGAACAGAACCCTCATGAAGGAATTAGTGCCCTTTCAAGTGAGGCTTAAGAGAGGTCCTTCTTCCCTTCCATCAGGTGAGGTGAGTGAAAGGATGGCTGTCTATGAGGACACAGTGAATCTTTCAGCACCTTGACCTTGACCTTCTCCAGAACTGTGAGAAATAAATTTATGCTGCTTATAAACCACAAGGCTGTGGTATTTTGTTATTACAGCCCAAATAAACTAGTCATCTGATTCTGGGCACTCAGCTAACTTCTTGGGGACTCAGATTCCTCACCTGCATGCTAAGAAGTTGAGACACTGTCCTTTGTGCCACTCCATCTCTACAGGGTCTGTTCTAAGACTCTGCCATTTAATGAAACTCTACTAACATCCTCATTCAACCCAAATGGCATTTCATTTAACCACAAATCTCCATCAACACAAGCTACATCATTACATATCATTCTTATGAATTCATCTTGTGAATCCACCTACTTTTATGTGTACATGCAATGAGGCAATCAACATTTTCATAAATGGGCAGAATTTTTTATAAACTAGTAATTCAGAAGGTCATTTTGATCTTTCAAGAGGAAATTGCTACTCTTCCTTTATCGTTTTTCGTGTACAGTTTGAAAACATGACACATTAGGTAATTCAAGGGAAGTTTAATAAGACTCTATTTGCAAAGATGCAGGAAGGATATAGGAAAATTACCAGACATGATGCAAATATCTTGGGGTTAGTAACATGCCCAACTACCAGCCCTAAAATGGCAAGAAAAGGAAGAGTCACAGAAGCTGGAGACAAAGAGGCTGGGTGAGAAGGGTCACCTTATAGGGACAGTGGTCTTAGATAGAGAGACAGAGATAGGCCAAGGTGACCCCACATAGGGAGTCAGGGTAATAAGTGTCTTGCCTTCAAATCTCTATTCCCTCCAGTCCTTGCCCAATGCTCTTCATTGGTCAAAACCAAGTACCAACTGAGCCTGAGAGAACCATGTTGGTATATTTCATACAGAATAGCTTCCTGGAACTTGGGGTGGAGAAAGATCAAGAACTGCAGGGGTAAAAGAAAACACAATCCTCTTCCCTCTACTTTGAAGTAGGATAGATTCTCAAAGAGTTGTACAGTTGCCCCTTTTCCTAAAACTTCCTTAATGATGTTACCAGCACAAACTGGTTATTCAGTGAAATTATATAATGTGATGAATCCTTTCCAAATTCTGATTATGTATTTAATGTTCAAATAATCTTCATTCTAACAACAAGAACCTGTTAGAGCCCTGTAATGTAGTCATTTAGGATAATTTTAAATCTCTACAGGATTTCACAAATATAAACAAACCAATTGCTTCAATTGGAAGAAATGTCAATGTTCGTAAAGATTGATTTTCTATACTCTTCTGCTCTAATTAGTTGCTTTGGCCTTCAATGGGTTGCACAAAAAAAAAAAAAAAGCCACAATGATTTCTCTGATTAAGTAACTCCAGCAAACTAGAAAGTTTGGTGCACAGCATTTTAACTCTTTGAAGGGTTATGCATGTTGGGCCAGGGTGATCTACATACAAATAGTGCTTCAGCATGTAGCAGGATATAAGGTGCAACCCCAAAAGTAGAACTTAATTCAAACCTCTAGTCTAGGAAAGACAAGGACTTCACCCATCAATGTAGAAAGAAAGATATTGCTAATTGTATGCTTGCTCCTATTTGCCAGGCACTAATACTTTCATACACACCGTATTTCATTTAATATGCATACAGCCCCGTGAGGTATTTTTATTTAGAGCACCTTACATAAGAGGATAGTAATTTGCACTACAAAGCAAAATTGGAAAATCCAAGTCTTAGGTTTAAAAAGGTTTTACAACTGGATGCAATCTCAGACATAATCCCACTTTTTTTTTTTTTTTTTTTTTTTTTTTGCTGTTTTTAATCAAAACTTGTATCTTGGAAAGTGATAGGAGACAAATGATAATGTATTCTGCCTATTTCTAACATCAATCTGAAACAGCATACCTTCTTAAATCAACTCCTCCTTTTGAAAAAATACTTTAAGTGGTGTCACAGCACTTGGAATGTGTAAGAAAGTGAGTAAGCCCATGAGGTCTTCACCCTAGAAGAGGTATGGTGATTTTCACCACAGCTCAGTTCAGAATAGGTTTGTATTTTTGTGTTTAGAAATCAAGCGCCCTCAAGTAAACTCGGGCAGAGACCACACCGTGTTCCTTTTGTATTTCTTACAACATCAAGCACACACAAGGACACACAATTGGGATTAAATAAGTACTCTTCAATGAATAATCAGCCTATCACAGTATGCAATGGGAAAGAGACTTCAGAAAGAAAAACAAATACTGGTTTACTTACCCAGAGTCAGCTTTAGCATCACTGTGACCAAAACACCTAACAAGAACAACTTCAAGGAGGAAAAGTTTTCTTTGGTTCATAGTTCAGACATTTAGTCCATAGACAGCTGAGTCCATTGCTCTGGGCCTAAGGTGAAGCAGTACATCATGGTGGAAGGGTGTGGCAGAAGGAAGCTACTCAGGACATGATAACTAGGAAGCAGAGACAGGGAGAGGGAGGGGACACAGGGAAGATGAACCTTCCAGGGCATGTCCCCACTGACCCACTTCTTCCAGCCATGCCCCACTTGCCTACAGTTACCACCCACCCAGTCCATTCAAACTAGGATGAACTGATTAGGCCAGAGCTCATAATCCAATTGTTTTAGCTCAAATATTCCTGCATAGAAGCAAGAGCTTTGGGGAGATACCTCATATCCAACCGATAATACCAAAGAAAAAGAAATCAAACCAAACTTCTATTACTGCTAGCTGGTACTCTGGTTCTGGGAAATCTATTTGATTTTCATGTAGGCCAAGGACAAAGTACAGAGTAGATGCTTTCTTTTGGGCCCTTCCCATTCCTGTCACACATCCACTCAATATCTATACCCCCAAAATATAATAATACAGAAGTATCTAAATGAAAATCAAGCCCAATCATGAAATGGAAAATAAGAGAAAAAAATAAGAAGAAAGGTAACATCTAATGTTAATTACATACCAGTCGTGGTGCTTAACACTATATTATTTTTTCTCATTCAATTCTCAAAATAACCACTGCTCCAATTTTACAGGTAAAGACACTGAAGTTTAGAGATGTTAAGTAACTTACCTATGGTTGCACAAACAACAAGTGGCAAGTGACAGGTTAGAGATTTGAACTTAAACTCTGGAAGATAAATACTCAGGGAAGTCTTAGTGGAATTGGGAAGTGCCATACCTTTGCTTTGGGAATGCCTGAGTCATCATGGAGATGACTAATGTGCATGAGTCTCGGTTTTCTCCTTAAACTGGTAAGGGCACCATAGCTAACACCTAGGTTGCCCTAGAAAGAGTGGAAGAACTTGGGGACAAACGACAGAGTTGAGGTCCCAGCTCCATCACTACCTGGGAGTGGTTATCTCAGGACATCTGCTTTTCCTCTCTGAACCTCAGCTTCTAAATCTGAGAAATGGGAATGATAATGTTTCAAAGCTATAGGAGGATTAGACCACAGTGCTTCAAAACCTGTACAGCACTATGCCATAAAATCTGTTGATTATTCTCTTCCTTTGATAATACTCTCAGTCATCAGCAGGACAGTAGACCCTATAACATAAAATCCTGGGTAATCACCTCAACCTGCTGCACCTTGTGAATGGTTTGGATAGAGAGAAAAAGGTAACTATTCTCTTGGGTACTCTTCACACAGTGATATAAAGAAATCAAAGGACAAGATGGGAATAGCTACAATGACAATTGGGATTTACACGAATATTGCCAGACAAAAAAGGTTTGGGAATAATTTTCGAAATAAATCATCAAAGCCCCTCCCACTTGTTATATTCATCTGCAAGGCCAGAAATAAGGAGGCCCCTTTACAAGTGATGAAACTTCTGTAAGCAATAACCATATTTTATGGCATGTATGTATTACCTGCCTTGTATATGAGATATACCATCAAACTGTATTAGAGTTTATGGTACCACTTTATGATTTTCAAAGTATTTCATATCAGTAATTTCCACCAGTGACTTTTGTAGTGCTATCTTCTTTGTTTATTGGGTATATGTAAGGTGTACAACCTGATATTTTGATATGCATAATGAAATTGTTACTGTTGTCAAGCAAGTTAGCATATCTATCATCTCACATAGTTACGTGTGTGTGTGTCAAGAGTACCTAAAATCTACTGTCTTGACAAAAATCCCAAATACAATACACTACAATATTAACCATAGTTTTTGTATCAGACATTAGATCTCTAGATTTGTTCACCCTACATATCTGCAACTTTGCATTCTTTGACCTTCATATTCTCATTTTCTACTGACCTCAGCAACCCTAATCATCTACAAGACTGGTTAGATAATTTTAGATCCAAACTGTTTTCCAAGAAATAATATTTCTTAATTTCCTTCTCCATGGTTTGTTGTGTGTGTGTGTGTGTGTGTGTGTGTGTGTGTGTGTGTTTGCCTGCAGATAGGATAAAATAATTCCCTACAGTTTTTTCTATGTAAAGTGCTTTGGTAAAATATTATTGTTTATTATCCATCAACTCTGCTAAATGAGAACATATTTCTTAGTCACTACAACCCACAGCAATTCCAAATCAAAGATGCAAATCCCAGGTAAGATAAGAAAGTTCTTGCATTTATCTAGGAAGTAATCACACATAAGGGAAGCTCATGCAATGTGCAGAGAGAAGAAGCAGCATTAACTAGAAACCCCAGAGGGTCCGCCCAGCTGCTTGGACATACAAACCTGGCACTGAGCAAGTGGACTCTTAAAAATCACAGTAGGCATCAGGAGCACTCACCCCGCCATCTGACTCACCCACAGCATCTGGGCATGAGAAAATTTTATTTCCCAAATCCCTCTTCCCTGCCCCCATCTTCCCCAGTCACACATACAAACAATCTGGACAGTCCATAAGGTAGTGGATAATTTTAAGGGTTTCCCCAGGGCCTGGCTGGAAGCTTTCCAATCATTTCTTTCTGGCCTGTGAAATCAGATGCACTATTTCTTTATACATGAGAAAAAATGAAATCAGTTTCTATTTGCAGAGTGAGATGGAAAAAATGGAAGTCACACATAGCTATGTCACAGATTCTTAGAAAGGAACTCCCTAAGCTAGAAGAGGAAAGAGGCAAAAGGGAAAGGAAGGTCAGTTTGTTAACCCCTGAGAAGCACCCCATGTGCTTGGCCTCATATATACAAGCACACTAAGGTTTTGGAGCAAAGCTCATAAATAAGATCAGCAAGATTTCTGGATTTGTTTTAACTACTGGTCATGATTGGGTATAATCATCATGGCTGTTCTGGGAGCAAATCACTGCATGTCTACCTGTGTCTGTCTGTGGGTATCTGTGTGTGTCTGACCTCTCCCACACGTGTACTATACACACCTAGGAAATGCTTCTAACATCACCAGGTATCCCATTTCTCCTAACTAACCCTGAAGCTTGTTCTCATTCCCATATAGGAACTGCCTGGAGGGGTTGGGTGTATTATCATTCCTCATAGAGAAGAGCAGCACACAGATATAAAAGGATATATGTTAAAGTATTTTGAACTCTTAGTAGAAAGGTTTACTAATGCTCCAGTAACTGGGGATTAAATCCATCAGATTTTTTAAAATGCTGTTTCCTTTCTCTGTACTTTGCCCACCCCCACCACAGTGCTATTGCAAATAGCCTGCACAATTCCAAATAATTATTAATATTGAATTTTTAAAATTAAAACCATAGATATTAAAGGACTAGCTTAGTAAGCAAATTATTATTGCCACTATGAACAACTACATTGCTGGCAGTGAACTAACTGCAATACATACACTACTTTACTGTCTCTATTACAGCACCTACTTTCCAAAGAGGAAATTAAAGCTCAGAGACATCTGTGACTAATACAGGTTGACAAAGCTAAATAGGAGGATTCTCATATGAACCTTTTATGTGCCTGCACAGTGACTGTCATTGTGAAAACCCACTTCTAAAAGGAGGACTGAAGATTAAGGTTGTCAGCCTTCCCCACCTTTCCATGAGCTCCTTGAGGCTGGCTAACCTCACCCCGTTATGTGTCTTTCATTCGGCTCCCCCAGGCAGGATGCACTGGGTAGAGTACAATATACCATACACCATGAAAAATTACAAAGAAAACAAGAATTTTCTCTAAAAGAATTTAGACTCTGCAGCCCAAGACAAAAATTTGAACTCCAAAGACCAATGGGAACCCATTCAAGTCTTCAGCCTTCTTAAGAAATCTAAATTCTTAGCC